>WBMW01002123.1:43644-175689 GCA_013396635.1 Penelope pileata | reverse complement strand
AAAAAAAGGAAAAAAAACCACACCCGACTGCCAAATATAAAAATAAAAAGACGAAACCCCAGTGGAAATGGCAGCGCCGCGGGACGCACCCCGCTCCGCCGGCCCGCCGGTCCCGCGCAGACTGCTTTGTCCCCCCGCCGCCCGCCCTTATTTATAGCCTCGCCCCCGCCAATCACCGCCCGCCGGCTGCGAGGCCCCGCCCCCTCCCCGCGCTTGCTGCCGGGGCAGAGCGCCCCCTGCGGGAGCGGCGCAGCGCTGTGGGGGAGCAAAGGGGAGGAGCGGGGTTTGGGTCCTTGACGCAGCCCCGGGGTGGGTCGTGGCCGCGGGGTGAGCAGCCCGGGACAAAGATTTCCGTCCCTGATTTTTGCCAATGCACCCTCTGCGGTCCCCATCCATCCCCACTTCCTGCCCACACCGCTTCAGCTCCTGGGGTGGGTGGCAGAGAGGGAGAAGGGTCCGCACAGAAACTGCTGACAGCAGGTTGGGTGTGTTTCTCTGAACGTGGGTATTTCAACAGGAAATCTTAAAAGTATGGGGAAATTCAGTTGTATAAATGTTTTCATGGCTTCCTCAGAGTGCAGGAAGTCCTGTGTCTATGTTCCCCTCCATTCGTTTTTTATATCTGAGCCACATGGCAGCTTCATGAGCAGAGCTGGGTGGCTGAGCAGTCCCATGTTCTCCCTGAGTCCAAAGTGCCAACTGAAGTGTGTATGTCACAGAATCACAGAATCATAGGATCACTAAGGTTCGAAAAGCCCTCTGTGATCCCCAGCCCATCCCACCATGCCCACTGAGCCATGGCCCTCAGTGCCACATCTCTACGGCCCTGGAACACCTCCATGGACGGTGACCCCACCACTCCCTGGGCAGCTGTGCCAGTGCCTGGCTGCTCTTTGGAGAAGGAATTGTTCCTAACACCCAACCTGATCCTTCCCTGGAGTAACTCGAAGCCATTCCTCCTCATCCTGTCACTGGTTACCTGGGAGCAGACATTGAATATAGGGGGAGAAGGTGGTGTTGAAGAAGCTCTTTGCTGACCTCAAATGGGAGGTGGATGGAAACATCTCCCTGTCAGCTCATTGCTCACCTCCGTGTGGATGGAGGCAAGATGCACCAAAGCCGGTGCTGATGCCTGGAACACGCTGCCCACAGAGGTGGTGGATGCCCCATCCCTGGAGACAGCCAAGATCAGGCTGGAGGGGCTCTCAGCACCGTGATGGAGCTGTGGGTGTCCCTGTTCATTGCAGGGAGTGGGACCAGATGGCCTTTAAAGGTCCCTTCCAACTCAAACCATTCTATGATTCTATGTTGCCCGTTCCTTGGTGGTGTCTCAGCTTGTCCCTTTGGACCCAAAGGTGCAGGGAGGAGGGAGCTGTGCTCCCGGGCCATGCGGGTTGCTGCCTCGCACAGCTCACACGGAAAATTTGCGCACATCCAGCTATGTTCGGAATGTGGAAACTTCAACGCACACCAAGCGCTTACTCATTGCAACTTCCATCAGCACGCCTCGTGCTCCTATGAGAAGAGTCGGCTGTTTACATGCTTTGTTTGCTCTCACAGTCCAGCCACTGCCAGCATCACCCAGCTACAAACGCAGGCGCTCGGGCTGTCCTGCAGAGCTCTGCGAGCTGGGAAGCGAAGGAATCCCCGCCGGGGCCGAGCCGAGGAGCTTCAAACCGACAGCAGGAGCTAATATTAGAAGAGGTCACCCGGTGCTGCACAGTGCTTGCTGGCACAGAGGCACCGCAGAGGAGGAAGGGGACGGTGTGTGGCTGTGCAGCAGCCGCTCGGGATTCCTGCGAGGGGAAGCGTGGGACCTCGCCGCTCCGTGCACTTGTGGCAATCAATAAGCGAGGGAGCGACGAGACGTGCCTGCCTGCTCTGGAACAGCTTGTTTGTTGTCATTCCTCAGGGAAACTGTTCCAGATATGTTAATCCCTGTAAAACTATTATTCATGTCATACTATTAAGTTTAATGCCTTTTCACATATCTTGATAACGAGGGGGATAACACGGCGGGGTTAACGTTTCCATTGGTATTTTTCACACACGGTCTGATTTTGATTTATAAGGCAGAGCTTCTTGCTCTGCTTGGTTCAAATTCCCCATTTCTCTCCAGTTCTGATTCCATTCTGGACTTTCACAGCTTCTCCGCTTTCCATCCAAGAAAGTATTATATGTATATTAATACCATCCATATAATCCAGCATTATCTGTGGTAATGACTACCGATCTAGTGTAAGATTTTATGGGAATATCAAGATACATTTTTCTCCTCTCACAAGTAATCAGCTTGAACACTCTCTATGACTATAATATAGCAGTTAAGAAGAGTGCTTTTAGTACCAGAATGATTGCTTGACGATTTAAATCTGAAATTGCCATCGGAATACCTATCTGTGTAATGCCAGCCACCAAAGCTTCCAAGGCAAGTACAAAACGCCATCCATAAAACATGAACCTTACAACTCCCATTCCCTCCGCCTTTCTGTGTGTGTGTAACTAAATGGGATGTACATTAAAAGAGCATTATTAAGGTTTAAGGTCAAACACTTGTGTGTTCGGAAATGCGCATTTCCTGTGTGTCGGAAACGTGGGCTCCCGTGTGAGCACACGGGGATATCAAGTCATTAATTTCACGATCACGAATTATGTTTTCCAGAGAGCTTATTCAGCCCGCAGAGCAATATTGTCACCTTAACGAGCAGCTATTCAGAAACATCTGTACCTCTCACAGCTCCCCGTGTAATCCATGCTTCATTTAGGGACACTATTCAAACCCTTCTTCTCCACACACACCAATTTATTATCTCCTTCCTCTTCTCCAGTACTTATCTCTGTCATGTTTGAGTTCTTAACAGCTGAAAATAAATTATTTTTCACGGGTACCTTGTGAGATGACATGATCAGAGCGTGCCTGTTTGACAAATGAGCAGCAATAAGGTCACAAGTACCCGCTAATTTTGGTTGAACACACAAGACTTGATTATTCGGAATACTTAACATTATGCAGCACTTCAGAGGTTTCGAACAGAGCTCCTGTTGTTTCCGTGTGTAGTGGTTAGGACTTAACATCAGAAAGCCCCGAGCCACGCTCTGTGTATAGGAAATAAAAAAATCTCACTTAGTGATTGTGCAAAATACGGTCCAAGCAGCCTGCCAGGAGCCTGCAGCATGTGCAGGAGTGTTTGCTGGCTGGGATCCCCAAAGCCCATGGGAATCCAAGGGCTGGAAGGTACATGGGTTGGGTCGCCATGGAAGGATGGGTGTTTTGGCTGCCTAAACCAGGGCCACATTTTCTTCTGTTCCAATGTGGTTTAAAACTGATGGTGATGCAGGGAGAAGGAGCATCTCTATCCTGCGTCATGAGGTTGGTCTGACAGCTACATGGGAACAATAGCAACTGTGAAAATAAATACTACTGATAAAGAATTACATAAATACGTGAAATTAACTGAAGACATCAGTACTTTTCCCTCATTTGACCAACATTTCACTGAGTGCTCAGGGTGGGAAACAAAGCTCAGCTGCTCCAAGTTTCAGGAGTGAAGGGCCACACATTCACAACGTTATAAGCAATCTAAAATGATTCCAAAATCATGGATTAATGACATTATGACATTAATCATGGATTAATGACATAAGGCAGGGCACTAAGACAACGAACAAGGTATTTTGCAATGCTGACCGTACTGCAATTGTGGAGATGTGAGTGGGAATCCCATGTCTCGTGCGAGCTGGGCTGACCCAGCACACCTCGGGGCTGCGTTAGGGCACTCGTTGGCAGAGCGCTGCCGTGATGCGACTGTGTTGCTCTGCTCACTTGCAGAGAACACATGAGAGGCCATCAGCCTTCTACCAAGTTTGCTCCCTTCCCATAGAATCATTAATGTTGGAAAAGCCCTCTAGGATCCCCAAACCGAACGCCAGCCCATCCCCACGATGCGCACTGAGCCATGTCCCCAAGTGCCACATCTCCACGGCTCTTGAGCACCCCCAGGGATGGTGACAGCTTGTGCACATGTATGACTTAATCCTCGTTTGGGGCTGTTTTGAGGCAGCACAATGCAATACCAGGACCAAGACGAGCAGTGGAGCAGGGGCTCATGGCCCCTTGGCCTCCTGGTGGAGCAAACTGAGGAACCACCTCAAATCAAAACTTCACCAGAACAGAGCCTATTCCTCCTGGGTAAATGCATCCGAGGCAGGAAAACTCCTGGATAAACACAATCTCATGCAAATTCAGTGGCGGGTGCTTTGCTGTTCCATTATGTATGATCCTCGCTCGCAGTAAGAACAAATCGCGTGGCCGGGTGCTCTGCCATCCATGAAAGCACAAGGACGTTTCCTGTGGTAGGGTGGTGCAAGAAACAGCCTTCCCCGAGGAAGGAAACATGTGAGAAGCTAAATATCCAGATTGAGAACCCACAGCTTTAACGTGTGTGTTTTGCCTCAGTCCCTCGTGCTGTTCTGCATTCCTGCCTCGTACGAGAGCAGCGCAGCATCTTACAAAGCACGATGCATCCACAGGCACCAATGTGAGCTCTTGTTCCGGATGACAATATAGGGTTCCATTTTAACAAAAGAATACTTCTTTTTTCTTTTTTTTCAAAGTCTCATCCAAATTAAAAAAAAAAAACATCCAAAGTTGTATTACGCTGATCTGAATCTGAACTCTAATCTGAACGAAGCTGATCTGAAGATCCTTTGAAATCTGTGGAGAAAATCCTATTGAATTTGCTGCGCTTTGGCTCAGAGTGAAACGGTTTCTAGCTGTTGCCTGAGAACACCCTGCAGACAAAAAGTTTTCATTTTCAGTTCCTGGAGGTTAATTATGGAAATTCGTTGTAGTGGATCAGCAGTCCCAGTTGCTGGGGAGACGGTGAAACTGTTTGGTATGGAGTCCTAGCCTGGAGCTGGAGAGGAATTTTCTGACAGAATGGTTTTCCATCAGAAATATTGATATGCTGGGAGCAGAATACTTTGCAGAAGTGCTTCAGTCTCAGTGAAGTTTTGTCTTTTTGGTTGCAGCACCACAAACTCAGTGTGGTTGTCCTGAGGAAGGTACAATGGCTTCTCCTCACCTCCATGCTCCATGCTCCCCACTCACCTGTTCCTTGCTGAGCTGCAAGTAAAGCGAAAGTTTCAGAGGAAGGCACTGCAAGGTTCCCCTTTGCCCAGCATGGAAGGGAGTGAGCAGGAGGCAGCGCAGCTCTCTCCAAAACTCTCAGTGCCTATATGGGATGCATTAAAAATTAATTACTTAGCTTCATTAATTCGTACTGAAGGCAAGACTGAGCAATAAGAACCAAATCCTGTCCTCAGATAAAACCATGACATCAGCATGCGGCTGTAGGAGCCTCGAGCTGTGATTTCCCTGTGCACAAGCCCGTGCTCAGCACATCTCTGTGTGCAGTGCCTGCACTCCCCTTGCTATTAAAGCTCAGGTTGGATTTAAGCTGGAACATGTATTTGCAAAGTCAAAGGAAAGCCTCATTTTTTCGCCATAAAAGGTATGGAGCAAAATTCCAGAGCTGAATTTACTTGTCTTGCTGCTCCTTGACGTGGGAAAAGAATGCTGCTTCCTCCTACGGATCTGCTTCCCAGCCCAGGTCTTCCTCCCTGAGAGGCTTGTCCGTGCAAGTCTCACTTTTTCTGGCATAAGCCCACAATTAATTATAAGGATATAATAACCTCTTGTAAGGGAAGATAATTGCAGGAGCTGGGCCTGGTTCCCTTGATGTTCGTGTAGCTTTTTCCCACTGTATTTACCACATCAGTTGGTGTGACCCATGGTTTGTGTGGGTCTGGGGGGGACACCTGGCATGGACATCTCCTCTGTCCCCCACCCAACACCCAGAAATGGAGCGAGGACTATCAGCTGCTGCACGGCTTGGGGGTTCCTCCTGGTGCCACCCAGCATGGGGTGATTCCCCGTTTCCCTGGTGAGGCATTAATTGCTGGTGTTGATTTAGGGGAGTGGGAGGGATGCTGGGGGAGACATCAGTACCAGTGGCACAGCTGGGAGCAGGAGGAAGTGGGCATGATCGAGCTGCTGCATTGTGTGCAGGGCGTTTTGAGCACCATTGCACGGCTCCATTATGCACTAAGGGCTTTGAGCACTATTGCACAGCTCCTGGTGGGAAGCCCCTTGGCTCCCAGGAACACGATTGTTCCTGGAACACCTGGGGGATTTTTCCCACGACAGCATCCCATGCTCAGCAGAGTGGAGAAACCAGCTCTGGTTATTGCGAAACCTCACTCACAGTGTTTGCAAAGGCCCAGGTTGCTCTGCGTGGGGCTCAGGCCACTGCCCTCTGCCCCTGCGCCTCTGCATCCTGCTGGCAGGAGCAGCTCGGTCCCCATCTCCCATTCAAAGCCTGCGAACAGGATGCTGCCCACCGCAGTGGGATGCCAGCAGCGCTCCTGTTTATTTCAGGGAGCATCATCTCCTATCACAGCACACATATGGATATGGCCGAGGGCTCCCATTGCTCAGTCCTTCCTGCAGGCATTGGGAATCCCCCTCCCAGCCCCGCGGCCTCGTGATGCCATCGATGACATCAGCGGAGTCCTGGGGCGCTGCCGGCTCCGCACTGAGTCACCCTCCAGCGAGCGATAAGGAGGAAAGTGGCAGCGCTCCAAATAGCACAGATGCTGGTTTATTTTGAACCACACGAGCAAGTTCTGCGTTCCAGGGGGGATTGCAGCACCTCCTCCCTTCAAAAGCCTTTTTTTAAATGAGAAAATGCCCCAGGCTTGGTTTCAGGAGTGTTTTTGGGGCAGGTAGCACTTGGTGATGTTGTGGCCATCCCCTGTTTCTCACTGTTTTCCTGCAGCAATGCACCTCATTTCCAGCACCTTCTCTATATTTCCTCCTGAAAACGGGGAAGGGCCAAAGCAAATATCTGGATCAGAATCAAACGGAGCCAAAACACCAGAGGCACAAGAAGAGGTTTTGCTTTTTTTTCAGAAAAGCAAACACCATCTTCACCAGCAAACGCTGTTTTCCCTCTTGAAATTGCATTACAAAAATGAGGCCAATGTGGTTTTCATTTGCAACGCTAATTTGATGAGCTGCAGTGAGTTAATGATATGGGACTTGCCATGCTGCATTAAGGCAGCCACCAGCTTCAGTGAGCCCTGGGTGCCCCGCGAGCACCGGGTGCTGCGGACCCTTCCCCCATGTAGGTATGGCACTTTGCCACCCATCCCTTTCTTCAGGATGTGAATCTACCGCTTTGGCAGTGCTGCTACAGCCGAAATCACCGCAATATCCCCAATGCTTGCCCTGGCGTGCCCTGAGCAGCTCCATTTCACAGTGCCAAGCAGGCAGCCAGCGTTCAGCATCCTCAGCAGCAAAGCTATGCCCCAGTGGTGCCCCATGCAGATCTGGATCCTGTCCCTACATGGTTCATGGGGAGGAATACTGCTCCATTGCCAGCTTTTATGAGCCAAGAGGGTGCTTGGAGATGAGTTTCCAGAGCATTCCTAAACCCCTGCTTGTGAATCATAGTATCATCAAGGTTGGAAAAGACCTCTAAGACCACTAAAGCCCAACCCCAGCCCATCCCCACCATGCCCACTGAGCTATGGCCCTCAGTGCCTGGGCATGAGGACCCTTCTTTGGGGACGTTCTTTGGTTCTCATCCCAAAGGCTTCTTCCCTTCCTGCCATTAGGCCAATAACCACCCTGCAATGTTAAACACAGCTCCATTTTTGTACACACGACGCCCAAGGCACTCCACGCAGAGGAAGATAATAACCATTTTCCTAACACCACAAGGCAGGTGACATGGAGAAGGGGTGAGCTGTACAAGCGCACGCCAACTTATTTTCAGAAAGATGTTTTTAAAAGGGACAAACCCAAAACTCAAACAACGTCATGGTGTTCACGTGCCCCAGGTGGCTCAGCATCACAGCACTGGGGACATTTCCTACCCATGGGGTGACACCACTGTGTGCATCCCACGGTGCTGGCACGCAGCACCCCCCAGGGCTTTTCCCTCCCAGCACCTTCAAAGGATCTCCTCTTGCATTAGACATTATGCATTCCTGTATTTAAAGCATCGACAGTCTCATAATTAAGTTCTAGAATATTTAAAGGGCCCTCGTAGCGATCTGCAGCTCTCCCGGCGCAGAGCAGCATATGGTGCTTTTATAGCAGGCTCGTACTCCAACAGCTGCGTGTGGGAGCCGCGTGCAATCCCCATCCCTTGTCAATGGGCACAGGCAGCACCTCTGGGAAAAAAGGGGAAGAATTTAGGACCATTCCACCTGAATACAAACTGAGGTTTTATCGGCTGTGACACTGAGATGGAGCTTGGAAAGATGCATGGTCACGTTGCAGGTGACGCACCCCTGTGCTTGGCCGCGTCCCCTGCTTCCCAGCACGCTTGGTGTGAAATCTTCCCATGCTTTTCCAGGAAACTCATCCTGTGCATTTTTTCTTGGAGCAGGCTATTAGCACAGAGCGGAAATCCACAGGCTCAGAGCCAGGTCTGGAAACTCCTCCGGCAGTCATGCGGAGACAGCAGTATTACATTTGAAAAACAAATGTTGAGCAAAACCGATAACCTTTGAGCCGCCGGTTGTGCAAACATCGCCTCTCTTCTGCTCCGTGCAGAGCAAAAATAGCACGAAGAAACCGCAGGAGCAGGACTGGGCTCCAAGAGACCTCTCCAGCTAAATATCTGCTGGGGATCACCGCGCTGGGGACGGGGACATCTCTGGGGTAGGCAGTGCTGAATGTGCTCTAGTCATCCACTATGGGCCACGCTCCCAAGGAGCACTTCTGTCTGCTGAAAGGGAGAAAAAGGAAAAAATGTAGCACATCTGGGAGAAAATGGGGGAAAAACATGTTAGCTGTCAGAGTTCGATCCTGCAGTGAAGCCCCAGTATTTGCACTTTGTTGTAGGAAATGCCAAGGTGAGTGATGGTGGTATGAGAGCAGCACAGCCTTCCATGCAACTTCCGTGCAAAGCACTCCTATCATCTTTACGTTTGAGTTCAGCAGTGACTAATGCAGCAGTCAGTGGTTTTTCCTGGTCACTCTGGCACGCTGCCATGGAAAAATATGCATCCTGTTAGCCTTAGGAGTTCTTGTCTGGTGTGTGTGTCCAAGGAAGAGACAAGCAGGGGAGGACCCTGCACGCACCCAGCCACGTGCACGTCATTCTGCATGCATCCAGCCCAGAGGAAGCTCTCTGCATACACCTGCATGCTCTTTGCCCCGAGGCAGCATGCTGCAGGGCGGGGCTCAGGCTGCCAGCTCCAGGGCTGGCTTTTACAAGTGGGCTGCTCTTACGTGTGGGCTGCTTTTATGTGTGGCTGGCTTTTACAAGGTGGGCTTCAAGTGGAGGCTCGTCTTGGCAGCAGAACGCCTGTGAATGTGAGCAAAATGCATGTCCAAGTGGTTCGCCCTGCATTCCTTCTTTAAATAACCTGCTTCTGGAACAAGAGACAGAGAAGGAACACGTTTCTGATTCTCCCCTGGTCCCTCTCATTGCAGCGTAATATGTTCTTTGCATTCACCACCAAATTATTCATGCATTAGGGATCTTCATCGCATCTTCACATGCCCCATCCCTGGAGGTGCTCAAGGCCAGGCTGGATGGGCCCTGGGCAGCCTGAGCTGGTGGGGGGCACCCGGCCCATGGCAAGGGTTTGGAACTGGGTGGGCTTTGAGGTTCCTTCCAACCCAACCATTCCGTGGATCTGTGATCTTTAAAGTCACTTCCAACCCAACTGTTCCGTGATTCAATCATCAGCTTTATGATGGACTCATAGAACACACAAATTCTGCACTCATTGCATGGTTTCAGCATACTCAGATGGGACGAATGGGACAAGTGTCCCTGGATAAAAGCCCTTGACTATTGCTGCTGCCTGAGGCAGTGCCAGCTACGGGTGCAGGCTCCGTTTGGCAGCAAGGATGGAAGCAGCCCTATTCTTGTGTATCCTATCTCAAAACAGAAAGAGAATGGTACTGAATTACAGCGAGAGGCATTGTTCTGTTCCCCTAACGCTAAGTGGAATTTGGCATTTTACTCTTACTGTATTTTAGATTTAGCAATTTCCCTTGTGGCTAAGCTTCCCTGGGTGCAGGTGGAATGCTTGGGGCCACACACAGGCTACTTTTTAAAATAACTATTACACATTACAGTGCCCTAAAAAACTCTCATCGTGTTCCCTACCAAGGGCACCAACTCTCAGTTTCTGGAGCGGGGTATGCATAATGGCACTGCTGTGCTGAGCCCTGCTCCTGGAAAAAAGAATATTGGAGAATGGTTGTTGTGTCTAGAAATGAGGTTTTTTGCATTTTTTGGTTTGTTTTTGTGGGTTCTGTATTGCTAGAAGTCTCTGTTCCTTCAGAAAGTGGAGCCATGGACATGAAGCCACAAAGAACACCTCTTATTTTTACTTACTGCTAAAGGTAAAATTTGAACTCAGATTTCTAGAGGTGAAAACACTCATTTCTGTGTATTTTAAGGCTCTATTGAAGAGGTTTATGAAGCATTTTTACCTAAGCCGCGGGGAAGAAATACAGCATTGTAAAAAGGAACAAAGAGGCTCAATCTCAAAAGATTGATGAGCATATCCAGAACATTATGGGTTTATCCGGGTCACCTTTTTCATTCTCACCCAGTAAGGAAATTAATGAAGCTCCCAAAGTTATTACCTCTAATTCATGACCTATTAACGGCAATAAAGCTTTAAGAAAGCACAAGAAACATTATTCTGAAGGGCAAAGGAAACACCAGTGCATGGTCCTTTGTGGTTTATCTTAGTGATTTGGACCCCTCTTGGGAGATAGGAGCTGCAGAGTTTGATCCCTGCCCCAGGGACCCCTTCTGCGTTTTATTGGAGCCCAGCATATGTAATACTGACACTTAAGAAAAATGGTGATTGGATAATTAAACGCCGACTAATCCGACTTTATTTAAAAAAATGTATGAAGGAAGGAGCCATTACAGCTGCAGAGGTAAATGGAAAATGATATAAAACTGGAGCAAAGGTGAAACAAAGGTTAATTGTGCCCGACTTAGCTAAGATAATGGATTTCCAAGACAAATGGAGTGTAGGAGATTGCATCTACCTGGGCCTCAGTAAAAGCATCTCACGTGGTATCGCAGGGAGGAGGTGGGACAAGGAGAGGGTTTGGAGGGAGGTAGGAACCTCAGCAAGGGCAGGTGACAGGAGGAGGAGTGGAGGAGTCATTTCTTTAAAGATCCACATCGCAGGCAGCATTGTTTGATTTTTTCAATAATGGTCATAAAAAGTAATAAAAATGGGAGCACAGCGATGAAATCTGCTGATGGCACAAAATTAAGGAGAAACACCAATAACTAGAGGGCCTTGAGGACTGGAATTACAGAGAGGAGATGAAATTCAATAGAGTGAAACGCATGTGGGATCCCACAACAAAGCTGTGACCCATGTGAGAGTGCATTGGTGGAAAATGATTGAGGAGAAGAGTTCTGCCCGGCCATGGGGGATGAGACCTCCCCACAAGACCTCACCCATGACGCAGGACACAGCTTGGACCAGGAAAACTGAGCGCTACGGGAGCAGAGCACACTGCAGGAGCTTGGTGTGTTTAATTTACCAAAATCTCAGCAAAGCAAAGTGTGAGAAAATCAGGCCGCTGGCCACAAAGACCTTTAACGGCCAAGTATTAGGCAGAGGCAAGAAATTTTGCAAGCCATGGACAAGTGCAAGAGCACAATGAGGACTGGAGGAACCCTGTAAGGCCTGAAAGAAAACCATGGCAGCAGTGAGGTTTGAAAGACCAGAAAGCTGTCTTGGCGGCTAATTGTGAAAGTTATAAAGACAGTGGATGACTCTTATCTAGGTGGAGAAGGAGGCTATTTGATGCGGTGCCTGCAGGAGCGGAGCACTCCATGATAAACCTGCGGATCCTTCAAGTCAGACCAGAAAAACTTGAGAGCCTGCCACCCACCCTCACAGCTGATCTGATCGCTGTGATGAATGACGTGTCAGAGGAGGAGGGGGGGGAAGAGATGGCCTTGATGTTGTCAGGGACTTCTTTGTTCCCACGGTTAGCTAGGTGGAGATGGGGTCACCACAAAGAAGAGAATCTTCGTATTGCCGAGCCTCCTGCAGTGGGGCACAGCCCTTCTGCTGCTGCTATAGCAGCATGGTGCTATGGGTCTCAGTAGCTGCCTGGTTTCTGAGATTGGGAGGGAATTGGAAAATTTATTTTTGGTAAAACAGCTAGTGATCACTTGCTCTTTTGTGTTTCTCCACAGCAGTAAATCACATCAGAGGAACTTCCCTTCCAGTACTTGAAGGGAACTTATAAGCAGGAGGGGGACTGAGTTTTCACGCCTTCTGATAGTGATAGGACAAGGGCGGATGGCTTTAAACTAAAATAGGGCAAATTTAGATTAGGTGTTAGAAACTCTTTACTCAGAGGGTGGTGAGGCACTGGAACAAACTGTCCAAGGAAGTTAGGGATGTCCATCCCTGGAGATGCCTGCCCAAGGCCAGGCTGGATGGATTCCTGGGCAGCCTGAGCTGGAGGTTGGCAACGTTGCCCATAGCAGGAGGATTGGAGCTGGATGATCGTTAAGGTCCCCTCCGACATAAACCATTCTATAATTCTATGAATGGGGTTTGGAAGCATGCAGAACTTTGAGAATCAAAGACTTCATCACAACTTGAGTCTGTAGTGTGGAGGAAATGCCAAGAGCCCATGTTCCAGTGCAGACATGGAGTTACACAAGCTGGAAGGTGGTAGACCTGAAGTCCAAACTCCTCTGGAAGCCTCCATTCTCTACCAGCACCTGGGAGATGCTGCCAATTGCACTCACCAACCGCATCTACCTGCTACCAGATGGAAAAAACACTTCAAAAGTGAGAGAAGTCCCAGGGCAAAGCCCCATGCTCGGGCCAATGGAAGGCTGCGTGGTGGCAATGGTCTGGCACTGCCTAGCTGTTCCCCTAGGCAGCACTGGCCTCTTCCCTTTGGATGAGCAACCCTTGCTGGTGACTTGGCTCCCACCCAGCCAGCGCCTCGCTCACGGACAGACAACCACACCAGAAAAACAATTTTCCCTCAAATACATCAAAGTACTTAATGGTTGGGTGTGTTCTTCGCCACAAACCCCTTCTCTCCCCACGCAGGCTGGAGTGGAAAAATAAACACCAGCCAACGTATTAAAATGCAAAGTCAAATGAAATTCTCTGCTCCTTTTAGCTTTATTAGAAGTGCCTTCCATTTGGCAAATTAAGAAGAGCCAATCAAAACTGCATTTGCAAAACACACATTAACAAATCAGTAACTGTAAAAACAGCCATCAAAATAGCTTTTAATGTTTCCAAATTGACTGCAGTGAATGCAGATCATATGGTGCTCAATTAAGTTTAGGAATGAGCTATAATTTCTGCATATTTATATACCAGCAGCTGAATTGCATCTTCCAGTTTTTAAGCCTGTGGCTTTCATGCCACAATAATCCCGGAGCTGAAAACCCTTTGATTCAACCCATAACAATGGTGGGCAAAGCATCAGGCGAGCCTTTGGCTCCTGTGGGAGGCAGATTCTCAAAGACAGGAGGAGGAGGAGGTTTTGCTGCTGGGAAAATCCATCCCATGCCCCCCAGCCCCACGGCTGCGCAGTGCTGGGGTATCCTCCTCCTGCAGCCATCCTGTAGTGTGAGCTTGTGTTAGGACTCAACACCACCTGATCCCACACAGACAAATATATGCACACCAAAAGAGTGGATTCCTGCATCGATCTTAAATGCCTTTGACAAAAAACACCTGGATGCAATAATTCTCCGCAGCAGAAACCTCCTCGCTGTCCCCTAAAGCACAATTCATCTTCTTTGTGCAGTCCAGCCTGGAGTAATCACTATATCAATTATTTTGAATTGATACCTGTGCTGCCATGCTTCATCAGCAGAGTGCTCAGAGCACCCTTTGATTTGGAGCAAGATTTTCCTAACCTTGCACTGCTGTGTGCTTCAGAAGCCCTTCTTGCAGCAGGAAAGCAGTTTTATCTAATGCACAGAAAGCCAAACATTGCTGAGGATTTCATTCTGGAAGTGTCCATCTGAGTGCTGCAGCACTACTGGAGCATCAGGGAGAGCAGTGCCCATATCCTCGTGTCACCCACACCCATTATGTCCATCAGTGCTTCCTTTCTATCTGGCTCTCCAGCTGCTCCTTTTGCCTGGTGAAAGAGACCCAAACCACCACCAAACTGCAAACTGGTGTTTTCCAAGGACACCGAGAAGCGTGCTGCACTGGGACCGCCTCTGTATTTGCATGTGTTCGTTGGCAGCCAGCGGAAGTTGTCACAGATGGAGGGAAAACTGGGATGCTCTGGGATCCACACTGCAGCTCTGGGGCTGTGCTTCCCTTCTTGGCATTCTTGGTGAATTGCAAGGCTGAGCTGGGAATGGCGTGTTGCCAGGCACGCTGTCTGGCAAGTGGTGGTGAAGCTGCAACCTGCATGGCGTGGCAGGGAAATTCATCTGTTTCCTTTAGGCCTAAGCAAGCTGGAGTCCTGCAGTTTTCTTAAAAACTGCCCTGAATATTCTCTGTAGGTCACATTCAAAAACAGCATCTTGGATTCAGTGTGGGTGTGTGGCTTTTGCTTTCATTGCATTCTCCATATGTGGGATATCCAAGGAGGCACCAGGAGTGAAGGAAACCTGGTGCTGCCTCTGGCCAATGATGCAAATAACGCAAAGAACAGAAAAACTGCTGCATCTGCAAGTGTAACCTCCTGCCATGCCTGCACTGCTGGATGTGCCACACACCTGCTAATGTCACAGGAGTGATACATGCAACTAAGTGTAGCCAGGGCCATGCTGAGGTAAATCTGCAGTTTGGGTGATTTCCAGACATTTTCAGCCTTCTTGCTCCAGTACCTCCTATTTTACAGATGTATCCAAATCATTGCTGCAAAAACCTATTTAGCAAATGAATACATCACCTGCATTCTCCATGGAGCTGCCCCCAGCTGAATCCCACCCTGTATGGAAATACTTAAAACAAAAGGGAAGAGTATTAATATTAATGTCCACATCCTCGTGTGCTATCAGATCCGATCAACAGATTCACTGCATTCTAACCCAAGAGATCTTTTATAATTAGGAGGAATATGGCCAGGAAATCATGTTCCTGCCTGCAGGCACGCGTTGCCTGTTACAGAGATCAGGTAGAGCTCTCTGCATCTCCCTGCTGATGGGGGTGCCTCTGAGATGCTTCCTGCCCTCCTCATCATGAATAATACAAAACCAGCCATGCATCCACTCAGGTTTGGGGAGTTTTTTTGTTATGCTGCCTGTGCTGCTGCCACCAAGTTGCAGGAGCTTTACAAAACACATGATTTTCACTCGCATTAAGACCACTTCTTGCTACCGGGCTCCAAGTGGTCCTTTTAAATTTGCTAAAAAGATGTTTCTCACTGCGAAATGGCTGTTTCTGAAAAGAGAACCAAATCTGCAGCTCAAAGAATTTATGATTTATAGATTAGGTGTTTGTTTTCCTCTGCTCTGGCTGAGGTAATCAGAGCAAACGGCTCTAAATGAGGTTTTGAGAGACAGGCTATTAGATTAGAGGATATTACATTAAATTATTATTGAAATATTATTCCATTATTGACATAGGAAGTGAAAGGTATAATGAAGGTATCACATACATGCAAGCTGGCTGGAGACAGTCCTAACTGCCCAGAGCTGCAACTGCAGTCATGAAAACCCTTACCAATTCCATCACAGATGCTCTCTGGTAAGGAAGAATATTTTGGTAAATCCAAATTATCCACATAGCAGAATGGATTGGGGCAGATCAAGATCCCAGACCCCTGCCTGCAGCACAGGAGCCCCCTGTCACCCCAGCCAGGGAAATCTTTGGGGAAAATCATAGAACCATGGGATCATCGAGGTTGGAAAAGCCCTCTGAGATCCCCAAGCCCAACACCAGCAGGAAGGAAAAGGCGACCTTTGGCAGCACGCATAAATGGTGTTGTCATGCAAACAAGGAAGCAACATCGCTTCAGATAGATTTCGAGCAAGCCCAGGTAAAGTACTGGACAGTTTAATGGTCATAAACACAGGTAACAAAAGTTTCAGACTCACGTAATGGTGACCTCCCACCAAGATGATGACACTTCCCACAAGAGGAACAGCCAGATCCCCCAAGAGAAATGCTTTCCCCTCAGTGGCTGGCTCTTAAATGAGCCCAGAGTAGCCCCACCCTGGGTCCACCCCTTCGGGTCACCTGGGGAGGGGGGAGCACAGGTGCTCCCTAGGCCAGCCACCGGCCTTCACCGGGTGCTCAATCACTAATTCAGGCCATGACCTAGTGTTTCCCTTGCAGGTGTCATGCTTCATAGAATCACAGAATCATTAAGGTTGGAAAAGCCAACCTGGAATCCCCAAGCCCATCCCACCATGCCCACTGAGCCATGGCCCTCAGTGCCACATCTCCACGGCTCTGGAACACCTCCGGGGACGGTGACCCCACCACTCCCTGGGCAGCTGTGCCAGTGCCTGGCCGCTCTTTGGAGAAGGAATGTTCACTAATACCCAACCTGAACCTCCCCTGGCTCCATTTGAAGCCATTCCCTCTCAATCCTCCCTCACAGACCTTAGCCTTAGTCCTGCTGGGATATTATTGCAATCCTGGACCATCGTGCCAGCTCTTGGTGAGAAAATATTTTTGCAATGTTACACTGCAGTGATGCTGTCTTTTCCAAGTGAGAAAAAAAACCCCATCCCCTCCATGCTGTCGCACACATTTAGGAGAGTGTGGTGAGGAGCCAAGTCAAAATATTGGGAGTTTTGCATGATGCGACCTACTCGGGCTGACAGATCGCCGTGAGATGAATGCAATAAGCACCATGCCTGCCTGTGCAGATGAATTCATAGAATCACAGAATCATTCAGGTTGGAAAACCCGTCTGAGATCACCAAGTCCAACCCCAGCCCATCCCCACCATGCCCACTTGTTGGTTAATAGCAATGCGTTGTGATGGACGAAGGCACAGGTGCACGTCTCTGCAGGTCACACGTCACCACTTGCTGATGCAAAGGCTGCAGTGACACAGAGCACACAGTGACATCCCTGTAGCTCTCACCTCCATGCTGCCCCCATGTATCCATGGCACACTGGTACCCAGTCCCCTGGTGTCGGTGGGCATGGCTGCTCTGCAGGTTTTAATAATGGAGCCCCCTTGTGCCAGAGGGATTATCAATGCTTTTATGATTCCTTTAGGAGACTGCAAATTCTTCCCTGGTCAGAGTCCACTAAGCAAACAAGAACATTGACATTCTGGCTGTCTGTCCTAGAACCTCCCAGTGTCTTTACACAACCAAATGTTCCTTACTCTGCATTTGCCTGGAGAGCAAAGCAAACACTGAGAAATGTTACATTGTGAGGAAATAGGGATGGGGAAGCATCAAGCAAAACTCAGACTGGAGACCTTGTCTGCGATGTAAAAAGCCAGATATAGAGTGGGATGAGGAGGGCAAGAGGATGAGAAGCAATACTCATGGGCAGGAGAAAACCTTGTTGGCTCCCACTCATAGCCACCTCACCCAGCATGCCCCAGCTCTGCTTCCACCCTCTGCCATCAAACACATCCTGGGGCTCCAGGTGGGTCATCAGGCTGCTCATTAGGGCCTGGTGTTGTTCCAAACATCCCTCCCATGGAGGCAGGGAAGGTGAGCTACAGAAAGGAAACAGAAGGAACACCTCTGCCCCTTCCCTTTTCTCTCCTAAAGGGACAGGGTGCTAGCAGAGACGCTGTGTGCCAACGGAGGACAGTGACAGCAAGGAGGAAATAATCACCTGTGATCACACAGGCTCCCTGCTGCTGAGAAAAAGGCAGGGGATTATGAGAGTGTCAATTTACCCATCAGAAATCCTTTATCCAAATAATAACTGAAGGACAAGAGAAGAGATGTGCACCACTGGGAACCTGGTGATGGCATCACAGATATGTGATTTCAGGAGGACGCTTCTGTGCTCCCGTGGAGTTAAGGATTGGCCTGTCCGTCAGCTATGCCTGGGGCTGCTGGAACGGGACAGGGACATGTCCTTCTCATCACAGCTCCAGGTACAGAGAGACCCAAGAAATTTCACATTTTGCTGTGAGCCCAAGGGCCATCCAACAGGGGACACGACACGTGTGATGCTGTAGTTCCTACTATCGATCAGAAGCACGCTGATACAGACAGCAGCCTTTCAGAGCAGATGGCTTGGCCTCATTTACTGAGTGGCCAGCCCTCAGAGGTCAATAGGAAAGCTTTCACTGATTTAAATGGGATTTGGTCAAGCCCTTGGGTGGAGCTGAACCTCAGGGTAGGGTTGGACTCGGTGATCCTGGAGGTCTTTTCCAACCTTAATGATTCCATGACACAGCCTCCTCTCCCTCCGCCAAGAGGCTTTAGCTGCCTCCTGTTCCTGGCAACACGTGGCCTTGGGAAGTGCTGAAAATAGTTGGATTTAGGTTAATCAGAAAACTTTCTCTGCAGTTTTTTTAATTGAAAAACGTCCCCTTTTTCGCCAAGTTAAAAGACTAAAAATTTCCATGTGAGTTCTCTGAGAAAATGACCACACGATGAGTGGCCTCTAATAGCATACAAAATAATAGGCAAGCTATTAAATCCCAGTCATGCTTTTGCCAGAGCCAGGGTTCTCTGAGCATTTCGGCTCAGAGAAATCTGAAGCCATTTCCTTGGCTGAACCAGCGCCGCGGGGAAATTCCCAGCTCTCCACAGCCTGGGACTCCTTGCCTCCCACCAGCCCTGCTCAGCTCTGCTCCTGCCCTTTGCTGCTTGTGAAACAGCTCATTAAAGGCGCCTGGGGAAAAAGAGTCTGCAGGCTCTTAAGCAGATATCACACTTCTGCGGTCAGAGATGGAAGCAGCCCCACGCGGCACAATGCCAGGCTGGGCCAGAGCCACCTCTGAGCAATGCTTGGTGGTCCCATTCCCACCTTGCTGGACAGACACAGGCTTTGTCACACTTTGGAGCAAGCTGCCCAGCTAATCTTTCCTATAAATTTCTGCTAGGATAGGGATTAGGGAGTATTTACTCAGGGGCAAGTGAATAGCGCTGTCAAAGACATGCATTATTCCCCGCTGAATGTCTCCCTGCAGTTGGTATGAGAAATCCGTGCTTTGTCTCAGGCTTCAGGGTTTGTTGTAATTCATCTTCATTTTTTTTTTTTAATGGTCTCATGAGTTTTATTTCTTGTAAAAGATGCCCTCAAGCTTCTACAGGAATGTTGCACAGCCCAATCCCAGGGAAGCACAATTTTTCACATTTCTCCCCAAAACAGGGCAGACACGACCTTGCCACGAAGATGTTCTCTGCAACTTGCGGGCACCAGCAAAGGAGCAGGGATATCTCAGCAGAATGAGGGGAGCTCAGGACAGAGATAATTCTTAGGAGGTTCCAGTTTTATGCTGTTTTCAAATTCCTCCCAACCGGTGGGTGCATTTGGGTACCAGTGCTCCCACCCCTGTGCCGATGAGAAAATGCTCACCAGGGCCCATGGTCCTCCTCAGGCAGCAATGTCCTCTCCTCCCTCCAGCAAAAGCAAAGATTGCTCTCTGCCAAGGACTGTGCCTACATGTTTGGGTTTATACCTGCAAAAGGAATGTGAAACACAGTGATGGCAATGATAACCCATCCTCAGTTTGCATCATGCCACTCAGAAGGTCTTCAGATAACACTGTGGTCCAGAGCTTCATCTACAAGTGAGCAGCATCAAGCGTTCCCACAGACAGAGCTCTGCAGCCCAGACACCATCACCCTACGTGTTGGATCTGAACTGGCTTTTGGGGTCTTCATGGCTTTTTACCTTTGTATTACAAAGCTTGAAGGCAGCCTGAGACACCCAGAGCTATGAGAACACAGACAAGGATGAGGAGGGCTCCATGGGGAGGAAGCATGGGAAGTGGAAGAGGATGAGGGCTGGGTGACAGAAGTGAGAACAAGCAAAAATAAAAATAATAATTTTTTTAAAAAGCTAAATACAGACTGACCAAGAGGAGACAAGATAAAGCCTCAAGTAAATAACAGAGAACAACATCTGCTGGTCACAGGGTATGAGTACACACCACCTCGACTTGAGGCTGATGCATTACCCCCATCTCTCCTGCCCCAATCAGCTAATTTGTTAATTGGCATGAGGTGTTTCTGATAAAGGTTCTGTGAAAGCAGGGCTCAGTGACTGGGGAAGGCTGTGCCTGCTGTGTGTCCATGGCCTCTTAGCAAGAGACTGGGCACCAACTGGTGCTGATAAGGCTGTGGTGAGTCTGTGTCTGCTGCTGCTGAGGCTTCTCTAGATGCCTTCATGTGGGTGCCTCTGCAAAGCATTGATCACACTAATATACACCTAAAATGACTCAATTTAGGTTAAAACTCCCATTAAAACTCAACACAATGTCTATTTCCACAGCTAGAAAAGTTCACCAGCATACCTCCTAGTAAGGAGGTGGGAGATGCACAAGTGTCACCCAAGAAAATCTGTATTTCCTTCCTTTTCCCCTCTTGTTTTGTGATCTGGGGCTTCCCACGGCTGTGTTTACATCCAGCTCTGCCCCTAATTGCTCACATCACTATCGGTGCTGAAAACCTAACGAACAACTCGTGTGTGCTAATTGCCGTCGTGTAACGTCGAGGCGTGTTTTTACACCCACTATTAAAGCTCTCAGGCTGCGCAGCACAGATCACGGGAGGCAGATGCAGGGCACGTGGGGACAGCTGCGATGGCAGAAAGCAGATGTTGGGCATCTAGGAAAACTTTCTGCAATTTATAACGCAGTGAAACATGGATGTGTATGAGCACTTTGCAGCTACATGCGTGTGGGGCCGAACCAAAGTGGCTCTTCCATGGGTTTCCCAAGGCCGTGAAGCCTCCCCAAGCAATGGAGGCCTGAATTTCTGACATCCAAAGACAAAAGGGGAAGATCGCAGCGTGAAAATATCTCAAATGCCACCTGTATCCAATGCCTGCTTCTTGGTATTTAAAGCAGCTTTTCTGCACCTTTCCCTGGATCGTTTTTGTATCTCATCCATCATAGGATCCTCCCTCTGCTCCCTCCATGTGTTGTCACATGCCTTTTTCTCAGTTTTTTTTTTTTTAACTTAACACTGACTCTTATTTATATACATGTTTTGAATAGATATGAAGTGAAACATATGTCCAAAATGAAAATATCCTATAGGATGGCATGCATAGAGAAGACACCTCGCAACATACATCTCAGCATAGAGAGTCATCCAGGAATAAAAACTTGAAAAAAAGCTTAAAAAAAAGCAAAATTAGCATCCTCATGAGCACACCAGTGATAACAGAATTCCCAAGGTTTGCAAGGAAACACTGAACCAGCAGCTCTCTTCCCTTTGGTGCTGCAATCTGGTCACCATTCATTGCTCAGCAGAAATAGGACCTGCACTGGGGTGCTCCCTGCGTGTCCCCAGTGTCCTCCGCCCCAGGGTCCTCTCGCAATGTTGGTTTTATTTCTTTCGGAAAACAAAGACTGTTAACTTGGCTTTGACCTTAACTAACCTTTTTTTAAAAAAAAAAATTAATAGGAAGTCATTATACTCATGCAACCAGCAGGTCAGATAAACATCGCGCAGCTGGAGGCTTGTGTGGCAGGTTATGGATTGCAGATGTTGATGATGGATGGTGCCTCGGAGCCTCAAGCGAGAGACCCACAGCTGGGTACTGCAGGGGGCTGGGCTTGAGGCTTGGCATCTCCTCCAGCATCTGGGACCATGCAACCTACGGAAGCCATTGGCCACAGAAGTATAGAATCATTAATGTTGGAAAACACCAAGTCCAACTCATCACAACCATGTCCACTCATAGAATCATAGAATCATTAAGGTTGGAAAAGACCTCTAGGATCATCTAGTTCAACTGTCAGCCCATCCCCACCGTGCCCACTGAGCCATGGCCCTCAGTGCCACATCTCCACGGCTCTGGAACACCTCCAGGGACGGTGACCCCACCACTCCCTGGGCAGCTGTGCCAGCACCTGGCTGCTCTTTCTGAGAAGAAATTGTTCCTGATAGCCAGCCTGACCCTCCCCTGGTGCAATGTGAGGCCATCACCTCTTGTCCAATCACTGTTGCACACCAGCTGCATGACGTGCCGCAGCGGTCCCCGTACCCTAAAGAGCTGCAGCCTTTGGGCTGAGCTGTGATGGCAGTGCCCGCATGGCTCTTACCAGCCATGCTTCAGGCTCTGGGGAATGCCATTATCTCCATAGCCTCGTCCTCAGGTCAGTGTGGGTGATCAGATCTTCTTGTACCTATGTGCAGCTCAGGTTTTAGGAGAAAATGCTGTAGCTATTTGTTTTTAATTTTCATGCACAAATTATTATTATTGTTATTATTATGTCCATTTTATCCTTAGAAACCAGCTTGGACTTCTGGAGATATGATTGTTATTCAGGAGCCACTCAGGTGTATCCATGGATGTGATCCATTTCCACTGCACCTTTCTGTGGCTGCTCTTAATTCTCACTTTGGCGGCACCACTTGCCTGGTGCCATGTGTAAAATACAAGAATCCATTGACTGGGACAGAACTCCTCCATCTTCAACAACATTGGCGTTGCCTTCTGCTCCTTTTTCCTCCTCCCCAAGCAGCTCCAGCCACTTTCCCTATTGCCCAACAGCCAGCGGGAGACAGAAGTTTACATTTTTCAAGAGAATGCTGAAAGCAACCACTTCCTGTGCTCCCATTACCCAGAGACAGCGCAGCAGCCAAGCAGATCTCTGGGTCAGGGCAAGCTGCCCCCCACACCCCCAGAACCCCCCTCCTTCCGGGTTCCTGAAAATGCAAAGACCTCGTTATCCAAAGGAGGGAGGAGAAATAATGAATCTTCATGCTTTAAAAGCTTTGTGCAGGGGACACAGCGAGTGATGCTGATAATTGTTTTGCTGGGCTATTGGAGGCGGCTCCCTCACTTTGTTTTGCCAGCTGTCTGTAAGCAAAGCCTCCCTGAGCTGGGTAGCCCCAAGGCATGGAAATGAATAATGCAGAAAGCTTCTCAGGACCCCATGAAGGTTCTCTCATGTTTTTTCAACACATCTTTTGGAAAGCCATGTGGGAAAAGATGAGTAAGAAGAGCCCAAGGGTGGTGCTGAGAACATCAGGTGAGGGGGCACTGGGTCTGGGTGATGGAGCACCATAGGGACATGGCGATGGCTGCTGCCAGCCAATGGGACATGACACCAGGCTGCAGGGACAATGCGCTGGGAGACAGCCCGAAATCGAAGAGCAGAGGAATGAGAGAGCCTTTGATTGATTCAAAATGCCCCAGGCTAACGCATTTCTGTGTGCTATGACAATTGCTTTCCAATGAGGCAGCAAAGAAAAGCTGTCCTGGATGGAACACCTCCTGTGCTCACTGCTGGGTATCGATTCTTGCTCCTATGAAACTCATGAAGGAGTCAAAAGGAACAGAAAGCATTGCAAGGCTTGAGGTGTGCACCTGGAGACTGCTCTGTGATGGAAGAACATGGGTTGCTCCTCCCGAAATCTCTGCTCTTCACTTCACCCCAAATGATATTTTCCCAAAATTTTGTTTTCGTTTTGAACAAGCAATGCGAGGCACCATTTATAGATCAGTGTCCCTGCAAACCACCTCCACCAGCACTGGGGCAGCCCGTGGTAAGAGCCTGGGGAGGGGGAGAAGGGCTCGGGGCTGTATGGGCCCCCATTCTGCACCCTTCCATCTTTTGGAGCGATGGTTTTGGTGGCAGCAATGACCTGGCTGGGGTGCAATAGGTATGGGGGTATCTATGGTGGAAAACTGATATCAAACTGCTGAGAAATCTTGCAGGAGAATGGAACACAGCTCAGAGGAAAGCAAACCAGTTGTTAAGCTGTGTTATAGTGCACTTTTCCCACTGGCTCGCAGCACCCCAGCTCCCCAGCCCACGCCCCCGCCAAGCAATGCTATGGCTGCATGGATACAGCAGGAGGCAGAGCCAGCAGCAGGCTCCGGGCTGACCCAAGCACTGCGGCTCCACCAAAAGCAAAATAAACAGCCAACGACCCAGACGCAGACGTGGGTTGGGATTCTTTTCCCTTTTACTTTCCTTCAGTTGGCCTGGAGACCACTGGCAGCAGCTGGGAAGCAAAAAGGTTTTGAGACAGCGGCACATGAGCCCCAGACGGTTGGGTTGCTCAAACATTTCTCAGAGATTAGCTGTGTCAAAGCACACAGCGAGGAGGATAAATCACAGGGCTGGGGCTGGCCGCATCCAGGATGCTGAGGCTGCGGTGCGGGTGGAGGCATCCCACAACGAGGAGGAGAAGTTCCCTCCCAGCCCCATGCAGGCGCGCGCCATCCAAAATCTCACTGCTGAGAGGCGGCGTGGAGATGAGCCAGATGTTCCCCTCCTTTCAGAAAGTCATTAAGCAACTGAGGCCATTGAGAACAGAGCAGCGCAGAGCAGCAATCCATTTTGTCCACACTGTTTGCAGAACCCAGAGTTAAAAATGCAGAGAAAAAACAATTGTGATGGTATATTTGAGCACGCATAATGTTTTCCCATCGTATTTATTTCTCAGCCCTAGGGCTTTTAAAGTTGGATGGATGCTGCTGGTGGCCAGCACTCACCAAGGACCATCCTGGTGTGGGCACACCATTTGTTTCATAGAATGGTTGGGTTGGAAGAAAATTTAAAGACCCCCTAGTGCCAGGGGCTGGGTGCCCCCCAGTTCAGGCTGCCCAGGGCTCTTCCATGGCCTTGGGGACCTCCAGGGATGGGGCATCCACAGCTCTCAGCCCTGTGCCAAGGCCTCACCAACAACTGAGTAAAGGGTTTCCCCTGATATTTGACCTAAATCTCCCCTCTTTTAGTTTAAAGCCATCCCCTGGGTGCTGGCATCCCCTGCCCTTGCAGCTCCTGGGGAGGATGAGAAGAACCTTGCATGCTCCCAGCTCCTGCTCCCTAGGGAAGAGCTGCAAGGAGCTGCTGCTTTGGGTTAGCGTCAGGAGGAAGCCATCCCCGTCCTCTGGCAGCGGAGGATGGCCTGAGGTTCGCCTTTGCGAGCATTTTCCAGCCCCACTGTCATTGTTTTCACGCATTTGGTTTTATTACACGTGGTATAAATATAGCACTGCTCTTCCTTTGCTCCTCTGGCTCGCTCTGCGAGTTGTTTGCGTGGCCACGTGCAGCACCGCTCGGCTCTGCACTATATATAGTGGGCTGCAGCCGCCTGCCTGCTGCTCGCTGCAGTGCCCAGCACTTTGCTTTTCCTGTGCTTCTTTGCACCCTGCAACTACATCTACCCAGGGGACAGCACCTCTGCAGAGCTGCTGTCACCAGCATGCTCCCCTTGTGCAGAGCCCTCAGTGTCCCCAAGCTGCAATGGCATTGTCCCTTCTCACCCATCTCCTGTGCAAGTGCTTCCCTGCAGCTCGATGTTTGCTTAAAAAATGCACAGAAGGGGGTTAGGATATAAACTGCAAGCAAGGAATTAAAGGGCAGGTTGGGTATTAGGAAAAAATTATTTTCTGAAGGAGTGGCCAGGCATTGGGCAGCCTCATCTGGTGAGGGGCACCAAGACCATGGCAGAGGTGGGGCTGGGGGGCTTTAAGGACCCTTCCAACCCAACAATTTCGTGGCTCTATGACCTTTAAGGTCCCTTCCAACCCAAGCCATTCTGTGATACCATGGTTCTAAAAATCAAAATGTGCTGTGCCATGGTGCAGGTGCTGCTTCTTGCCTAGCAAACACATCCGTGGGTGTCTTGGGGCACATCTCCCACTGCGCCCTCAGAGCCAGCACTGAGCACAAAGCTCCCCTTGAGAGGGGTTTGGGGTATTTAGAGCATGTGGTAGCACTTACTAGGAACAATTATTTGTGCTGTTCATGGCAGATCTGTGTTGCTGTGATCAGCCTACTGAGTAACAGAACAAACCCAGCCAGACACCTACTTGGGTGCAATTTGCCGTGATAACAAAGAGCTGAGCTGCTTTACCACGGCGTCCCCAGACCTCCAGCCTCGGGCTGTGGTCCAGGAGGAGCTGCCTTGCCTGCGGTGCATGGGAACAGGCTCCTGGGAGCCAGAGGTGACAGTAGTTCATTTCTGGGATCTCTGTGGCAGAAGAGATGCAGAAGTGCAGAACAGCATTTGGGGAGAAAAATACTCAACAAATAAAGAGGCTGTGAGTACTGGAGCAGCAAGGGAAGATTATCTTTTGCCCTGAGGACTCTGCCTTTACAAAGAGAATAACTAAACCACAGCCCTGCCTTGCTGCAAGAGCATCCCCAGCAGCACAAAGCTGCCTGCAAAGCATGGGAGCATCACTTCGCAGGTCTCCCCCTGTGTATGGCGTAGGGATGCAGCTACATGCTGGCTTAGACAAAAAAATCCTTTCTGGTGTTCAAACACGAGGGTGCTGCAAGGGTCAGCAATGAAGGACTACTTAGGAAGAGACTTGGCAGAATTAACTTCAAGGCACTGTCTGTCATCGTTAATAGGGTGCTGAGACGCCGGAGGTGACCTGGATAGGAGAAGCAGAGCAGGCGTGTATGTGGGACACTGAGTGAGGGGCAGGCGGGGATTCGGAGCACTCACTCCCCCGAGAAGCCCCATTTAGTTCTGCAGGGCTCCTGGGAGGCCTCACTCGCGCGTCATTCCCGCGTCGGCTCTGCCGAAGCCTTTTCATCCTGTATGAAAAGAGAGCAGAGCGAGCTATATTTACAAAGGCTGAAAGTCAGAACTGAGTCCTCTCTGCTGATGAGACCTACATTTCTGAGGGGACACACTCCAGCAAGGAGCTCCCACAGGCACCTGCTCTGGCCCAGTTCATATTAACGTCTCCAGAGATCTGTCCTCAAAGCTGTGCACCTGGGGCTGTGTTCCTGGAGAGGGATGGTCCTGGGCATGGAGACCCTGCGCTGGGGACAGTGCATCCCATGAACTGTGCTGAGGCCCAACGCCTCTGAGCCTATAGGTGCAGGTATGTGCACAGGCAGGGAGTGTGCATTTAGTGAGGGCTCCTTCCTCGCAGGAACAAAATCCTGATTGCTTGATGTGCTCGGTGCTATCTGTTGTGCTCAGCAAACAGGCTCATGGCACCAGCAGCAGATATTGGCAGATGCCCTAACAATGATATCCCGAGCAGCACAGAGTCAGCAGGGGAACTGCTGGTACACGTGGAAGGGAGGTTCTCAGTGGTCCCACTTTAGGAAATACTTGGAGGTATTAAACACAGGGAATGGGTACCTGGGATTTATCTCTGTCAGCACTGCAGAGCCACTACCGAACAAATCCCCGTGTACAGGGCGATGATTCACGCTGGAGGAAATGATGAATTTCAGGCCGCCCTGCGCATTTCCCCCGTTCCTTTTTATATCATCGGGTCAAATGATTATTCCATATTCTTTGTTTCAGCTGCGATGAGAAAATAATAGGTCATTGAATCATTTCCCCTTATCTCCGAGTTATCACACTCAATGCGTGCCCAAGTGTCTCGGCAATGAGTTACTGCATCCAGTTATTGTACAAAGTGAGCCGTGGGTGGCTATTTTGGGGCTCAAAGGTTTTCTCTGCAGTTCTCCATCTCAACATCCCAGCGCTCCAGACAGGAGGAGCTGTGGGATTCCTGTTTGCAGGGGTTACTGCAGCACTTGGTGCTCGGATGGGTGAGAAATGGCCACTTGTGCTGAGCACACAAGGTGCAAGGAACTCAGACCAATGCTTTGTTTCACTTCAAAATGACTCAAATCGTCAGAAGTTTAGGAAGCAGTTTTGCATTTTGATTGATCTGTTATCAGGTTGGGTATCAGGAACAATTCCTTCTCCAAAGAGCAGCCAGGCACTGGCACAGCTGCCCAGGGAGTGGTGGGGTCACCATCCCTGGAGGTGTTCCAGAGCTGTGGAGATGTGGCACTGAGGGCCATGGCTCAGTGGGCATGGTGGGATGGGCTGGGGCTGGGCCTGGGGATCTCAGAGGGCTTTTCCAGCCTTAATGACTCTATGGTCCTCTTGTCTCTCTCAGTGGTCAGAGTGCACAGTGCAAGCACAGTGACCCCATGGACAGGGCAGGGAGTAGAATCATAGAATCAATAGCTGGAAGGGGCCTTTAAAGGCCATCTTGTCCAACTCCCCTGCAATGAACAGGGACACCCAAAGCTTGATCATCGTGTTCATGATCAGTCTGACCCCCAGCTTGACCTTGGATGTCTCCAGGGACAGGGCTTCCACCACCTTTGGGGGCAACCTAATGTCAGCACTCTTCTTGGGTTTAATACATAACTTACAACATAAGTTTTCAATAAACCCCCATGCTAATTTGCTCCACTTCTGTTTACACAGCAGCATAGACTCCATCATCCATGGGATTTGTTGTGCCCAAGAACTGGGGTAGATCCAACAAAGCCCATCCCAATGTGCACATGTGAATGTCGGAATCCCGTATAGATTTTTAAATATTAAATTAAGCTGCTGAGAATGGATTATGCTCCTGGAAAGCAATCACCATTTTTCTTTAAGTAACTGTAAGAGTGGGAGAAATGTCTCCAGTGGGGGGGGGGGGGGAAAAAAATCAATGCTTCATTTCCGGAAGGCCTCACTGCCATGAGAATACTTTTTGGCTCCTGACACCTCGTTAAGCTCATCTAACAACAGCACAATTCATTTGTCTGCCCAGCATGCAGAGAAATTCTTAAAATGAACTCAGGGAGAGGGAAAAACAAAAATAGGTATTTAAGGCTGGCATGAAAACACACAACATGGAAGCATGAACTATGAAATGCCACAACACAGAGCGCTGCTTTTTACCAAATCCTTTTATAAATGACACGGTGTGCGAGCATGCAGCTGCCCACCCAACCTTGGTGGGCATCACACACTTTGTGCAGCTGTTCAGAGACCACAGCCTGGATTTTTCATGTCTTTTTCAATAAAACACATTTTTTTTATATTTTAGTTTATATGAGTGACGAATATCAGCTTTATTCAGCATGATTTGGGTGACGCATGTGCAACAAAATAAGAAAAAAAAATCACTGTTTCTATTTGCAGCAAACTTCAGGGATGCAGAGGAGAAGCTGGAAGATGCTGCAGGATGCTGGGGATGGATGTGCCTTGCAGAAATTACCGAGCATGCCATGCTTCTCCCCATCACCAGGACTACTCAGAGCATGACATGAACACGTAAAGCTGTCGTTTTGCTCAGACATTCGCATTTCAATCCAACACCAGAGCTGTTCCCAGGCAGCGCTTTGCAGGACATTGGCGTGTGCTGCTGCCTGGGGACAGCGGGGTCTGCAGGTGAGGGCTGCGCAGTGCCAAGCTCCTTCTAAATGCAGCCCATTAGCATGCACACAATTAGCCCAGCTGTATGGGGAGAGAGCATAATCCCTCCTCGAAGCATAATGGCCTCTTGGCACAAGGCAGCAGTGGGGGGAATGGCTTAGCTTTAAGGAACTGTTGTGGCTTTTTTGTTGTTGTTTTTTTTTGATCACATCTAAAAATAACGTTTATATAACCACCCAGCCTGAGCGTTCACATCAGCAAGTGGCCAGAACCTCCTTGCTCAGCTGTATTGAAATATGCAAGCGCAATGAAGTTTTAGCAGATTTGGTTTCCTGAAACAGAACCGCACAGCTCAGCCCCACGGTGCAATAGGACAGCCAGGGTGGTTTTCTGCCCCACTTTAAATGCGAAGCATCCCACACACCCTTCAGCAGCTCAGGTGCCCATTGCCTCCCATGCTCCTGCTGTTGCCATAACATCACTGCTGCATTTCTGTGTTGTGCATGCAGCCAACAGGGAGGCGAGAGCAGCCAACCTGTGCAAGACGAGGAAGCAATCCAGGCAGCAAACACAGCAGTTGCCTCTTTTCAGCCTTCCATGGCACACAGCAGTGTGTGGATAATAATGTAAGCGCACAGGGTGCTGGCAAGCTGTTCCCTGTGCAGGCAGCAAGCAGCTGCACCATTAGAATCACAGAATCAAAGAATATTCTGAGTTGGAAGGGACCCATAAGGATCATCAAGTCCAAATCCTGGCTGCACAATGGACCACCCAAATCCCAAATCTTGCATCACCTGCCTCACCATGAATCTCCAACCCTGCTCTCTTATGGACACAGTGCTGCTACCAGAAGTGTTTGGATCCTGAGGAGAGGGTCATTTCTACAGCTATTGCCAATAGCACAGTCATTAACAGGCAGACTGAAAACCACACTAATTATTCTGCACATCATAACAGTGCTGGAGAGCAAAGTGGTCAGCCATCTGCACGTTCTCTGCATTTTTGGTGAAAAAAAGAAAGACAGAAAGACGACAGACAGAAAGACAGAAAGATGACAGACAGAAAGACACAAAGACAGACAGAAAGGTGGTACCAAAATCCCCAGGTTTCTGGTTTCCTATTTTTGTGGAGCAGCTGAACTTGCTGGGTGCTCCCAACAAATAAGAACATCACTTACCTTTCATCTGCTGTGGACCTTTGCGCCTGGCTTGCCTTTATCCCCTGTCTAAATTAATCTTGGACCATAAAATCTGTCACCATTTATTCAATATGAAACAAAAATGTAAAAATAGCACTCACAGAGGAGAAATTTCATAGCAGGTTTCCTCAGTGGGAACTATTCAGGCATCAAGCTCCTTCCTCCAGGCTGTAAAATATTTATTTGCTTCTTCAAGAAGGAAAAATCCTTGAAAATCATCTGTCTCCGCAGGAGAATGTTGCAGTGCCCTGTCTCCACGCAGCAGCCTCAATGACTGCTCCTCTCACAGGGACAGGAGGGAGCTCATCCCATGGAATCACAGAGCCACAGAACGGCTCGTGTTGGAAGGGGCCTTAAAGATCATAGAATCATGGAATGGTTGGGTTGGAAGGGTCCTTAAAGATCATACAACCATGGAATAGTTGGGTTGGAAAGGACCTTAAAGATCATTTCGTTTCAATCCGTATGTGTATAAATAACAGATAATATGCTATAGTGAACAACTTTATTGGTCTTCTCATGGCGTGGATGCCCACAGCTGAACATTTTATTTTATTCACCAGTTGAACACCCTACCAGGAGCTGCTCTAAAAGGTATGAATACAGCTGATGCCAGCATAGGACTCCTAACTGTGCCCCAAAATTTGAACTTGGGGTTTTGCCATCCAGCGGAGCAGAGCAGAAACCCTCCTGCACTGGGCAGAATGGGGAGAACAAAGGGGAGGAAGCAGCAGAGCTGAGCAGCAGCTAAAGGAACTCCTCTGGGCTTTAAATAACCTCCTGGGAGCACCCGCAGAACTTCCTCCTCCTCTTGCTGTGTTTTTTCCTGTTTTTTCCCTGGAGGCACAGAGGCAGGAACCAGGCAGTCCCTCCCTGCAGGTGACACCACTCAGTACTATGGACTTGGGCTAGAAATTAAGAATTGGGACACTTTTACTGATTTATTATTATTATGGGCTGCCACAGGGCTGTTGCAAGTGATGATGGTGATGAGCATGCAATAAAAACTGCATTTTCTAAAGGGGTTCGCAATATGGATCATGGGGAAGTGAAGAGGTTAAAATGCAGGAAGAGCATTAGGAACCCTGTTTTCTCCTGGTTTTATTTTCCTTTTAGCAGAAAGGGCTTGGTTAGAACCCAGGATGACACCCAACCTGCTCCTTGTTTTGCTGAAGTCTTCTAGAAACATGGCATTGCTTAGAAAATACCAAATTTTTTTTTTTTTAAGAAGCAATTCAAATGACACTGAAAGAATGAAATCACTTCATAAAATATAGTCTAAAATAGATAAGACAAGAGGAAATGATTTTAAACTAAAGGAGGGGAGATTTAGGTCAGATGCTAGGAGGAAATTTTCCATTCAGAGGGTGGTGACGCCCTGGCAATGCCCAGGGCTGTGGGTGCCCATCCCTGGAGGTGCCGAAGGCCGTGGATGGCCCTGGGCAGCCTGAGCTGGTGGCACCCAGCCCGTGGCAGGGATGGGGCTGGGGGCTGTGGGGTCCCTTCCAACTCAACTATTCCATGGCTCTGTGATCTTTAAGGACCCTTCCAACCCAACAATTCTGTGATTCTATGACCTTTAAGGACCCTTCCAACCCAACCATTCTCTGGATCTACGATTCTATGAAAATACATCCTCTGAGGGCAGATGACTGCTCAGGAGACTCTCACCATCTTTGGGCACTCCAGCAGGTGGAAGTGCAGATGTGATGCTCTTGTCTGGCTGCAATCCCTGCTGCAGGAATCACTGCTGTGCTCAGGACCCAAATCCACTCAATGGGATGGCAACGGTGCTGGGACCTCTGTACTACCATGCTCATCCATGGAGGCTGTGCTTTTATTTTTTAGCAAAAAAATCACAGGATGTGATGTGGTTTTCAGATAGTTCCTGTCTGAAGCAGCTCCAGCATTAACGTGCAAACCTGCGCTCACAAACCCCTCCACAGGCAGCCCCATGGCTCTGCCGACCCCACGATAACGATGCTGCACTGATTGATGGCCTCTCCTGAAAAAGCCCGGTCCTGAGCCTCACCATATGCGAGATTAATTTATTGCACCTGTCTAAGCAATGCGCATTGCTGTTTTATCTGCATTACTGTCTGTCCCGCAGTGTGATGGAGAGGTTTGTGTGTGCGTGCTTGGGGTCACCTTGGTGCATCCCTGTCCCCTCCCTGTTGCTCGTGGCCAAATCTGAGCCCCTCAGGTGATGCTCCCAGTGAAGTCCCTGGGTTTTGCCAAATTGAGGACCAAGCCACGGGCTGGGAGATTCTATGTGGGCTGCAATTTGGCCAGGATGTCACAAAGTCATTAAGGTTGGAGAAGACCTCTGAGATCTCCAACCCCAGCCCATCCCCACCATGCCACTGAGCCATGGCCCTCAGTGCCACAACCCCACGGGTCTGGAACACCCCTGTGGACAGTGACTCCATGTGGTGCAACCAAAGAGGAGAGATTGCTTCAGATAGGTTTCTAGTGATCCCAGGTAAAGTATTAAATGGTTTAATGGCCATAAACAAAGGTTTCAGACTTACTTGATGGTGATCTCCCACTAAGATGAGGAGCAGCCAGATCCCACATGAGAAATCTTTTCCCCTCAGTAGCTGGCTCTTAAATGAGCCCAGGGTAGCCCCACCCTGGGTCCATCCCTCCAGGTCACATGGAGGGGGGCACAGGTGCTCCCTAGACCAGCCACTGCCCTTCACCAGGTGCTCACTCACTGATTCAGGCTGTGACCTCACGCTTCCCTTACACTCCACCACCTCCCCAGGCAGTGCACAGGCGCTTGTCAGCAATCTGCTGCTTTGGGAAGAATTTGTTGCTCTTCCATCTGAAAGGGCTTCGGTCGTCCCAGACCAGGCAACCTCCTGTTGCCAAGTGAAGGCACCAAGGTGCTTTGGAAGCTTTGGAAACCAGTGCTTACAGCTAATGAGGGCCAAAGAGCCCTGCAAAGTGAGATATGGATGTATTGAGCCCTGAGAGAGAGCAGCCTTGGGGAACAGCCCAGCAACTAGGCAGGACAGTGCCTTTTTGTGTGTTTTTTTGTTTGGTTGTTTTCTTACCAGGTCAAGAAATTAGAAATTTCAGCTGGGATTTCCAGCTGAGGAGCAATTAGAGGAAAATCAAGCAACTACACATAGCAACAGTGTGAACGTGCTCCTCTTCACCAGCTAAATCAATATGCAATATTCTTCCCAAAATGATATTACAAAATTATTTGGGGAACTTCAGCACAGAGCACCACAAAGGATGTAAAACAACCCCAAAAACTGCCAGCCCAGAGCAGGTGAAATGGGGGAGAACATTCAGACGAAACAATGTCAGTGCACTTGTTGGCTGAAATTCTTCAAGCGCTGTTTTCAGTGTAAGTCAGGATCTCCTCTCCCCTCTTCCTGACATCACAGATACCAGGGGATGCAATGGGCTGAAACAGCACATGGGAATTATTTCTTATTCACCATTCCACTCTTTTTCCCCTTTACACTGAGAAAATAGATTGCTTAAAAAAAAAACCCCATAACTTTTTGAGAGTTTTTTTTCTCTTTGGTTTGTTTATCAGCAAGATTAAGACTCCTGGCTGTGGAATAAAGGGATGTCTCACATTTATTTGTTTCGGGGCATGTGGAGTGCATTTGTTTCCTAGGATGCAAATTCGTTGTTCATGCTCTGAATAAAAATCCCTGTGCCAAGAGACTGCAGTCAGATTCAGATCCTGTGGTGTAATTTTTTTTATAACTCAATATGCAGAGCAGAGATTTGATTTTTCCCCAATATTCTGCTGTTTTGCCTCTGAGACGCTTTCCTGATGTGTTCCTTAACCTTTGTGTCACCTGATTTCCTTGGTTTTCAGACACTGACAGTGATGCTGCTGCCGGGTCTGGGCACAATGTCTCACCAATGGATGCAGCCACCCAGAGTCACCCATCTATGAACAAGCTGCAGCATCCCAGGGCACCATTTCCATTTTGAGCAGCTTTCCCAAAGCTGCCACCCTGACATCACATCTGAGCTCGGTGCCAGCACCCAACCTGCGCGGGGTCTGCCAGCGGCATCACCGCACCTGTCTGTGCCAGATAATGAGCTGGAAATCTCTCTTAATAATTGTTTTGACTGTTCCCTGGGAACACTTTTTCAGTAAAATGTCTTGAACCTAAACTGATTATTGGGGATTATTTATATACATATATTTTTAGATAGGAAAATGTATGGCGGTGAGCAGAGGGTGGGATAGACCTGCAGCACTCAGGAAGGCTTTCTCCCATGTTCCTGCTCTTCCCATCCCCATCTCCACCACCATGGCATTCCCCAGCACCCTGTGAGCATCTCCATGGTGGTGGGACAGGGATGGGACGCAGCCTGGGGCGATGGGACAGGAATAGGACCCAACCCAGGGCAATGGGACAGGGATGAAATCCAACCCCGGGCAATGGGATAGGGATGGGACCAGCCCAGGGCTGCAAACACAGGGCCATCCCTACTGAATGACAGCATTAGGATGGATCCATAATTGGCACCCCATCCATTTGCCTTCTCTCCACCTAACATGTGAGCCCTGGGGATTTGTATAACGAGCAAAGCAAGCTGCCATTGGTGGGTTTTCCATGTTCTCACAGCTTTACAAATTACCCTTGCTTTAGGCAGCCATTCATAATAATCACCTTGAAAACACTGCTGGCATAAAAATCTTTGCATTGTCAGCAATCCACCTCCTAAACACCATGCTACAATTCATCACAGGTCAGCGTCACTGCTAATTTGATTAAGCACACCCCAAAACTCAGGGCTGGAAGGGTGCTTGCTCACAGCGATGGGATTTGTGCTTCCCTCCATCAGAAGGCTGAGCAATGCAATGAAACCATAGCAAGTGCTCATTTCGGCAGTCACACCAGATCGTGGAGTCTCTATACTTTGGCAGCATCAGTCTGGTTGACTTGGGTTTGTTTACATGTAGATGTGGCACTTCAGCACGTGGCTCAGTGGGCATGGTGGAGATGGGATCATGGAGATGGCATCACATACAACTCACAGAATCATCAAAGTTGGAAAGACCACTAAGATCATCCAGTCCAACCATCAGCCCATCACCACCATACCACTAAACCATGCCACTCAGTGCTACATCTGCCCTTTTCTTCAATCCCTCCAGGGATGGTGACTCCACCACCTCCCTGGATAGCCTGTTCCAATACCTCACCACTCTTTCTGGGAAGAAATTTTCTCCTAATATCCAGGATGAATTTCCCCTGGTGCAGCTTAGAGCCGTTGCCTCTTGTGCTATTGTGCATGTTCATACATGTTCAAGATGCCAGGCTCATGGATGCTAAACCCAACACTAATAAAAGCGAGGGAATAATACGCAGAGGACAGGCAGCATCTTTTCAGCAGAAGGACTGAACAATGGTGGCATTACAAAAGGCTCATTTATCCCCTCTGGGCACTGCACGTCTCTTACTGGGAGTTCTTCAGCCCTTGCCGCATCCAACCCTCCCGCTGCCAACACAACCGCCTTTGTGTTCTGGGGGAGAAAAACAGAAAAATCACAGCGGAGCCCAAATACTTGGAAAAGAACACAGCAATGCAAGCCAGAAAGTGACACGGTTTGGTTTCCTATCCAGACGGGGGCTGCTGACCACACGCCCCGGCAGCGCTGCGTCAGCCCCCAAGCATCCCGAGACTTCGTGGCCAGGGTGAGGGCCCCGGTCAGAACCAAACCTCAGAGCCTCATCTGCTGCTTTTACTGGGAGAGAACAGAGAAGACCAAGAAACCAAAAAAATCAGGGAAAAACTTAACTTTCACTTTACAACAGTGAAAGATGTTATTTTCACAGCATCAACACCCATTTCAGTTTGACTTCCGAATTTACTTTTGTATACACTCCTATATTGTTGAGTGCATGCGTAGCCCTAATTAAATAAACTATAGCTTTTGCAGCAACATTTTAGCACGAGAACCCAAACAATTTGTCCTGACATCACTTAACTTATTCTTCTTTCTTTCATTTCTTCTTGTCAAAATATTCATCCGAGCTGGCGCATTCTCACAGAGTATTTAGAGTTTGCAGACATTTTTACAACCTATTTGCATTTTTATGGAAAACGGTTCCATCTGTTTATTTCCCTTCCACAGCCAGCTGGGACGGCTGGCGGCAGGGATCGGGGAGTGCCCAGCCGCGGGCACGGTGGTGCTGGCGTTTATTTTCTTATCTGCTCTCAGATCCCACTGCCAAATAACTCATCCCAGCTGCCCAGTCTGCAGATTCTGTGACCAAAACTTGGCAAATTATTTGCAAAGTCCAGACCTTGGCTTCTTCTCTGGGCTGCAGCTGGAAGCAAGCAGCACTGCTTTCAGGAGCTCCACCAATATTTTCATTTAATACAGGCTGCTCCAACAAGCAGAGCCACCTTTATCCTAGATGATAATATTCACAAAGGAGCATATTTTGGGGTGGGGGATAAAAGCCAGTGACTTGTCAGGGCTCTTCGCTCCTTGCTTAGAGCAGATAAACTTCTCGAGGGTATTTCTGCCCTTTTCTGTGCATTTTTGCAGTGATTCAGCCCCGCAGTGTCCTGGCGTTGTGTAGGAACACATGACCCAACACGATGTCTTCAGCATGGGATGTCTACCCAACACCGTGATGATCGCAGTGCCTTCCAAAGGTGTGAACTTTTACACCCGGCTGCCCAGCAAAATGCATTTTTGAAGCAAAGTGTGATAAATTCCTTCTCCGGTGCTGCTTGGCCAAATAAACCATAGGCTAGAGTTACTGCATGCCTCATCGCCCAGCTCTTGGGTTTAAGGTTGGGAAGGGGGCTGGGTTTCAGGACCAGCAAAATTCAGAATATTTCATGCTCATAGTCTAAAAAGGAGGAACGTGTTACCATGGGCATCATTTGTAGGAAATAATCTGTTTTGGCTTACCCGTAATTTCACATGATCAAGTGAAAGTGGACATACATCCTATTTACGGCTTCTAGGAAACTTCTGCTTGCCCATTTCATGTTAAACATATGGACTTCATTTTCGCTCGCACCTGGCCGTATAGATTTGTTATGAAAGGTTCATGGCTCTCCGGGTTATGTGACCTATTCCCGGGATGATTAGAGTTAAATGTGTTTCCTGCTCTCCCAAATTCCATATAAACCAAATAAAACAATCCATAGATCCCCAGTGTAATATCCTGAGCCTACAAATACACGCACACAATAAGTCAGAGAAGGGAAAATCGTATATCGCTGCTTTCCATTAACCAGCAGCTGCGAGAGGAAGGTAATGAGAAAAAGAAAAACCCTGGCCCTCCAGGAACAATACGGGAAACATTTGAATTTTGTTTCACTTTGCTACACTCAATGAAAGCACTAAAACGTATTGACGCGTTTCTCCCCGTTGCGCAGCTATTGCCTGGTGCTCTGCAGTGCCAGCTGGACACACAGCCAGGGACAGCCCCAGGGACAGACGCCCTCAGTGCCAGCATCCCTCCGCATTTTCTCGCAGTCTCTGTCAAAGACAGGTCGTGCTCAGACCCTGAAACAATATTTGGATTTTTTCTCTGAACTCAGAGCTGCTGTGATTGTGCTCCATGAGAAAGGAAGATGCTTGTAGAGCCTCTGCAAAGGGACGATGTTCCTGCACTCTCCAAAATGCACAGATGCACACAGGTGAAATTTCATTGCATATATAATAATATACGTAAATATAATAATAATAATAATATAGAATCATAGAATCATTAAGGTTGGAAAAGCTCAAGCCCAGTCCCAGCCCATCCCACCATGCCCACTGAGCCATGGCCCTCAGTGCCACATCTCCACAGCTCTGGAACACCTCCAGGGACGGTGACCCCACCACTCCCTGGGCAGCTGTGCCAGTGCCTGGCCGCTCTCTGGAGTAGATATTTCTCATCATATTCAACCTGAACCTTCCCAGGCACAACTTGAGGCCATGCCTTTCTATATGCATAGAGTCATCTGGACGCTGGAAACACAAGGCCACAAGCATCTCCTTCCCCCAGAACCCTTGTTGGCTCAGGTCAAGACCCAAGGGTGATGTTTTTTCCCCCAGACTGCTCATCCCGGTTGCTATCCCGTTGAGCACTGATTTCCTTAGAGCATGTTCTACTTTAATGAAAGCCCAAGTCACACAAGGACAAAAATCAACCCCAAATTCCCCATTCCCACTAATCTCTCCATCTTGTTCCCTCAAAACTGCCTATCCCCAAGCACCCAGGCTAGTTTGTGGCTCACAGGAGGGAGAGATTCTCATGAAAATCAGCTGCATGCATTTGGATCCACCTGGAGGTTCCCCTGCTGAACCACTTCCAGAATGCCCAGCGGGTTGTCATCAAGTCCAGATGCAGAAGGAGAGTGGGGAAACTCCTGCTCAGGAGCCAAGCGCTGCCAAGGAGAATGATCAGCAGATGGCATGGAAATGAGCTCATTATTATTAATTCACCAGGCCTTTGCCAGCTCATGAATCGCCCTCTGGAAGCAGAGCAAAACGAGAAGTGTACAAAAGGGCTCCCATTGGCAGCGCTCACCGGCACGGGCAGGAGCTGGTGCTGCTCCCTGGGATGCCCCTCGCTCCCATGATTGCTGCTCAGTGATGCGTGGTGCTTGGGATGCAGGAGGTAACGCTGCAAAAAGGCTCTTTTTGTTCCAGTGGAAGTGGATGGGAGGAGAGCTGCGGCAAGGGCTCAGCCTGTGGTGCTGGCGGGATGGCAATTTGCTCAACATGTGCAAAATCTGGGAGCAAACTCAGCCCCCATTTTAGCTGGTTCCTGGTCACTGTGGGGCTATGTAACAGCACTGCATGCATCCTTTAACTGCATGTTCATCTCAGAATCAGAGTCATTAAGGCTGGAAAACATCTCTAAGATCATCATAGTCCAAAAAGTCTTCCACAGCCTCCACGAGATTGGATTTAATTCTGCTTCCCAAAAGGATGTCCACATTCTTGTGTTTCTTTCCAGAGCAACACTGCTCATGAGGTGGAGAGGAGGACGGGGGCTGGTGGAGCAGCTTGAGGTCTGAAGGTTTAGATTTATAGCGAATGCATTGCCTCGAGTTGGAGCTGCAATCTGACTGCTCTCCCAGATCCTCTCTATAAAAGCTGCCATAAATCACAGAGGGCGACAGTGAGAATAACGTTTCTAAAATAATTGATAGCAGAATCATAGGTCTGCGGGACTTGCAGGGGCACCAGGAGGTTGGTGCATGGGCTCAGCACACGGCCAAGGCACCACGCACCACTGGGGGCACAGGTGGGACCACATTCTGTGCTGCATCAGGGCTGAACACATGGGAAAAGTCTCAGTTTTAAGAATCTGTGCACACAGAGGAAGGAGTTGGCCAATTTGTGCCCTCCCCTGCTGTTATCTAATGCAGAATTTGGTCATAGTGCTTTGGAAATGTGAGCAGTCCCTGGAAAGCATCGCCCGTCAGAGAATGGTGCAGCGGGACGAGGGGCTGAGCCTGCAGCTCTCCAGAAGGAAATTCTCCGAGTAGCTACAATGTGCTTTGTAATTACAGCTAATTATCACTTTGGCAAATTGGTCTTTATTTAAGACCAGCTGCCGAGGAAACAAAAAAATCTATAACCCCATCAACTATTAATTAGCGCAAGCGTCTCGGCTGGTGCTCTGGGTCGGCACCCTGCGAGGGCGGCTTTGTGCTCTGGACAACGAGCAGCAGAGCCAGAGCCCAGCACAAAGACACGCTTCAGCCCCACAGCAGAACACTCGTGACCGTGTCTTCAAGCTCCTCGCTGAAGCCCGAGCTCACGGGCTGCCTGCACAGTGCAATGGAAAGATTTAACCCAGCCCTTTGGAAGGCAGCGTAATAAAATTCTGAGTGCTGGTGGCAATACCTTGCTAGGGATAGAAGCCAAAGTATAACGCACCCACGTTAATCTGAGCCGTGGGAGAGTGCAATGGGCAAACAGTGCTGACTCTTTACACCAGCGTGGGGCTTTTCCTCTTATCTTTCCCATATGATCTATATGGGACCCTGAATATTGTAGGCAGAGGGTAAATTAGAGACTATGGGACAGACTTTTTACAAAGGTGCATGGTCTATATGCAGTGGGAAAATAGGAGGAGCCTTAGGCTTGGGTTGGCTGTTAGGACAAGAGGTGATGGCCTCACACTGTGCCAGGGGAGGGTCAGGTTGGGTATTGGGAACAATTCCTTCTCCAAAAAGCGGCCAGGCACTGGCACAGGCTGCCCAGGAAGTGTGGGGTCATCATCCCTGGAGGTGTTCCAGAGTCACTGTGGGCCATGGCTCAGTGGGCATTGTGGGATGGGCTGGGGGGTCTCAGAGGTCTTCTGCAACCTCAAAGATTCCATGATTCTATGAGTGGGCATGGTGGTGGTGCGTTGGTGGTTGAACTACGTGGAGAAGATGGGTTGATGGTTGGACTGGGTGATCCTAGAGGGCTTTTCCAACTTGAACAACTCTATGATTCCATACCTTTTCTCCATCCATAAATTTGAGTTAGTTGCAAATGTGTGGAGTAACACAGCGGTGATGGGGATTTCTGCAGCAGCCCCATTGCTCTAGAAGCTTCCAAATGAAATATATACCATTTTCCTTGTGTCATGCCATTGTTATAAGCTTACCTGTGAGCCTTCGTAACAGAAAACGTCCCAGAACTGTTACAACTACACCCTTCATTTCATCTGGGTCTAGGATCTCAGCTCCTTCCACATGCTGCTGCTGCTGCTCCAACAGCCCTCTGATCCTCTCTCTCCCAGACTCCTTCTGCATTGCCTGGCTGCCCCCTTATCTAAACCTGAGGCAACCCCGCCCCAGGTCCACCCCTTCCAGTCACAGGTGCAAGGGATCTATCTGCACTCCCCAGGCCAGCCATGCCCCTCCACCATGTGCTCAATCATCAGTTCATGCTGTGATCAACTGTTTCCCTATAGCCTTGGTACAAATATTATTCAAAATGAGGATTTTTGCCCAAACTCCCCATTCTGGTGTTGGCAGGATTTTGTGCTGAGCAGGCAGAGGGAGCAGTCCCCGTGCGTCTCTGCTCTGCTCTGACTGAATGAGGTCATGGGCTTCTCCGGGCTATAATGATCTTAAAATTATGTGACAGAAACAAATAGAAAATATTTAAACTTAAGGCTGTGCAAGTACTTCTATCCAGTGCAGAGGCAGGATCACTCGAGGTTTTTATCTGCCTGCTAAAAATCCCTTTAAGAAGCCTGGTGAGGGATAAGAAAAGCTGCAAATCACGGCTTTCTCTCTCTGCCTGGGAGCCTGCACCTGGTGTGCACTCACGGTGCTGCTCTCACAAATTGGAAGAAGGTGCAAAACCGCTCTGGAGGTTGCAGAAGACTTGGGAGTCATTTGGGCTTCAGATATTTGATGTTTTTGGTTTTTTTTCCTTGAAGCCCTTAGGAACTACAGAAAGCTGCAGGGAAGGCAGAATGAAATGTGGAAAAATCCACAATTGCAATGGAAATTTTCAATCTGACTTTACACTGAATTTCCTTAAAAACATGTCAACTTCTTAACTGCATGGAGGTCATTAACGATTCACGTAGGATTCGCTGAGTAGTTTCAGGAAACAATTTCCAATTCCTGTATACTTTAAGGGATGGAGGTGGTTTGTGATGCAGCTACATTTGGCTTTCAGCATAAATATGGAAAAAGGTTTTAAAAGATTAAAACGAGGCTAAGCTGCAACAAATCACTTCAGATTGACACCGGCATGACTTCTTTTCTTTCTTTTTGCGTCTTTCACAAATGCTGAGCCACTTTCTTTCATTCAACTCCGAATATGTGGCTGTGAAATAGGAAACACAGCGTATGAGACAGGAGATATGGCATGTGGAACATGGCATGTGGAACATGGCATGTGGAACAAGGGATGTGCAGATGCTTGCAGTGATGTTAACCCATGTGGTCTGTCGTCTCCCAGCATCAGGCTGCTGGGCTCTTCCTTCCAGCTCAGGCTGCTGAACTCAGATCTCTCCGTCCCTCATTTCTTGTTAACCATCCCATTATGAACTGGCTTTCTGCAGAAGGTTGTGTTTCAGCATCCTGTGATGCTGTTTACCAGAAGGCACGGGTGGAACCACCATGGGGCAAGTGGGGGCCAAATAATGTTGTGCCAAGCTGGATTCACCCACAGGTTGGTGCAAGATGGAGGAGAGCATTATCTGCCTTGACAAGGGCAGTGACCAGGAAGCTGGTTCTGAGGCGCTGTTGGGAGCAGGGGCTCCTGGAACAGCTCTCTGGGTGGATGAGGAACATCTCCAGGTGCTCCTGGGATCTCCTCCAGCAGCACACTCTTCACCAGTGACTTTCACAGGCACTGGATTCACCTCGGAGGCTGATGTAATGAGAAGCGATGGCTTTAATAATGCATGCTCAGCCAGGGGAGTTCGTGCCAGGTGAGACAGAAGATGGGAGGCGAGGGAATGCTCCAGGAAGGTGTCGGAAGAAGCGGAGATGGCGCTTGCATTTCTACAAGCCCAGCAGAATGTCAGAACAGCTCCCATGCAGATTGATGTGATTGGAAAAGTGCATCGCAGGTCCATTACAACTGCCAACAAAAGTGAAAATACTAGGCTAACTAAATGACAGCCCAGCTATGCCAGCACAAGAGCAGTGGCATCTCAGCCCTCATACCCCATGGAGATAGAGACAGCCAGAGCTTGGCTCAGTAATTGCAAGGAAAAAGGACTCCCGAGGGCTTAAAGAGATTTTGAATCAGGCCTTGAATGCCTTTTCATTTTACTCCATTCATATATCAAGTAGAACTCTATGACCTGAATAATTTCATTTTACCTGCTGAAAAAGTAGTTTGAAAACAGCAATACTCTATTTCTTCTGATGGCACATAAAGCATAAACATTAGTTTTTCTAAAAATAAAAAAATAAGCTGCATTTTTCTCTTTAAATGTAATTTACAATAGGAAACATTAACTCATAAATCATAGGCCCAAATTTAGGTAGGACTGAAACACTACACTCAGCAGCAGGCAAATTACACCGAGACCACTCAATCATCAAGTGCTCCTTCCAAGGGCATTATTGGAAATATGCTCTTCATAAGGTGAGTTGGAGAACAAAAGGAGGAGAAATAAGGAAAGAAAGTGCCCAAGACCTAACCCTAACCCTAACCCTATGCTGAAGGACACCTCCAGCACTGATATCCCACTGATACAGAATTGTTTGAGTTGGAAGGGACCTTTGGAGGTCATCTGGTCCAATTCCTCTGCAACGAACAGGGACATCTACAGCTAGGTTCCTTTTAACTCCATTACACCTCTGAAGTCACGAGTTCTTCAGATGTGTCGGTCCTGCCCCACATCTGAGCCTGACACAGTGGGGCCTCAGAGCTCTGTGCAACATGGGTGGATCTCCAAATGAATCAATCCCAGCTGCATACATCCACCCACACAGTGAGCTTCTTGGTAGCTTCATGCAAAACCAGCAAAAAATTGTACCCAACATTTTCCTTTTAGTTCAGCAGTTTGTGGTTACAAACACTCAGCTTCCCCACCGACCTGAGGTCAAGAAAGAGGGAAGCATCAATATTTAGCATCTCTAAAGCAACTATTCGTACCTAATAGACGTGCAGTTTTAGAAGATCCTCCTGGAACTCCTTGCAACTTCAAAATCATTACCAACAAATGCTCACTGCTGTTTAAGCAATATGAGGAGCATTTGGCTGCAGTGCAGAACATCCTGTGGAACTGTGATGCTGACATTGGGTTCTGCATGGGCTCCCTGACCTCTCTGGGGGAATCAGAAAGCCACTGGGGCCATCTCATTGCCCAATTTTCCATAGGAGAGTTGTGCACCCAGCCCCATGGCCATGCCGTGCTTGGGGGTCACCTTACCCCATGCAATGGCTCTGCAACAGCAGCATCCAGCTTCTGCTTTTGTTAAAATACAAACCACAAAAAAAGGGTTTATCAGCTTGGCTAAGTATCTGTTTCCTCCTGAATGCAATATTTAGCTCCCCCTCTCCCAGCAATTATTTTATAGCTGGTCTTAATCACGCAGAGCATCTCCAAAAGCTGCTTATGCTCCAACCCTCCAGCTCTGTTCTGCTCCAAAACTACTGTTTTCACATTCAGAATAATTGTGTGCATGAGGTTTTTTCCCTTTAAATCTTGCAATGTGACTAATCCAGCGAAGAGGCATGCATCTCGGAGGATGTGTCAGCTGCGGAAACAAGAACCAGATGTGGCTGAAGGAGGGTGCAGGGAAACCTCGCGGTGCTCTCGGCTTGTTTGACATCCAGCTGCAGCCCGCCTCCCACCCCCACGACACCGAGCTGTGGGCAGGCACAGGGGCACAGCTCTGGGGAACATCATTACAGCCCACAGGCTGGTAACTGCCTCACAGCCAGAGGTGTGAGATGCCCAAGGGTTTGCCAAATATATAAAGGGTGCTGTGCACTCTCTGTTTCCTTTTCTTTGCACTTTCCATAGGATTTGGGGCTGCCAGGGGTTCCCTTTTTCCTGCAGGCTGCAGCTCTGTGTTGGGGAAGGAAGAGGTTTGTGGCCATTTTGTGTTCCTGTGTGTTTGTGTTGCCATGAGGAAGGAGAGCTGCTGGCCAAGTAGCATGGGCTTGGGGCCAAGCCCTGAGCTATCCCCCAGGCACCATGAGGACAAAACTGAGGGTGGCAAAATGGAAAAGCTTCATGCAAGCAGTGTGCAAGCAGCAGAGCACAGAAAGAAGGAACATCCCCACCGCGCTCTCCTTCTAACATGCAATGGACATGGGCTTTGTTTGATTCGGGCCTTTCAAGGTGCTGTAAAACACTGCTGTTGCCGTTGGGGAGGGAGGGATTTTCAGCACAAATGTCCTTTCTCTCCACACTAACAGCAAATAAAAACAAGACGATTTTGTTTTCATGGCCTGCTCTGCTACACCCACACACGGGCATGAATAATACAGCTGTGCTGTGCATGCAGAACGCACTCCCAAATGCCGTAGGCTGCTTGTGCACCAACAAAGGTTACTTTTGCACCCTATCTCAAGGAGTAAACAAGGATGCTATTTCTGAGGACTAGTCACCGGGCACCCTCTTGGAGCCTAAAAAACATCATCTCATGGGTATTACTGCAGCCAGCATGTCCTCATCCCCTCCATCCTGGCTCCAGTAAGAGTGGTCCACCTCCCGCCATAGCTTCAGCCCTGCGCAGAGCCACCGTTGTCCCCAAGACCTCAGCTCGTGACCAGAAGCCCACATGCAGTGCATGTGAGCAGCTCTGCCCTGGACATTTGTCACATTGCAGACAAAGCCTCTTGGAATCGTTTTCACCTCAGTGATGGATGATAATGGGGGCAAAGCTGTCGCCCAACAATAAAAACAACTCCCAAGGCAAAAAGAGCACAGTGAGGCTGCACGCATCTTGAGGCTTGGCCAAAATTGTATTATGGCATTAAAGATTGCATTAGACAAGAGCCGAATTAGATCAGACTGAACAAAAAGCATCCTAGGAGAGCTTCTCCTCCAGCCCTGCCAGCATGTTTTGCTTCCTGCCTGCTGGTGTGTCAGACCCCCATCCTTTACACCTGCGCACAGAGCTTGTGTTCAGTCTGGCACTCAGAGGCAGTAGAATCAGTGCCAGAACCCAGAGCTGCCATCTTTGCCATCACCACCAGCTGCCCAGACCCAGGGCTGAATGCTGCAGGATGGTCCCACTGCTGCAATGCTCCAAAATTGGCAGTGGATGTGAAAAGCACTGCAGAGAGCCACTATGGCAGCCAAGCCTGCTCTCTGCCACCTCCTCACCCTAGTGTGACACGTGCTTATTTATATTTAAGTATTTGTTAAAAATACCGCGGACATCTTCAGAGGGTGGAGGGGGGACGTGAGCCGGTGTTTCCTGCCATATGGGGAAGTTTGCTGACCACCAAACTGCTGGGCTGCAGCAGCCTTCTCTGCCTTGAAACACTGCTTCTTCCTCACCTTACTGCAGCAATGATGAAGGTCTTCGTCCAGGCTGTACTGTCCATTGCAACCACCACACATCATGGGGCTTCAGTGCATTGGGAGTGACCAGGGGTTTTCCCCATTTAGAGGTGGTCTGGAGTTTGTACAAACCATTCACAAACTTTTCACTCCTCATGTTTTACAGTGGACAGCAGACCTCTGCAGCAGTGCCAGACATTTCCTGGTTTTGTCTCTATTGGATTGCCTTTGGCATCTAGTCCCATAAAAATTGCCTATTTGGTGAATGGATGTCATATGTCTCGAGGTGCTGGAGGGGTTAATGTAATGTGTAACCAATGTAAGATATATTTAATGATCTCTGAAATTGCTTCTGTGAAGCATCCGCATAACTGCCACAACTCGATTTACTACAGATCCTGCAAATAACAAATGTAATTACTTTGGAATCAACATAATATTAGGTCAGACTGGCTTATATCCCCCCAGTTTGCTGGGAACTGAATATAAATCCGCACCAAGTGTTTATCTCCAGCCATATTCCCTGTCTGTGCTCTCAGAAGCAATATCATTCACTGCTTCTCTGGGAAAATATCTGAAAGCCAGAATACTGTAATATTCATTTTTGCATTACTACGGGTAGATCACTAAGATTGCGCATTTGCACCACCTGGTTAAAGCTGTCACTGTTTTCATTGCATCGTGTGAAGCAGCACAGTCGCCCTCAAAAGCAGCTTCGTTGGTTGCAGTCCTTGATGTCTCTTGCTGTGCCTCTAGAAGGATTATAGAACCACAGAAAATCCCGGGTTGGAAGGGACCCACACAGATCACTGAGTCTAACCTTGGCGCCACACAGCACCACCCAAACCCAAACCCAAACCCAACGGCTGAGAGCAGTGTCCCAATGCTCCCTGAGCTCCGGCAGCATGGGGCTGTGCTCACCGCCCTCTAGGGCAGAGCCTTCTCCTAACCCCCACCTGACCCTTCCCGTGACACAGCTCCATGCCATTCCCTCAGACCCTGTTGCTGTCCCCAGAGAGCAGAGCTCAGCGCTGCTCCCCGCTCCCTGTGAGGGGACTGTAAGCCGCCATGAGGCCTCCTCTCAGCCTCCTCTGCTCTGGGCTGAACAACCCAAGAGACCTCAGCTCCTCCTCATATATCTTGCCCTCTAGAACCTTCCCCATCTTCATAGCCCTCCTTTGGACACTCTCTAACAATTTTATGTCCTTCGGATATTGTGGCACCCAACCTGCACCCAGTGCTTGCGGTGAGGCCGCACAGGCAGTGCTGGGCCCGGTGCCCCCCAGGGTATGGTTGACCGTTTTGGCTCCAGGGCACGCTGTTAGTTCGGATTCAACTTGCCATCAGCCAGAATCCCCATTTCCAGAGGCTGCTCTCCAACCCCTTGCTCTCCATTAAGTACATATAGCATGGGTTGCCCTGCAATATTCCCCACATGCTGAGCCCAGCTTGTTTCTGAGACATGAAGTTTTAGGATGAGCACCATATGCACAGCCGACATCTTCCCATTCCCTGCTAGGACCAAAGGTTTTCTGTGTTTGGACACCTCTCTCAGACACAGGGTTTGGGTTTTGGGTGGTAGGGCCAGGAGTTTGACTCAATGTCCTTGTGGGTCCCTTCCAACTTGGGATTTTCTATGATTCCATTTACATAGATACAGCGTGGCTTTGCCTTCATCTCATGAAGCATCACCACATGGTGACTGCTGAGGTTGTCCACATGCTGGTGCCTCCAGGAAAGGGCAGAGGAGCTGGAGATCTGTGCTGGCAGCACTGTGTCTTGCACCCCATCCTTGTGTCCCCAGAGTTGCTCCTCTCCCAAGGAAAATAATTACACAGCTGACATCTCCCCATTCCCAGCTAGGAACAAAGGTTTTATGCCTAAATGATAAACCTCACAAAATAAAGGGATGCACAGAGGCAGCAGTGCGGTGACAAAGGCGATAAAGCAGACAAAGACGCAGCGAAGCGCTCGCGTTGCAATGCTAATAAATAAGGCTCTCCACAGTCTCTCAAGTGGAGAAACATGCTGGCTGGTTCAATAAAACAGGCTGTAACAGGAGATTTATGTAGAATATATTGGATTTATTCATTGAGGATCACATATTTCAGTGTGGTGACAATGTCTCCACATCGGGTCCTTCCCCACGGCAGCTGCATATTGGGTGGCACAACGGTGTAGAGCACGGAGGATTGGCACTCCCATTGTGCTTCCAGCCATATGAATTGCATGCACATCACAGGCATACAGATGTGTGCAGCTCCTCTGCCTCCAGCAACGCAGCGCCGAGCCCCCAGACCAGGGAGTCTTCATCTACGTGGAAAAATAATGATGAAATATCAGTTCTTGGCAGCAAACACATTGCAGAGCCTCTCCCACTCACCCAAAGGCTGAGACAGACCTGGGGCTGAGGTGTGGGCACGTGTGCATGCACACGTACACATGTGTGTACGCATGTATAGATATGTACATCTGTGTGTAGGTATATATACAATGTATATGTACACATACATGCATGTCTGTGTGTACATATGCACGTGTATGAATACACATATGTATAGGTATGTGCATAAACGTGGGCATGCATATATTCATATATGTATATCTTTGCATAGGTATACAATGTATGCATACATATACACCCATGCTATATGCACATACACATATATGTACACATAACGCATACATTTTATACACACTATACATATGTATGCATTGTGTATCTATGCACAGACACACATTGATACGTACAGATGTGTCTATACATATGTATCTCCAGTATATAATCTATAGATAGAAGTATGCAGGTATGTACTTACACGGGTATAAGTGGTTGTATAAATGTATATATTTGTGTGCATGTGTACATATATAATATGCACATGTATTTCTATACATGTGTGTGTACATACTGCATATACACACATACACATATGTATCTATATAGGAGTACCTATGCGCACACAGGATGGATATAGTCATACAGATATATGTATACATGGATATGGGTATAGATACAGATGATATAGATGATATAGATATAGATGATGTAGGTATAGATATAGATGATATACAGAGATAGAGAAAGAGATAGAGATAGATGATAACAGCTGATAGGTCAGTTCTTCCTTTAGGTAACATAGATTTCCAAATGATTTTTGTTGTTATTTACCCAACAGCTCAAAATAATTTGAACACTAAAGTATTGCCTTGCTGCCCATATCAAAAGCACAGCCTTAGGTATCATGTACTTTTCACAACAATCCAGCAACCATATGTCAACAAGGTCATTACAAGTGAAATTTGGCTTTGCTTGGCTTCTTCTCCTCTTTATCATCACACTACATTCAGTGAAACCCTGAAAGATTCGAGACAACCAAAATCTCATAAAGAAAGAACAAGCAGTTTGGGTCAGGAGGGCAAAGGGACAGCATTTGTACAGCACACAAGGACTCAGGGCAGGAGCTGTGGGGCTGGGCTCTGGGCAGACAGAAGCGTGCCGCGGCATGGCAATGTGAATGCATTAAGCTGTCAGAGCAGAGATCCTGCCTTCAATCTCGGCCGTCCCTGGGGCCGCTGCGCCGAGCCCTGCACCAAGCTGTGTGCTGGCTGCACTGCCTGTTGGTCACGGCCAGCAGAGCCCTGCCACAGGAGCCGTGACTCCACAGAGCCTGTCCCATTGCAGGGAGAGGTTTTTGGCAGTTAGTGGCTTGTTCCAGCTTAATTTCAATGGGAGCCATGTGGTTAAAATCATATATATTGCTTTTGAAGGGTTTCTCTTCACATAATCCTCTCACCTTCAGTAAGCCAATTACTGGAAGGCATTCTCCTTTCTTTCCTCAAGCTTGCCTACCTGGGGATGCCCAGGGAAATTAATCCGAATTAATTTATAAAGTGGATTAAACCTCATTAAATCCCCACATCGACAGCCTTCTTCAGAATTAGGCTGGCCTTAATTTAATTTCCTCCAGAACTTCATTTACTTCCACCATGCTCTTCATGCCCCTCGCAAATACCCCAGGTAGCTCTCAGGCTGTCCAACCTGTCCCAAAAAGGGGAATGGCAATTTACGGCTTCTTTTGTGAAAAGATCAGTGAAACCCACCAAAGAAGCATGGGTGGTTGGATGGTGGAATGTGAGCTGAACTTCACCAGATGGGCTTTTACAGGTGACCTGGTTGTCTGCTTGGGAAGAGGCATGTCATTCCTGATGTGACAGCCATCTCAATTAACAGTGGCCCAAGCATTGAAGACATCCTACCTGAGCACGCTTTCTAAAAAGCAGTAAAAAAATGCCATTCCTCTCTCCTTGAGGCCATAACTCAGCTTAGCAACAAAAGCTGGAGGAATGGAGGTGCTTCCCACACTTTCCAAGATCCCAGCCATCACCAAGGCCTCCTCTCCTGCTCCACACTGGCACTGAGCTGCAAACCCTGACGTCGGGATCCAGGATCTGCGGCACTGGCGGCGAAGCTGCACTGAGCCATTGCTGTCACCAGCTTTGGTTTTAATGAAAGCCTGAGCTGCTGAGATTAAAGAGCAATGTCACAGGAGGGCTGATAAAATTGAAAAGATCCATCAGATTAATTACCAGGCTTACAGGAGCTTGTCTGCTTATTAGAAACAAAAGCCTTGGGCCACTTGCTATTGAAATGATGATATCTCCTCCAATATTTCCACTTGATCTTGTACAAGCGCTGCACGGCGTGAAGTCCGACAGAGGCTGCAGCCCTGTGAGCTCGTTAGCGTCTCACTCAGGTCTGGGAGTGAGAGCCGGGTGCGTTCCAGCCCTTGCAGAGACTGCCTGTGCACGGGCTGCTTGGGATGCTGCATCAATATTTATCAACGCTTTGGAGAATAAGGAATTTTTTCATCTTAAATCCCCCGCCTTGGTGGGGGAGGATAAAATAAATGCATAAATAAAAGATCTAGGCAGTGAACCTTTTAACCCTGCAGCACTATTGATTCAGGAGAGGAAGGCAATAAATATCAGGGCTCCAGATCCTAAGCCTGTGGTTCTGAATTGAAATCACCCAAGGAAGGATCGCACCATGCCTTGGGACGTGCCATTTCCTTCTGTGTAGATGGCACCAGCGATGTTTCCTGCCCACACTGCCGAGACTGAAAGGCAGGGGGCCGCTGCAAGAAGTGGTCAAGCCCCAAAAATACATTTTCCATGATAAATATCAGTGCCCGGAATCAATCAATCTCCATAACTCTGTCCTTTTCTCCACCACGCATCCTTGGGTCTAATTGCTTCTCATTGGAGGTCGCGGGTCAGAGAAAACAATGTTGTGCCCTGGAAGGAAAGCGCTTCCCCTCGCAGATGGTATAAACAGAACGATAAATGTGATTTAAGCATTGCTCCATTTTCAGCACATTTCACCTATGTGAGATCTCAGCACAGACCAATTATGGGGTCTGTAATTGCTTTGGTTTTCGCGCCTCATTAAAACAACCTGCAAAATGTCCCATGCTAACAAACAGGACCAGTACTTCTCCTGGGTGGAGCGAGCAATGCTGCCCTGCAGGATCCGCTCCTGGGCAGCCAAAGTGCCAATAGCATTGCTGCTGTCGTTATCTGTAAGGAAGGGGCTTTGCAGAGCCTGCAATCACTGCAGTCTTATCACAGAATGATAGAATCACAAAATCTTTAAGGCTGGAAAAGCCCTCTAAGATCACTGAGTCCAGCCCCAGCCCATCCCACCATGCCCACTGAGCCATGGCCCTCAGTGCCACATCTCCACAGCTCTGGAACACCTCCAGGGACAGTGACCCCACCACTCCCTGTGCAGCTGTGCCACTGCCTGGCTGCCCTTTGGAGGAGAAATTGTTCCTAATATCCAACCTGAGAAAATTGCATCCCATACACCTCACTTTGTGACCATGCCCAATAACGTCAGCAGGGCTTTGGGCACAGGACGGTCATTGAGCAGCCATGCTGCTGCCCCAAGTGTTTGCCCAGAGCTGAGCACCTCATAGCGATGTGGAGCAGAGCTGTGCTCCTGAGGACTGCTCTTGCTTACCTCCAGGCAAGTAGGAATCATATTTTAATCTCCCACTATAAAAATCTTTCACATAACTTGCTAAATTTATACCAAACACAATAGTGTACATAGAAAGGGGGATCTAAGTATGGAAGTCATTGTTTTAATATAATTGGCCTTTTAGATTAAAAAGCTCTTATAAAAACCTTTTTCTGGGGAACATGAAGCTGTAATTACAGAGTAGTGGCACGTGACAGGTAATGCTCCCAGCTCCAGGAGTTAACTCTTCCCTGAGCCCCCCATGGCTGCAGCATCAGGGTGCAAACCTCAGTCTGTGCTCTGAGTTGAGTTTTCTCAACACATGTGCAAGCCAAGCCTCCAAGGAATGAAAGAAGAAGCCCAAGTTGTTGCATAGCAGGGACCTAAAGAATCAATTTCTTCCCTCATGAGAAAGATCTTCTAGGATATTTAAAGATCCTTTCAACCCAACCATTCCATGGTTCTGTGATCTTTAAGGACCCTTCCAACCCAAGCCACTCCATAGTTCTATGATCCAACCCAACCATTCCACGGTTCTATGATTCTGTGATTCCCTTGAACACTGAGGTGATATGCAGTGACCCCAAAACTAATGCAAAAAGGCAAGCACAATCCCAAATTTAAAGGACTAATTACAGGGGAAGGCAAGGGACAAAAGCACTCAATATCTTACAGCACATTTTTAGTAACTCAGCTTTTTCCCCTCTTTGCCTTGGAAATCAATACTTTTCACTAACCCGGCCTTCTGTCGGATTAAGCAGAACATGAAGCTGACCTGGCTGTGTAAGCATTTATTTTTAATATCCTGCCTGTCGCAGCACATATATTACAGGTGACAGTAAGAACCACGCTCCCATGGCCTCCTGCCCCGCGTTTCTGCCCCCCTAAAGCTTCTCACCCCTCTGGGGACCCACCGCCTTGGGCTTTTGTCCCTGTTCAGCCCACTTCTGGCCGTGTAGAGGTGATTTTAACCCATTTATTTGCCCATGGAGGTGGAGCTGCATCTGTCGTGCATTTAACACAGTGCTGGTGAACCACAGTCAGGTGGGTGCAGCTTGCAGCTCTTGCTGCCACATGGAAAAGAATCAGAAGGTTAATGTCCGAAATGTATTCATGTCTAAAATTTATTCATCACAATATCGTTTTTTTTCTACTTAGCAATATGATGGAGGCATTTGAGATAACCATTTTCTTTATACTCCCTTGAATTTTCTTATATCAGTTTCAGCATTAAAAAAAAAAAAAGGAACCAGTAAATCAGACAATTAATCATTCCAGCCTAGGAAAGGCTCAGTAAATCACCCCGGTTTTATATCTCTATTTTTTTGAACTTATGCCCGAGAGCCCAGAGATTGAGTACATGTGCTATTAATTTGAAAATAGGCAGTTCACATGCTTGGTTAATGACCTCAGCAGCAATCTCAGCCACGCAGACCCAGGTGCGGCGCGTGAAGGGCTGCAGACATTGCTGTGCAGGGCAGGCACGCGGGGAGATGATGTGTCAAAACAAATGTCAGGATTTGGGATTCATCCTGCCCAGCCCCAGGAATGCCCGCCTGTGATTTACCGCAGCACGTGGTTTGCAGGAGATGAAACCAAGGGCTGTTTCCAGGGGCTTATTTTGCATTTATACCAAATGAGATGAGAGAGCACGTTGTCCTAAATCACATTTCATGCAGCAAAACCCATCAGCTCCCACGGAGGGGTCCTCCCCAGCTGTGCAGAGGGAACTCCCACCTCCGGGTTTGGGGCAGCTGCTGGGAGCTGCCCCAAGTCCCTGAGGCATTCCTGCACTTTGCAACCACTCCGCCTTTGTGATTTTCTTCAGCTGAGCCCCCAGAAGTGAGTAAAGCCAAGAAGAGCTGAGGAAATTAAATAAATTCTGAAAAAACAGCTCATTGATGTATTGCCTAGTAACTCGAAGCCAAATGTAACCTCGGAAGATCGTTACGCTTTATTCTCTGCTATAGATTTTCACTGCTTCCCCAGCTCAAATTTGCTCTGAAACAGGGAGAACACACAGAACTGAGGGTAGAAGAGATGTAAGCTGTCTGGTTTTATCTTAAAAATAGCGCTTTTTGTACTATTCCACAGTGCCTAGTGCAATCACAGAGAGGTTTTTAAAGGTGTGTGTTGGGAGACCTTCTGCAGAGAAAGGAGTGGATTATGCACCCTGGTGGCACGCTCCCATGGCAGCTGGGTGGAAATGCAGCCTGCAATTTGGAGCAGCCTGCAAAGCCCTGGGGATGACATCTAGGAATAGGTAATAACATAGAAATACACGGTAATACAGGCAAAGATGCATCTAGGGCTGTTTAAACAGGAAAGTCTTCCAGTGATTTAACATTTATCACAGAGTGTGAGGAGGGATCAAAAAAGCCAAAACACCAGGCATTTCTGTGCCTATACCCTCCTGCCCACGGCAGCAGTAATGAGAAATCCTGACTTGTTACTTGCCAGGCTTCTGCAGCAGGAGGAGCTGGCGGGCAGCTGGTACCAGAGCACTGTGCACCATGCACCCTGCATCATACATCATGTACCATGGACCATGCACCATGGACCATGCATCATGTACCATACACCTTGCACTGTACACCATACACCATGCATCATACACCATCACCATGCTTGCGTCATACACCACACACCGTGCACCGTGCACCATGCATTGACATGGGGTCAGGATGGGCACTGTTGGCTGAACATCGCTGCAACACATGGCCAAAGCCACCAGGATGTCACCTGCCCATGGGCACTGCAGGAGCTGCTCCGCACTGGGGCAGGTGGGGGTGCTCAGAGCACAGAATTGGAAACATGGATTATTTCCTTATTGAAGAAGGACAACCAAATGGAAACACCTGGGCTGTGCATGCTGCTCACACTGCTATTGCGCTTACATATGATATACACTCATAGTGCATTTGCTAGCACACAGAAGACAGGGATGTTCCCACACACTGCCCAGCAGTGAGAAGGTTCTGCTCCTCCAGGTTCAGAGCCAGGGCTCTGGGACGTGCCTGCTCCTGGAGGGACACATTTCCAGGACCTGACAGTGCTGGCTTGTCTCCCTGTGAAGGAAGGAAGTTGTTTTAAGCCGAAAAAAGCTGAGCCATCTGGCAGCACACAGCTGTGGAAATATTATACATCCAATTATTTATAGTGGTACCTGCGCAGAGACGAGGTCAGCTCCTCTGCTACGTCAGAAAAAAGGCTCTTCTCTTATAAATACAGCTCAGGGTTCCAACACATGGAGGGGCTCAGGGTGGGGATTGCTTTGGCATTTGCAGCCCCGAAGCAGCAGCAGGGTGGTTTCCTGCTGGTGGTCTCCATATGGGCACAGCTTCATCTTAAATCGATAGAGGGGCCATTACGGACATCCCTGGGGACTAAGGGCCCCCAGAGCTGATCTCCAATGGAAATTATGCTGTCAGACCTCAGGCCATGGGATCAGGTTTCTGCTGTTTGTTCCTTCAGTTATTTCAGTCCACGGGGAAGGCTTTAATTGGAGCCAGGAATTATCAGCTCCAAAATATTGGGGGGCCCAGAGCTGATGGGTCTGGTTAGGGCTTCCCACAGTGAGGGCAAAATGGGACAGGGGGAGGTTCCAGCACCTTGATTTTATTACTATTAATAATAATAATCCTAATAGTCCTTACCAGGATTGGTAATTTAATGCCTAAAGGGCAGTGCCTACTTCTGGGCTTTGGGTTCAGCAGCATTGGTGCCAAACCTGCCCATGTTGCAGGCAGGAGCAGTGGCAGCCTTTAAGACATTCTTGTCACTGCAGTGCCACCTCTGTCACCATTCTGCAGTGCACTCATCGCCAGCATCAAGAAATCCTCAATCTCAAGCCCACATTTACCAAGGATGTGAGTGTAGAGATGATGAATTCATTCGCTGAAGGATGTAGGGAGAAGCATTCCCATGTTTTCCAGAAAAATGTCTTAGAAATGAAGACTTTCACTTTTTCCCTCTTCCTTTCTCACTCTGTGCAAAGAAGTCATAGAATCATAGAACCATAAAGTTGGAGAAGACCTCTAATATCACCAAGTCCAACCCCAGCCCATCCCCACCATGCCCACTGAGCCATGGCCTTCAGTGCCACATCTACCACTACTGTGTTCAGTTTTGGGCCCCTTACCACAAGAAAATCTTACGAACCTACAGCCAAGCACATTCTCCAAGAGTAAATGCTATCTCTTGTCTTTCAAATTAGAAATTAAAGTCTTGTCAGCCCTGGGAGAGTGAGGAGGGAAGCGGTATTATAACATCACAGAGACTGAAAGCAGGGAAAAGATGGGGTTTTGAGTCAAATGACTTAAAAATGCAGTTTTCGGTGATGACAAGCTCTTCCAAGCACTGGATATATGTGGCATCATATAGAAATTCAGTGCCACAGATTCCCAGGTTAATGTTTTACAGCCAGCAGCATGGACACATCTCAACATCTTTTTGTCAAAATGGGAAAAAAGCAAAAAAGTTCCTTCTGCTTTCTGTTAACACCCAAACTTATTTTACCCCATGACATACCAGGACACAGAAGAGACCTCAGCCACAAAATATTTTAACAATTCAAAGCATTTAAGAGCCCTTCTGTCCCCAGCCCGGCAGCTCCGTCTGCATGCACTTGGCACACAATGCGGGTTGGTTTTTGCAATAACAAATGAAAAGTTGCTTTGTAAATTTGGGGCCGGAGCTGATTCATAATCTCTGCTGACAAATTTCTGTCAATGTTTACTGTCACAGCCAGATCTGGAATGGTTAATGTATCCATTTTTATGAGAAAACTGCTTTCAGGAAGTGTCCAGAAAAGTGTAAGGCGCTTTCTCACATTCGCTCACCCATTTTGGGATCGGTGCTCTTCAACATCTTTATCAATGACATAAACATTGGGATTGAGTGCACCCTCAGCAAGTTTGCTGATGACACCAAACTGGTTGGCACAGTTGATTAAACAGAAGAAAGGGATCCATCCAGTGAAAAGTGGGCCCATGTGAGCCTAACAAGGTTCAACAAGGCCAAGTGCAAGGTGTTGGGTTGGGGCAATCCCAGATATGGGTAAGTGTCTGCACAAGAAGGATGCAGAGCTGTTGGAGTGGGTCCAGAGGAGGGCCATGAAGTTGATCAGGGGGCTGGAGCAAATGTACAAGATTTCCCTGCATTTATCACCATTGAGTACACAGAATTTAGCATGCATTAACACCATGGGCTTTAAATCAAAGTGGCATTTCTTAATGCATTATTCATAATGAATCAATTATTAATAGGAAAAGCTTTTTTCTCCCCTAATAAATTATTATAAACTCTGCTGTAACACGCTGTAGCGATATGTACTATATAAATAACGTTACGTGTTTCTGTTCACGAGGACTCTCAAACAGCTCACTGAAATGTTATCTGTCAGGGGCTCAAAGCATTGGTTGCGTTCACCTCAGGCTCGAGCAACTAAACCTCCTCACTGCAGGTCTATTTGGTTTGCTGAGGAACAGGTGCTTCTACAAATCACTTGATAAATACCTGTATTATTTGCATGACAACGCAAATAAAATGTGGGGTTTGTACTACTGAAAATACTAACCTGATCCGGAGGAAGCAGCAGTGTGTTCCTGTGAGCCCAATGTGCAGCACAGGCACCCTGCCTGTCCTCCTGGCATCCCCAGCATCTTTCCTTTATGCTTTTTTCTGATTTCTCCTCATTTATTTGCAGTTTGGGGTGCCGTTTATGTTTTCCTTTTTCTCTCTGTTTTCAGACCCAATGCTGTAACTTTCCCTTCGTTGTCTCTAACACAACCTCATGGCTGCTCCTCTCTGCCTGGTGCTCAGGCTCCGGTTTTGGGGTCCTCCTCAATGCATTATTCATAAACATAGAATCATGGAATCACAGAATCATTCAGGTTGGAAAAGCCCTCTGAGATCTCCAACCCAATCCCAGCCCATCCCACCATGCCCACTGAGCCATGGCCCTCAGTGCCACATATCCACGGCTCTGGAACACCTCCAGGGACGGTGACCCCACAGCTCCCCGGGCAGCCTGTGCCAGTGCTTGAACACTCTTTCAGAAAAGAAATTTCTTCTAATATCTAACCTGAATCAACCATTAGAAGGAAGGCTCTATGTCATGCAATCCCTGAGCAGCGGGTTGCTCAGATCTGGGTGCTTGTCACCTGGAAATGTACAGAACCCACAGAGCAGCAAAGGAATGCCTCCGGGCACTGAGTGGCCCCACCTTGCCTCCCCCCAGAACTATGTTTCCAGCACCTCCCAGCACCCCCCAATTCTCCTCCAACACCCTGCACAGTCAGCTCTGCTCCAGTCAGCCCAGCCCAAGAATTTGCTCCAGGCTTCACAGTTTCTTTCCTTTTGTGCACATAGGGCATGGAGAGCCTGGAAAATGTCCTTTTCCCTGATGAGTATTTGGAATAACCAAAACACAATAGGAGGTCTGGGCTTGGAGACAAATGCTCACAACACAAGCAGCGCTTCCCCTGGTACCGCTGGCTCTTGTTCAGCGCCTGAGGGCAGAGGTTGTGAGTTTTTTTCTGCCATCTATTATTTTACATTGCTTAACTCTCTAAAGCCCTTTTCCTTGGATGGAAACTTTAGGACTGATGACAGACGAAAATATGCTATCCCGTATTTCATTATTTTCCACGTATGTTCCCGTTGGCCAGCAGATGTTGTAAACCATACAGCCCTGTTCAAGAGAATGGCTTTCTTGCAAGACCTACCACTAGCAGCCACCCTTCCCAAAAATTCACAGAATCTTAGAATCACAGAATCATTAGGGTTGAAAAAGACCTCTAAGTTCACCAAGCCCAACCCCAAACCAACCCACCATGCCCACTGAGCCATGGCCCTCAGTGCCACATTTACACATTTCTTGAACCAATTAGCACCAGGATATGAGAACAGGGGGTCCAGCACCTGAAGTTCCAGGTGGACATGCCTGGATACCTCATTTCTGCAATGAACGTGCTTCTGGAGAATCTCCATGGGCAATGTGAGGTGCCTAAATTGGAAACCAACTGCACCAACCATTGGTGCAACTGGTGGGGACCTGCATGGTGCAACCAGGACAGGCGTAAAGTGCTGCAGGGGATACAACATCACAGGCAGTCAGGCCAAAGTGAACCACCATGGAGTCAGTTTGTGCAGTGATTATGTTGTGTGAAAGGAGCAGTGTATCCTTGCTAAGAAAAAACAGCTTTGCTTTAGATGCCAGAAATGAGAGTTCCACAGCTACTGTGGGCGTCTTATTTACCAGGCATTGATTGTACTTGCTTGGGGTTTGTGTGCTGCCACTTGTGAGGAGGTAAAATTTGCCCTCTCGAGCATCCTCATTAATTTTCCTACATGAACATAAAGGCCTGAGCTCTGCTTGTCCTAAATCCACACAGTCCCAGTGTGCCAAGCGGCCACCCCGGAGGCTCTGAAATCCCCGCACTTCCCTGTGCTACCATTGGGATGAAAGAGCTGCAATCAACATTCAGCTTGTATCATCATATCAAAGCCAATCTGAGAGGCTTCATTTTAATTGAATGCATCTCGTTCCTCACTTTTAGTCACTTTTGTTTTTAACAGCACCATCTACATTCTAAAGCATGAGCCAGCGTGCTGCTATCAGCACGAGCCAGGGTACTCCAATGCTGCTGAGACCAATGCAGGACTGCATGCAACAATGCATGGCTTCCCCATCAGTTGCACAGCAAAACCTGCCAGGATGGACCAAAAATGTGTTGCAATGAGAAACTTTCTACCATATCCAGGGAGTGGTGGAGTCACCGTCCCTGGAGGTGTTCAAGATGTGTCTTGATGTGGTACTAAGGGACATGGTTTAGTGGTTTAATAGGCAATCTTGGTGGTAGGTGGAAGTCTGGACTAAATGATCTTGGAGGTCTTTTCCAACCTTGATGATGCTATGATTCTATGGTACATTATATGTCACATATATCTGTATGGGCAAACGTGAGTTCTGTTATCTGATCCACTGTGGTCTCCAAGAAATAGCATTTGGGCCAAAATCTTCATGTCTTGGTGCAGAAATAATAAAAAAAAGCATTCTTGCTCAGTGCAGTAGGTGGAGGAGGCTCTTCCGCTTGGCACCATCCATGGGTCACGAAGGGAATCGTTAAATTGGAGCAGTTTCAGAGGAGAGCCGCAGGATGCTGAAGGAGCTCGCCGGATAATGAATGATGCTGGGAACTCAATTTGTTTGCCTTAAAAAGAGGGTGAAGAGACAATCCACTCACAGCCTCTAATTACTGCAGGAATGTAAATGCGATAACAGAGGGCTCCCCAGCCAGGCAGATGAAAGCACACACAGCCCCATGCCTGCAAGATTCAAATTCAGGCTAAAATTAAAAGTACATTTTTAACGGTGTAGGTTATTAACCGCTGAAACAACCGTTGAGAAATCTTCTGATTTGAAGAGGTGTTTTATTCATCCAGACCTAAAGCTGCAGTTCAAATAGAGAAGTCCCCAGGCGCATTTTACACAGGAGTTCAGATGAGATAGATAATCACAATGGCTTTTTCCAACCTTATACGAATACGCTGCCACCCTTCTGCCCTCCTTTTATCCTCTACTCATCAGACAGTAATTTTTTCAGCAAACATCCAATTTCTTAAACATGTTGCCCAGAAGGCTTTTTTTACCCTGTGAGCTGTCTGATTTTTGGCTTTCTCAGCAATGAGCTGCCCGTGAAATGTTAGGTTGGGTGAATATGACCCATTCTGTGTTGATTCAGCATTTCATGTTATGCAATGCTACAAGGATGCATCCTTCCAGCCTCCGCCAAAATGTGCTGAGCTCCACGAGCTGAGGAACATCCACCATTCAGCATCACCAGCCAGTGGCATTCCTGCTCCTGTCCTCTGGGTGAAAAACTGAGCACAGTGACCAGTGCTTGGGTTTTCCCAATGCTCACCCAAAGTGTGACCCTGGCTGCACAAGTGAAATTCAGATTTTTTGTCTTGTACCTTCATAGTTGTTGTGCTCAAAAGTGATAAAACACTGATAACATTTTAGTATGAAATGTGTTGCTGCAGGTTCTTGAGGCTGCTATGATAGGACGAGAGGGGATGGCCTCACGTTGCACCAAGGGAGGGTCAGGTTGGGTATCAGGAACAATTCCTTCTCCAAAGAGCAGCCAGGCACTGGCACAGCTGCCCAGGGAGTGGTGGGGTCACCATCCCTGGAGGTGTTCCAGAGCCGTGGAGATGTGGCACTGAGGGCCATGGCTCAGTGGGCATGGTGGGGTGGGCTGGGGCTGGGATGGGGGATTCTAGCTTGGCTTTCCCAACCTGAATGGCTCTATGATTCTATGAAGCATGACACCATTTACACGTGCCACAAAAGGTTGCCTTTTCCTTCCAAGCAGCAAAACATTATAAACTAGAAAATAATCCTAGAATGTTACAAGAGACTGGACAGATGTAAGGTCCACAGGATAGACAATAAAGCAACAACACATTTGTGGAAGATACTTGGACACCCAGTGATATACATACCTAGATATATAGGGATGTAGGTATATATTCTAACGCATGGAGTATACTATCCATCTTTCAGCTGCTTACATGATACATGATACATGTACACAATACTCTAGTTATTTACGAGTGCCTGCTGAGCCCTCCTTCCTAGCAGCATCAGATGGTGTGTTAGTCTTCAGATTACTAGGTTTTACTCTAAAGAAAGATCCTTCTTCTGCTCACTTTAATTACTTTGTTTCCCAGTTCACGTAATTTTCTCTTATTCTAACACATAAAAAGAAAGGGGGCAGGGAAGGGGGAAATAAAAGATGGCTGAGGTTTTCCTTATCTGTCTTATCCCCTTCTGATATCTAAAATACTGCACTTCATCAAACGCAAAATGAAACTAGCCCCATTGAGTTCAAGTGCATGTCATAAATCAGTTCCTTTAACAAGGTGACAGGAAAAATACCCCAAAGCATGTTTCTCACTTTGTCTTCCTGTTCCCCAAATATCTTGGGACAGAGACATTACAACAATCTCTAAAAATCAAGTTGACATCCTCTATGTTATTCTTTGTTTTACCTGTTTTTTACAAGCACGCTTTATTTTGTCTCTCATCCTCACCTTCTTGCTGTACTTACTCCCTCAAGGCCATCACAGGCAGTACAAGCAGAGATACAATTTTCAGGTTGAATAAATCCTTTTTATTTTGGAATAAAACCTATTTACTAGAAGCTAAAGTCAGAGAAAAGTCTCTGTCTGAAAGCATCTTCCTCCCAACCCTACCCTGCTCCAGGCTGGTAAGAGTCTGCATTACTGCTTAGGGAGGCTGCTCCATCATGATGGAAGGTGCAGCCAAAATGGGAGGTGCTGCCATGAAAGAAGGTAGAATTATTAATATTTAAGCTTTGAGATGTCTGGCTAAGAAGCTTATCCTAACTCAAAGAACATTCCTTTTGACTAAAAGCTAGCAGTCTATGGCTGTTTCCAGCTCCACTTCCCAGCTGAGATTACACTGGATGTGCCGCCCTAGGGACTCCACCAAGAGTCAGCTCTCCATGTTGCCCATCGTGGCAGCTAACAAGCCACTTAAGAAGCCCATCTCTCCCAGGCATGGATACTTGGCCTTGTCAAGATATTGTCTGGAGTCCTTCCCTCCCAAGGATGGACACATGTTTTTGTTGACATTTGAATGACTTTTTTCCTCACCACTTACTTTTCCCTGCAAACACTCGGAGAGATCAGGTGAGCAGAGGAGGAAATGCTACCCAAATGTTCTCTCACTATGGTCGTAATTCACAAAGCCTCTGTCTGATTTGTCTTATATTGTAACATTGAGATGGAAGGTGCCACTGTGGTGGAAGGTGTCCTCATATTGGAAGATGCTGCAATGATGGAAGGTGATGCAATGATCAAAGGTGTCGCCATGATGGAAGGTGTTGCCATGATGGAAGGTGTACCGATGATGGAAGGTGCTGCCATGTTGGAAGACACTACCACAGTGGAAGATACTACAGTGGAAGAACTCATCACTCACATTTCCATACATCAGCTGTTTTGGATCCCAGTTGTGCAGCATACACATCAGTGACATCTACCTGCATTGCCAGGAGCAGTCTCACCCAAAGCTGCTCTGTGGTGAAGTTTCTCCAAGGCCTCCTTACCTGGGGCTCACCCATAAGCATGAAGACAGCCAAAAAGCCCAAAAGCCTATAAAACATCAGGTCAGTCTGGCTCAAGTTCCAAAAACATGCTGTGAAGAGCTATCAGCCCTGACCCGTGGACTGCTGCACTGTCTCCAACTTCTGTTATTCACAATTCACATTTTTCCTTTCTACAGTTCTACTTTTTTCATTCATTTTCTGCACACTCCTTGTGCCTTTTATGTACACTTAATTACAATAGTGATCAAAGAACTCAGAGGAAGTTCCTATGCAAATGAAGTTATGAATTTGCAGTTTGGGAAAAATGTGAAACCCATTCATTCTATTTATACTGAAATATTTTAATGTATTTTTAATGCCTTGGCCCTGGCAAAATGCATTTTCATCCACGCAAGCAATATATTGAGCAAATATTATTCTCCCAGGTTTATTCCTTTGTCAAATAATTGATTTTTTTTTTAACATCTCTTTTTATAGCTCACATTACATAAATGCAGAGAGAAGAATTGCTCGGCTAACGCTCATTTTTCATGAGAGCCTCGCTGGGGCTACAAGCTCTGTTTCCATGAATTGAGCTCCTGCTGCTGCCTCGTTTTGCCCACGCTGCTGCCTGCATGCAGCAGCTGATGGCCTCCATGGAAGGAGTGGTGTAGGCTGGGCACCAGCTGCTTTTAACCCAAGCAGAGGCTGTGGGCGTGCATACACTGTGCAAATCCAGTTTAGGATGTCCTGTGTTAGGGCGCACATATCTCACTGCTTGCAGCTCATCACCAAAGAGAAATCTGCGCTGCTATTCAGAAAAGCACAGCTACCCCTGTAACTTGCTCTGGAATGGCCACACGCAGGGTCAGAGCTTGTCAAACACGGGAAGAGAAAACTTCAAAACGAGCACGGAAACGTATGTGTGGGCAGCAGGACCTAAAAATACCCCTTGCCTCGTGCTTTCTCACTTCCTGAGCAGTTTCTCTTTAGACAAAAGTGGAGCTTGCTGCCAAAATCAGATACTCGGGGAACTCTCCTGTAAAACCAGCCTCTCCCACGTGACAGCTGAGAACATCTGGAATCCATCTCTCCCCGGCACGGCCCCGCTCTGAGCAGGGCTCAGAGCACTCAGGTATCAGCCTGCAGGGAGATCGTGCAGCTTTCCCAGCGCTGAGGCAGCTCCTGCAGAAAGGGGTTTGCAGCCAATTGAAACTTCAGGAAAAGAAAAAAAAAAAGTGGAAAGCAATTAACACAGTTAAAACAAACAGGGATCAAAATGGATTTTAAACTATTTGATGTTATTTCTTTTAACCTAAGGAAAGCATCTTATCATAGAATCATAGAATGGGTTGGAAGGGGCCCCAGAGATCATCTTGTTCCAATGCCCCTGCCTCAACGTGAGCCAGAGCCAAGGGGCTGCTTCCCCAGGGATGCTGCTCCCTCCCGGGGACTGTTTGGGACCAATGGTGACACTGGGTGGGGGTGACATTGCGGGGCTGAGCCCAAACACCAGCACCAGGTGCAGGCTGGGTGGGAATCCCCTCTGCAGCAGTGCACGGGCTCTGCTCTGCCGTGCTGGCACATACGGGTGTTGCTAACAGTTTATGGGTGGATATAATGGTACTTAGCTAAAAATTTATGAGTGGATATACTGACATTCCATATAGGTGGTGCCCCTTTTCCAAGGGAACTATCAATATGTAATCCATACATTAATGTCAGATCAATGTATCACTTTCATTTGCTCTTATAGAGAGTACAGCTTCTTTCCCTACCATGCATTCTGATCTTAAGGTGAGCATCTTTAACATCCCTTCCAATCCAACCATTCCATGGTTCTATGATCTTTAAGGTCCCTTCCGACCCAACCATTCCATGGTTCCATGATCTTTAAGGACCCTTTCAACCCAACCATTCTATGGCTCTGTGATTTCATACAATCATGATTGTGCTGGCTCTGACCAGTGGAATGGAGACTATTTTATCCACAGAAGCAGCTCTGTTGGATGCAGCCGGGATGCCTCTCTTTTTGCACACCTGGGTCACTAAACGCATCCCCAGGCACAGCCCAGAGTGCTCACCCCATGCAGAGGGCTCAGGAGCCACACCAGACCTCAGAGCAAGCTCTTCCCTGTCCCTACCTTTGCACTTCTCCTTTGTGCTTGGGTGCACGTCCCACAGCCCCCCCAGCTGACAGTGCACAGCTGAGTGCTGTCGGAAATACCCGGCGAGTCCGAGGAGAGCGCGGAACAGCCAAGCAGCCCCACGAGGGAGGCATGGGAAGGGAGAAGAGGAAGACACCTGCACTGCCGGCTGTTTCTCAATTAATATTTAAACACTTCATACAGAGCTGGGACCCTCCAAGCAGAGCGCTTTGCGAAAGCTCAGCGGTGATTTAAGCCGGAGCTTCCCCAGCTCCCCGAGCAGCTTTCACATGCACCGCAGCCGGTGCCCAGCTCCCTCCCCTCCCCTGGCACAGCAGCGAGTTCCTCCTCTGCAAATTATTCTCACATTAATTAGACTACACTAAATGAAGAGCGGGATCAGCATGCAGCCCCAGCAGGGGCTGAGGGAGGCACATCAGCCCCAATAGCACGCAGGTGGCTGCAGGCACCCTGAGCAGCACAAGAGAAGTGCCAGGAGTCATCCTCGAGGAGCATTTTCTTAATTATTTTTAATGAGATGTTTGTGGCCACTTAAGCGGGCCAGGATGGGCGCTTCCCCCAGAGCCACGCGCATGAGGGGTGCAGAAGGCGAGCACGAAAGCAGCTCAGAATTGTAACCCTTATCACGTTGAACCCAACCCAAACTGTATTGGGAATACATTCAAGCATCATGGGATCCAGTTTTTACAAGCTTTCCACTGCTGGGACAGGTTGCTGCTCTGCCTCGCTGCTTGCTGCAGCATCTTCTTCTCCTTATAAATCAAAAATGCAGTGCTGAAAATTCCCACACCGTTGCCACAGTGCAGACATCCTCCCGTGCTGGGAGGGCCTCAAGCTCTGACTTTGCACCACTTCATTTGCAGATTGGCCCTAAATGCAGCAAAAACAGTGCCCATGCAACCAGTGCTCCCAAATATTCAGTGATGGCTCACATTCTGCCAGCACAAAGGATTAATACCTTTTTTTGCAGTGGTTTGCTTGATGTTTCCCCTTGTTGCATTCTCTAACTCGGGAACCATGTATCATGTTCACAGGGAGCTGCACCCTTGCAGCAAGCCCTGCTCTCAGCAGCCAAAAGCTTTGGTTTCGTTCAGCTTTACATCCCCCAAAGCCTTTTAACAGCTCGCACATACCTTCCCATGGAGCTTACCCCTACAGCAATTTCATAATTGCTGAAAAGCAATTTACAGCTCGGCTGGAGCACGGGCAGCCAACAACCTCTGGGATAAGGCATGAGGACTCAAACCTATTTGGGGGAAGCAATCCCAGGAGGGGTAAGGAAGACACTGGTGAGGCCATACGTGGAGTGCTGTGCTTGGTTCTGGGCCTCTCACTACCAGAAACACATCAAGGCACTGGAGCATGTCCAGAGAAGGGCAATGGAGCTGTGAAGGGTCTGAGCACAGTGCTATGGGGAGTGGCTGGGGGAAGTGGACCGTGCCCAGCAGTGCCATGTCCAGGGGCTGCTGCCGGTGGTGATGTAGTGATGGATGTGCAAAAACACAAAGGAAGCGCTCCAGGTACTGTGAGTTTTTCACTTCTAAAATGCACTTTTTGAAGTCACAACATTTCAAAGCACACTTAGAATGTGTTTGCAATGTGGGTAAAAAGATTACTTTCGTCTCCCAGAAAATGTAATTTTCCAGTAATTGGTGTTCTCCTACAGTAGCTCATATGCATGCATTAATCCTCTCCTCCAGTCTTGCATGTGTTTCTTATCCTGCGTTACATGAAGGCAGGCTGCTGAACTTCCCCAGACTGCTTTTTAACTCCCAGGAACTCCTTACAAAATCAGATTTCCACAAGGGCAGAGAGTTTCTAATTATGATTACATGCTCAGAGATTCAGCGCTGTGTCCCCAGCACAACTCCCAGAACATCCGCTATTCACAGAGCCTGCAGCCCCCCGCTTGCAGCAGATCTCCTGAAAACAAGCTGATGTTTTCCTCAAAGGTTTGCCTCCAGGACAACAATGGTTCTGGCAGAATTACATGTAAATTCTTAAAAGTGAGTTGATTTGTATTGTAAACACCCTACATCCATTCTATTACTGTGCAGACAGTTGTGTTTAATGGGTCTCTCAGCTGCCATACTGAGGAAGACACTGCTCTTCTGCTGCCTGGGCCAACGGGGCAGGTTTGGGTGGGATTGGTGTGATGCCCTCCTCAAACCTGGGCCTTTTTCTCCCACATCTGTGGCAGGAAATGTTAAGTAACCGCTGAAAATTTCATCAGTCCATCAAAACCTTTTGGGCATTGTATCAATAATTAATCCAACATGACTCAACGTAATTCAACGTCATCATGTTTCACAGAATAATGAAACACAGAGACTGTAAAAACCTATTAACATACCCATGTCCTCCTGCTGTCTGGGCAGGATTGCTCCACACAGGGTGTATTTCTCCACTGCATGTTTAAAATTCATTTTCCAGTACAAAGGCTGATTATCATTCTTTGTTGCTGTTATTTTTTTTTTTAAGTAAATGAATAGTTTAATTTCTCTTGCATAAATAAGTCTCACGGTGCTGTGATATCAGTGATTCCCAGGTAGGCAAAACCTTGGCACCACGCTGAGCTGGTTCCCTCCGGCACACATCATCCTCTTGAGCCTGAGGACAAAAGAAAAAAAGGAAGATGACCCAAGGAAACAGGAAGCTTCTGCATCCTATCATGATGGAAGGTGATAGCAGAACACATTCCAAAACTCACTGGTGCATCTTCACCCATAGATGAGCTGCCCATCCACCTCCATTGTTTAATTTCATACACCACCAGTTTCTAAGCGAACAAATACAGGGATGTTCTGGTGTTCAAACATCCAAGTATATGTATTCTTCCACTCGCTTCACCCCGATGTGACTATAATGCACTGCTGTGCTAGGTAGCTGCGGCTCAGAGAGGGCTTTTTGTTTAAAGCAAGGAACAGCCAAGTGCTCTGCAATCCATGGGCTGAACACGATGGTCTGGAAATTTGCTGTGTCTCATGAATGCCCAGCGGGGCGAGCAGGAGTCCAAGCACTGTTTCCGTTGGCCCTCAGCTGTCCTACTGGGGCAGCACCGCATCCCCTCCTGCCTCACCCCCAACAGCCTCAGCTCAAAGGTCAGCGCCCAGTTAATGAGATTTCTGCACAATTGTCTAATCCCTGTTAATCTCGTTAGGGTGATCCTCAGCTCCATCTCTTCCTGACATCTCTTTCTTGTGCTTTCCCCATTCCTTTCACCTTTCCTCTTCCTTTTCATTTCCTACACCTTCCCAAAGCACTCCCCTTTTCTCAGTGTTTCCAAAGAACTCCAACATCTTTCTCTAAATTGCGCTGAAGTATTGCATCATCTCAAAGTCTTCCCTAAATCAGAGACTTAAGGATCCTTTTCCTTTGCTTTATTCAGGAATCTCAATAATTCTGTGCTTAAACTCATTTGAAATTCTTCCAATTTCTGTATCTCTCTCATTTAAGATCTAAAGATGAAGCTGACTTCCTATATGCCCTAGATCTTTACTAAATTTTGAAGAGCTATTTTATCTTGTGTTTTTCGAATAACTCATCCTTTATCTTGATTAAGACAGAGCCAAAGTACAGAACTCTTCCACCCTCTCAAGACCTTTCCTTTCAGTCACATTTTCTAAGGGCTGTTTTTCTTTTGTTTGGGGCATTGTTTTGAGCTTAGATACACTGCGGGTCTACAGTCATGCTCTTTTTGTACCTTTCCAGATTTTATTCTGGCATAAATGATTATGAAATTCTTCTTAACCAAAATGGGAAACTGTTCTCCAGAAAAAAAATGGAGCAGGATTATGCTGTGTGCACTCCTAGGATTTCAATACTGTTGACTCAATCAATTGTCTAGTGGGATTTTCTCAACTGCAGGAGAAAGAGACGCTTTAAAAAGGTAAAAAAGAAAAAGAAAAAAGAAAAAAAAATAAACCCTTAAGCAGAGTGTCAAACAAAACTGGATGTTACAAATCCTCAGCTATGTCATTTTTGTGTCAAATTGTAAAAATCCCAGGAATTATCCATCTGACAGTATATCTGGGTGTGTTCCTATATTTAGCAGCCAGGAGATGAGCTTAATAGTTGGGCTGCATTTACCACCAGTAATCACATGGCAGCCACACGCGTGGGACAACGCTCTGCTCTGCGTGGTGAGCTCCTGCTACACTGCCTCGTTTGTCTCAAAAGAGAAAAAACACCCCTGAGTCAGATCGTAACTCACTGCTTCATACGTAGCGTTCAAACCTGAGGAGCGGAGTAAGCCAAATCGCTGTCTTTTTGTGGGATAATTTTTGTTTGGACTTGGGGTTTTTTTGCTTTTAATTTTTGCTTTTTTTTCCTCCTCTTTTTATTTTCCCAGAAGAATATCAACCACAGCCGGATCAAAGCCCTGGTGAGGAGAAAAGCTGCTGGCACCCATGCTATGGAAACAGCCTTGTGCCCTCCAGACAGACCGCTCGGCACTGGGTGGCCATGCCCACGTTGGCTGCTTCGTTAGGAACCGCATCGTTAACGCCTCGTGCAGTGCCAGGAACGGGATTTCACCCGTAACGCCGAACTCAAGCTATTTGGCAGTGGCCTTAGCAAGCTTGTGATATAAATTCCTTGTCATTAAGTGGAGGAAAGCCTTAATTAGGATATCCAATTTCAGGAAAACGCAGTCAAGGCTGTTGAGCTGAGAGGTCTGGGGCTCAGTACAACCAAACGCTGACAACTCAGGGTTGACATGCCAGCACCAATACTGTGGTTCTCACATTACCACAATGGCAGAGAGGTCTTTGGGTGCTTCCCCAAAAAGTGGAGAGTGGTGGAACAAATGAAGGCACCAAGCTCATAAAAATAGATGGCTGCACCAGCATCTGGAGCATCACTTTGTTCAACTAAATGAAAGAAAAAAAAAATGTAAATCCCCCAAAATGTTTCTATTCCCATGAGTATTTTTAAGGTTTTTTTGTTAGTTTTTGTTGTTGTTGTTGTTTTTTAGTAGGATACTCAGAAGAGATGCAGAGTGTATCTGAACTGGTGTGGAGAGGTGATACACCATGGGACCCATGACATGACCTGCCATGGTGACACCCACAGGGTCCCACTGTTGGATAAACCATAGCACCCATGGCACAGTTACATACTCCTGAGATCCATCCATTCAACATGTCGCCGAAAGAAGTGGTGGGTGTCCCATCCCTGGAGGTCCCCAAGGCCAGGCTGGATGGGGCCCTGGGCAGCTTGAGCTGGTTGGGGACAACCCTGCCCATGGCAAGGGTTGGAGCTGGATGGTCTTTAAGATCCCTTCCAACCTAGGCTGCTCTATGGGTCCATGATCTATCACAGACAACACTGTTAGATGCGACGTGAGGCTCGTCCTCCTTTTTCCTTTGTCTCTGTTGGAGCATACCCAGGCTTTGCCTTTCTTGCTCCCAGTGGTGCACAAACACTGTAATTTGAATGGTTTTCTGCTCCAACCTTTCTGCTCAGGGGCCCCATAAAGGGAATGAGGTGCAGTATTGGGGCAGGACCTTTCCGCAGCAGGGACAAAGGTTGGTGCTTTTTCACTCTTGCTTTTAATGTGCATTGCATTAATGTTTATAACTATTTAGAGAGAAATACTCTGTTTGCCCTAAGAGCTGGTTATGGGCTTGTAATGAAGAAATAAAAAGCAGCGATTTCACCCCGGCTGTGGGAGATGGGCTCAGCCAGCCCTGTGCATGCGGGGAGCAGCAAGCACGCAACGAGGGGAGATGGTGGTCAGGAACAAAATAGAGCTTTGAAGGGATGGGTGTGGACATTCTGGGGAGCGGGGGATGTGAGCCCCTCCTGCAGCTCCTCAGCACCCACATTCCCCCCAGCATGGCTGGGGATGGACAATTCCCCTCACCAGCCCTACCATGGGGGAATGAGGCACCATCGGATGAAAGGTGTGGTTATACAGATTGCTGAGCTCCCTGACAAGCTGGGGAAACCACAAGGTTTTCGCTGGTTGGAGAAAAGAAAGATGCATGCAAGCATCACTGCTTTGGAAGGAATTAGGAGATGCGTGGATGAGTGTTTTACTAGATCTTGGCTGATAGAGCAATACATCTGTGTCATAACTGAGCTGGAATACAAAATTTTGGGACACGTTGCCACAGAAAGCTTCAGCAACAATCAAACATTGAGAAAAACATTTGGAGGTGATGAAACATCTACTACTGCCTTTGAAACAAAATTTGGGGATCAGAAGGGCCCACACACAGACCGCAAAAGCCTCAAAAGCCAGGTTGGGTGAGAATAAAGGGTTTTCTGCGGGACAATGGCAGGGGAAGGGCTCGGAGTGGCTCATCTGCTGCTTTCCAAGCCACTAGTGGGACAGCCCAGCCCAGCCCAGCCCAGCCCTTATGCGCACAGCAGGGGTTAAGCTTTGTCAGTGCTGAGTGCCATGGGCTCCCACCCAGATATGAGGCAGGGACCATCTCCAGCATCGTGCAGCCCCAGAAATGCCTCCTCAGCACAACGGCAATACCTGCACGCAAAGAAATTACATCAGAAATGACTTCCCTCCATCTCGGTAAAAGCACATTAGAAAAACTTCAATTTCTAGGAAAACGACTTGACAGCTGTGTTGAAATTACCTCTGGTAATTTTAACTGAGTGGAAGCTTTTATATTCGATTGCACCAAAAATGTAAAGCGTGTCACTTATTAAGCTTTTATATCTGACATTCAGTCTGGTACCTGACGACATCTTTACAGCAATCTGGAGTTCACGCGGCTAATGTGCCTCGAAATGGTAGAATTAGGGATGGGGGAAAGTCATTACATTTGAAATTAAATGGGCTCTCTCGGTTCTTGAAGGTAATCTTAAAAAAATAAAAAACACAACAGAAGTGCCTTTGAAGAAGCCAAAAAGCATCTCTTGCATCAGCTGTCTGAGCTTCCCTTCTCTTCCCTTAATAGTGACAATTAGCTGATTGACTATCACATCCCCTTTGCTGTAAGGGGGGGTCTGCAGGCTCCCAGTGAAATGCAACATCCTTGCCCTTGCCACCAGCCAGGGCCCATGTGCTGGATGGCGCTCCTTCAGCCCAATTTCAAAGGTGAACCCAAATGCCACGCAGGAAGCTCTGGCAAACCCCACCACTTCCTACCCAAGGCTTTGCAGCAAGAAACATCCAACAGCACATCACAAGGTTCCCATTGGGGAACAATTGCATGGAGGAAGAAAATCTCACTTAGTCTATTAAAATCCACATAAAAATAAATACGCAAAACCAGCCGAAAGAACCATGCCTGGGAAGTGTTTAGGTCAGGTTAAACAGCCTATAAACAGCACAACATCGTGGCCATGCCTTTGTATGCCGACAGGATGCTGTGCCACCTATACCCTATGATTCTTGCCCAGGGTCCGGGCAGGAGCCCAAAGACCCCAGCCCAAAAAGGGTGATGGGTGCAACCGTAGGATGATGGGCACAACTGTAGGGTGTTAGAGGCACAACTCCCAGGTGTGCTGGGTCTTGCAGAGCTCCTGGAAAACCTCAGTTCCCACCTTCGGGCTGAGCTGAGGCTCTACTTACTCAAGCACACCCATCCCATAATTCATTAACGTGGTAACGATCTCTGGGTGCACATTAATGGTCTTTACAAAATGCTGCATCGCTGCCAAGTGTCTGCTGCGGTTAACAACTTCCACGCGGCAGGTAAGCATCGCAGAGGAAAACATAAATGCGCTGTTAAGAAAACCCAACCCCTCCAAAAAAGCCTTGAAGGACAATAAAAACACAACAGCCACAATGCAAGCACGTCCTTTTGTGCTGCCAGCTGGAGCACTCTGCAGCCCATATGGCATAGGGTCACGCTCCGCATATGGGTGGGTGGTAATGGGATGGGATGAGCAGGACCTGTGCATCAACCAAAAACTGACTTGGGGCTTTTTTTCTGGCTTCTCAAGCTGAGGTGCACTGCATGAGGTTCGGCTCTTGCTCTGCCCACACAGCCTCACCATCTGCAGGACATAGCAGGGACACGGCTCGAATTGCAGCTGATGGATTGCTTTGATTTGCTTAATGAGCTGCTTATTGCCAAAGATGAAAGGAAGGAGAGTGGCAGCTAACAAACCTGGGAAATGCTATTAATGTTTTCTAGCACTTCTGATGGGGAAAAAACCCATGTTTGTTAGTTATACACTCCACTATCACATATACTAGGCTCTCTAAGCACCCCAAGCCCTGGGATATGGTTTTAGGGACATGGCTCAGTGGGCAATATTGGTGGTAGGTGGACAGTTGGACTTGGATCTTAGAGGTCTTCTCCAACCTTAATGATTCTGTGATTCTATATCGTGATGGGGAGGGAGCCAGGAAGGACACCCTGAGGACAGAGCATCCCAGGGGCATGGAACATTCTGTCCCTCATGCCATGTCCCATAGCACCACCACATGGCGCAGGGTACGAGCCAAGCAGTTGCACCACTGTCTGCCATCCCACTCATCACAGGGATACTGTGAGATGTGACATTGCAGAGCTGAGATGGGTCATCCCCACTTGCCCCTCTGTTGCAATGAGGCAGTTCATAGGCATCACATCTGCAAGATACCTGGGTACGTCCATGCATCACACCCAGCCGGACAGACATTACATCTTGGAAGTGCCGTTCACATTAAGTACCAATGGATGGTAAAATATTTTCATTATTCCCATGCCCCTAAGTTTTCACGCCTCCACTTTTTATATCAAATTCCTCTGTTTTCTTTTCTGGAGTTAATTCTTTTTTCAGGCGAACAAGAGCACAAATAGTGTTTGTTACTCTAAAAAAAAAAAAACCCTGCCACGCTCTGTGATTTGGGTACAAAATATGCAAGCTGTGGGAATGACACACACAGCACGCTGCATAAAAACACATTTTAACGAGGGACTATGTCAGACACAGCAGCTTTCTTCTCTAAACACAAACAAGTTTTGTTTGCTAAGCCTTTTTTTTTTCCCCTGTAATAGCCAGGGAGAAGTTTTTAGAATTCCTCATTTCTTTTCAACGTATACAATTTTCACAGGGTGTTTTTCCAGCTCCACGTACGGCCCAAAGCCCCAGCAGTGAGCATAGACGGTGGGCAGGGTGCTGAGCAATGCTGAACGCCAGTCTGAACATGAGCAGGCAAATCCAGCACTTGGTGAAATGTTCCAATTTTTACTAGCAATGCCGTTTGAAACTGGTGTGCTGCAGAGGTGATTTCTTAGCAATTTCTGGCTGGGATTTCCCAAATTCCTTGCACAGGACTTGCAGATGCGGTGCTGGCTCCAGCCCTGCACCAAGAAGCATCGTCCTGCTATCATGAAACATCCTCTGCTCCTTAAGACGCCAACTTTGGCTCCTGTGGATACATGAGATTCTCAGCAGTAGTCACTATTTTCAATATTTTCATTTTTAGGATTTTTGAACTGTTTAAAACATGCACCTTTGAAACTCAAAAGGCAACAAGCTCTACATGGAGGGTCTTAGGAATACAAACATAGAATCACAGAGTCACTGAGGCTGGAAAAGACATCTAAGATCACGAGTCCAGCCCCAATCCATCCCCACCATGCCCACTGAGCCATGTCACTAATTCCTTGGTGAGACATGAGTGTCCAGTGGTAAACATCCTACACGGTTCATGGGCTCGTGTCCCACGCTTTCTGAATGCTTATGGCTGACAAAGTGTTAATATTTCAGTGGCCCGAGATTACTGTGCTATCATCAGTTTTTATTCTGCTATCGAATGCGTAGCCTCAGGCAAGCATTTGCCCTCTTTGCCTCAATTTTTCAATCCATACAATAACAATGAAATTACAATACTTTGACAGTTGTGAAAACACATGACATTTATACTCATTCACATAATGCTTACTTTGCAAAAAATGGATGCATTACCTCAAATTTCACGTTAACCTGCCAGGCTATCTTGGAAAATAACTCCACAGGCAACCAGAAACAGCATAAAGTTCGTGGCAGGTGGGACCACAACCTCCCAGCACAGGGCTGTGACAAAAGCCCTGTCTGGGAGAGCCAAAGCATATTATCACAGGAGCCCAAATGAGCTGAAGAACATTATCGCTTCATCTGCTCAAAATTTCCTAAGCCTAAGGTGCCACAAATACAATTATACGAATGATTTGAGACTAGATGGATGTCTTAATATTTAAGATGTCAGATGGAGTAATACCTAAGTAATTATGTTTTGCCTTTCATTCAGTCTTTGTCAGGGGTACAGACTGATGGCCCAGGAGATTGAAGGCATCTGTCTAGGTAGTGAAAATGCTGCCATCATCCTGGGGAAGTGTCCTGGGGAGGGAGGGAAGCACTGGCAGAGGCACCGTCAGAGGCACTGGGTCAACCCACGCTGGGGAAAAAGGAATGCATGAGCTGCTCTCCTGCTTGTCTAAATCCAGCACAGAATGCAACTCACCAGATAGGTAGCCATATATCAGATAGATACTCACACAGACACTACGTATGGACTTGCACACCAGGCTTACACAGCTCAATAGCAGCACTCCTGATACCTGCTCACCAGTGTAACCAGTAACATGAACAAATATCCTAATTTCATCTGCTCACTTCCAGTTGTCGCCACTCTTGTGTGGTTGTAAGGTATCTGCAAAGGCCAACATTTGGCAATTCTGCTTTATTTTGCCCATTCTTCCTGTTAAAGAATGGCGATCGCTTGCAAAGCAATTTGTGAAAACGTGAGTACGCCACATGAAGTGAATGCAAATGGTTCTCAAATGCTCACGCCTGCTCCAGACCTGCTAAAATTAATTCATCCCACAAAAATACACGTTTCAGTGGGTCACACGCTACAAAAACGTGTTTATTCCAGAAACTTGAAACACAATGGCCTGTGCTTCCCCCTCACTGTGGTTAATGTGCCCTGATCTGCCCTCGCTGATTCCATGTGTCACCACCACCTAACTGAACTGCTGCCCGCAGTAACCATTTCAAAAGGAAAAATCTCACAGCACGATGAGCAGACTTTCACAAGCTGGCATAACATCAGCAGCAGAAACAAAAACCTCTAAGAAATATCAGCAGGAATTACCCAAGGGTCTCTGGCTCTCACGTGCCAGAGCTGTGCCTACAACTAAAGGCAGCCCTTGCGTTTTGCTGATCTTGAGGCTCGTTAGTGGAAACACAGCTGTTTTCTCCAGGAAATTGTCAGCCTCTTGATGTAATACTGACTTGGTGGGGGTGGCTGTTTTAATTACCACCTGGAAACAGATAGCAAGTGTTTACAAGTTGCAATAGGCTCTCCCCTGGGGGAGAGTGCAGGGCTTGCTTAACTCTTTAGTGCTGTGACCCAGGGATTTATTTATTTACTCCTGTTTACATCTGCACTGAGCCTGGGAGGGATGATGGATGTACCTCTGGACCACAGCAGCAGCACAAATAAATGTCAGCTGGCATGAAGCTGAGGATTTGAGATGTGATCAGCTCAGACCGAGGTGTCAAGCAAGCCAGGTGCAGCTCGCTGCAAGGCCTCTGGCACGCTTGTTTTCAACATTTAGCTCAGTGCCACTCTCTGCACTGTTTGTCCCTGCAGGAGTGTGCACGCATGATTGGAAGGTCTGTATCAGATAAGAAGGCAATCGCAGGCTCCAGGCACCTGAAGTGGTCAGGAAACAAAATCATGCCTTGGCTGTGGCTGTCCATCTGTGACACCCGCCCAAGAGCCGGCACAGAGCTACCAGGGTTCTGTTTCTCTCTGCAAGCACAGGGGATGCTAAGCAAGCAGATGTGTGAACCAGCCCGTGATCCCAGCATGCACACTGTGTGCAAACTGGAGGCATAAGGAGCATTTTGCACGCTACCATAGCTGACACTGGGTGCACATCACATGAGCAAGACTGAGCCAGGGCTGCTGCAGGACAGGCACCAAAGCTAGTAGCAGGAATCCAGCACTGTCTGAAATTTGCCACCAGTGCTCCCCATTTGGACACCGACACCACACACAGAAAGGAAGACTGGATGCCCTGCTAGCAGAGGCACAACCCACCTACCTGAATGAAACAGCTCCAAAAGTGGAATTAACCACCATGTTTTCAAGTCTGTTTCTGGAAGCACAGATAAAGCTGTATGGAAGTAAGGCTGCTGCCAGTTGCAGTGCTGTTTGCATCTAAATGAGCCCCTCCAAAGGAAGACCTCTTCCCTATGTAAATAACAGAGCTCTTCCCTGCAGGCCTGTCTCTACCCTATGTAAATAAAATCGCAGCCCCTCCAGGCCTGTCAATGCTAGGCATTAATGAGCCTGCAGAATCGTTTCTTCTCTCATTTGGTTTGGCAGTGCAGATGCTTAAGTCTCTCAATGTGTTATTCAGAAAGTTTGGAAAATGTAAAGTATGCCTGAGAGAAATGCCAAATCCCTTAACTCGTGGGGGAAGTGTACATGTAACTTAGAGGGGAAAGAAAGAGCTCTCAGCGGTGTTTACTGTGTGCATTACAATTTTCCAGTTGTTAAGAACAGGCTGTATCCACACAAGAGCGATCTGCTCATAAAGAGAAGCACCCAGACGGTGGTAAAAAAGATGGATTTCTGCAAAGTCCCCATGCACAGGCCAGGCAGGGCACGTCTATGTGCAGCACCACAGAAGGTGTCGGTTTTAACGTAATACTGGGAAAGACTTGTCAGAATCCATGCCAAAATGAAAGGCTATGTTTTTAAAGTATGTCTTAAGTGAAATTTCACTGGAACAGGCTGCCTAGAGTGCTGTGGTGCCCCATCCCTGGAGCTGCCCAAGGCCATGGATGAGCCCTGGGCAGCCTGAGGTGGTGGGGGGGAACCAGCCCATGGCAGAGGTTGAAAATGGATGGGCTTTAAGGTCCCTTCCAACCCAACCGGTCTACAGTTCTACGATCATTTAAGACCCTTCAAACCCAACCATTCTGTGATTCTCCAAATGAAAGCTGAGCCCATGGACATACACCAGCATTGCCCACTGGCTGCAGTGCCAGCCACACCAACAGCAGATGGGACGTTTTTGGGTGGTCCTGTGTGGGGCCAGGAGTTGGGCTCCATGATCCTTATGGGTCCCTTCCAACTCGGGATATTCTGTGATTGAATGCTTCAGGGCCGCGTGGCCCAGCACCCCTGAGGCAGGCCACAGGCTGCCCCCAGTGTGAGTCCTGCAGCCCGGGGGGAGCCAGCTGGGACAAGGCCCGGCCCTGCAGCCTCCACCCAGCCCCAGAAGCTGATGGCTCCAACAGGTGTTAGTGAAGACCTGCTGTGGACATTCTCCATTTTCTGGAGAATAGAGTTCATCAGAGCCCCTTAGCCCAAGTGACAGACGTGCAACCTGGATGCGCTGCATACAGCATGGAGGCATTGCCACTCTGCTGTGGGAGACTCAAGGACATGAGGCAACTTCGCTCTGCCTTGAGGTAATGTGTGTTTCCTGCCCTGGTACCCTGACAGACCTCTGGGAGCTTGGATATTTCTGAATTTTCTTTGAAGGTGGCAGCACGTGGCTTGTGAAGCTGGGTATGGTGCAGCTGGGCTGTGTTGGGGTGCCCCTTCCCCATGGCCTCCTGCTTCAGCATCCATCCATCCCTGCTAATCCTCACCCCCTCCAGCTCTTGGGCTCGGCTTCCGCACCACAACCAATGGAAATGACTTTTCAGACTTCTTTCTGAATCACAGAATCATAGAATACCCCAAGTTGAAAGGCACCCACAAGGATCATCGAGTCTAACTCCTGGCCCCACGCAGGGGGCCTCCCACTATTCAGATCATTCAACTACACCCTCATGTTGTATTTCTAGAATAAAAATCCTCAGATGATTTCTCAATAACTGACCTGCACAAAGATAGCAGAACTTTGTTCTTCCAGTATTTCCCACTGCATTTTTGGGGGGTGAAGCACTCAGCATAGCTGGTCGTGATCTGCACTACAACTATTTAAAAGGTAGTAGCAGCAATGAGAGGGGAAATCCACCTGAAAAATGGCTTAAATCCAGAGGCAGCTGGCTGCCATTAGAAGCAGTATTCCTTCTTAACTCAGTTACTTTGAGATGGTTTTTTTGAAGGTCATTAATGGGTGTCAGAAGACAAAGGAAAGCTGTGCTAGGCAAAGCAGAAAGGGGACTTGTTTTCCAGCAGACGTTCTGCAAGTCTCTGTAGCTGGGGAAAAAGTAAGTACAACCAGACAGGGCTCTGCATTGTTGTGCAGTTTTGACTCAACTTTTCTCTTTGTGTTTTTTTTTTTCTTCATCAGAATTAATCATTAACTAATTTTTCTCTTTTTCCCCTGCCAAGTTGTCTGGTTATCTTCAGGCAGCCTGCTACAGAAATGAGGGGAGACTCCCACCCTCTAACGGTTGGTGAAATGGTAACAAGTATCTACAGTCAATTTCAATGTTTACACTCCTAAAAAGAGGGATGGGAAAAGTCCTTTCATCAACATCTGTGGCAGACTGAAGGGTAGAAACCCAAAGGACAAAAAATGAGTTATTTTGAATTGAATTGGGCCACCCTCATCAATGTTTTCCTGTGTGTAGCTAGGCAGGCAGCAATGATATATCGGAGAGAAGCCACATATCCTGTAAACACCCATCAGCCCCACTAAATGTGATGGACGAAATCACCGCAGAAATGTTGTGCAATGGAGAAGGAATTTTCTCAGCGTTATCTTGGCCCTGCTCTACAGCTGCTTGCACAAGATGTACAACAAAACAGGAACGTGTGTGTTTGCTTGCGGGAGCTTCCTGAGGGCCGGATCGGAGCCAAGTGAGAGCCTCAGCTCCTCCGGATGCACAGTGCTGAGTTCATCTCCTCCTGTCCCGATGGGGGTCCATCCAGCCCCAGTGGGCTGCAGGCACTGACTCACCAACCACCCCTGCTTGCCCTCAGCTGATGGCCATCGTGTGCTTTCCTCCTGAGTTTTATACTTCTGGGTCTCCAGCGTAGCCAGATGGAGATACACAAGGCTGATAGTTGCCTTGAAGAATCAGTTATTTGCTAGTAACACTGTTTATTTTTCCTACATCTATATTCTTAATAAGACACGTGGCTCTCTTCTTCCTTAAGAAAACATCTTTCTGGTGCTGCAGTCTTTCAAGAGACATGACAGGTCTTTTGTAGTATGTGGGTTTTTTTTTTTTTTTTTTTTATCAAATGCATAGAGGAAGTTTCAATGCAATTCAAATGTGTCAGAGGCAGTTTGGATGACAACGATTATACCTGCTAGAAAGGGTTTTTCTCCCCCCTATGTATCAATCCCTCTCCTGTATGCTTTGCAGACACCTTTTACACTGCACAATTAGACACACAGGTACAATGGGGAGTGAAGGAGGCTTTGTCCTCTTTTGCCACACCAGGGCAATGCTTTGTGTCAGCGGTGGCAAAAGCACTGCAGTAAATCATTCCTCCTCCGTCCACCTCCCCCATCCCCTCAGGCCAGCAATGAGATTGCTTTTTCTTCAAATTGTATAATATTTCCCTGCTAAGGGATGTCAAATTCTCTCTCGAACCCTCAGGTTTCCAGACAACAACAAAAGGTGTTTACCCCACAGACCATGGTGGGGTGCTGCCCTGCCAGGAACAGGGCTGATTCTGCTGGTGTTTGTGGCTGAGTTTTTATTTCTATTGTTAAGGCCGTCAATGGGAGTTGTGCCTTATGTCAAAATTAGGCGCTATATTTTTACTACGTGAACTGTTACAGATCCCCATCTGGCAAAGGGCAGCAAGCGTCGGCACAGCAATAAGGACAAATATTTTGTTGAGGTCCCAGGAGCAAATTCTCTTTTCAAATTAAAAGTGCAAATCTGATGCTGAGAATACCGAGTCAGCACCAATGGTTTAGATCTAGGAATTGCATCTAATATGCTTTCCCGGATATTTTCCAACATACACAAATATTAAATGCCTTTTTCACGTGGAGTTTAATAGCTATAACAGTGCTTTGCTTGCCATAAAAAGTAACTGTGAGAATGAGAGCTGGCAAGTCTTTTACCGGACCTAATACTGATCTGTTTTCTTGTATTTGTTTATGTATCCATAGTAAGGATAAAATTACTTTCGTTTTTTGCTAAATATCTATTGTTTTCCATGGTATCTGCATCATGAAGGAAGGAATACATATTTCACTTATGACGTTATTCAGCTGAAATGCTGTTTATATCTTACAGCAAACACTGGTTTATCCTGGCTGACCACAGCTGACTCTATTTCCCTGCAAAGAAAGGTTCCTCTGTGGGGCTAAATCTAAAGGAGTAGCTCAGGCTGTCACAGCACATACCATAGCCCCTTTGCTACCCTGGAGTAGGATACTTGCTTAGTGCCCTGCCCTTGCTAAGCCACGAGGAACCATCAAAGATGACAAAGTCCAGGTGTTCCCCGCCAGTGCTGCTGCAAAATCCATCTGAAAAAGCAGCCCCAAAAATCCAGGAGCATAACAATAGATAGTATTTGCTAATCCACAATGGACTAACTTCCCAATTTACAATTTACCGTAAACACAAAGCAGCAAATGCAAAGCTCAGCTTCTCTGAAGAAATGACATCCTGGTATGGGACGAGAGGCAGCAGATGGGAGGCCCCAGGAAACAGAGAGGTGGTGCTGGCTGGTCGGCACGCAATGGATGCCCCGAGCGCTCGGTGGCAATGGGATGATGTAGGAGTGAATCTGAAGAGGAGCTATGACAATTGCTGTAAAAGAGCAATACAATTTTCTTCAACTGTTTAATTAAAGGACTTTCAGGTTTTGGCCTAAAATCCAGGCAAGAAGTGAGCAGTACCTGTATCACTGCTGTTGTCAAAGTTGACTCAAAAATGGATGCAGCTCCATCAGTCCTGACCTGCCAGTATTGTAACTGATGTCAGTGCCAGTGATTTACCAGCCCTAAGCATCTCTGGAAGTGCATAGGGAACACTAATGCTATGAACCAGGAAAAAAACCTGAGACCTTTCAGAAAAGAGAATGAAAGGAGACCAATGCAGAGACAAGAAAAGAGCAGTAATTTCATTAAAGGATTATCCTTCACAGAGAATTGTCTCCTTTACAAGGTTAAAAAACTTCCCATCCTTGCTTAAGCTCTGTGGGGAGTACCCAGAAAGGCTGAGTGCTGGTGAGCTGTCTGTGGCCGGAGGGGAGCAGGGCAGAGGCTCTACCAGACCTGATTCCTGGCACTGTGTCCAGCCCCCCTCCAGCCCCTGGGGTACCATGCTACAGAGGAACTTGGAAGAGACTAAGCCTTTAAGCACTCCTCCCTCCCAATTCAGCAAAGTACTTAAAGCTCATCATCCTCCCACTTTGACAGTGTATTTTAAAGCACAGCACTGGCACTGGTTTAACAAATTTATCTTTCATTGGCATAATTGCAGCAGATAATCAGTCATGACAAGAAAATGCCTTAAGCATGATGGGCTTCCAACTAAAAATCTAGGAGTCAGTTAAAGAACACGGACACAGTATTTTCAGTAACTCATTTCTTTAATGCGTTCATAAATTTAATTTCATAAAGCTTTGCACATGAAAGATGTACTGCTCTGTATGTTTTGACAAAGTACTTCTGAACATTCTGAAATCACAAAACAAACTTTCTTTCAAATTGGTTTTGACCATAAAAGGATGGGCATTTCTACCTTTATAATGTAGCTCTATAGAAAAAGTTTAACTTAAAACCACAATAAACTGTCATGTTCCTATGGACCGGCTTGATCCCCACTTTCAGTGAATGAGACAGAATTCTGGAGTGAGCATTCAGTTTTACTCCAGGCATTTAACCCTAAAAATGAAAGTGAAGGGCAAGACAGACATAAGCAGGTACCATTCTGATAACTCCTTAAAGTCTAAACAGTAATAACTCTAAACATAAGGATTTTTTTTAAAACTATATTCATATCTTGACCTACCAAAATCTTATTATCTCTGCATTTGTACAGTTCCTAACAAAAGAGATACTAAGTGTTCTATGGCATTCAATCCAGAAAGTAATAAATGTTGTGTAAGTCTTCACTAGACTGTCCTGTCCTTACATAAGGTGGCAAAAACCTCACTGTCTGAACCTCTGAGACTGGTGTGGAAAACACAACTGGGAAGCATTAACAGGACATACGGGTGTTTCTGTTCTCAGTTACAGCTGTTACTACATTAACTGACCAGTTTTGCACAGAAAAAAAGACTGCTCCTGTTTGATGTATATACAAGATGAGATCACTTGGATCAGAAAAACTACTCTATCCCTACACCAGGCATAAGAATTGTATAAACAGAATACAGTTCAGAAGTCTAAATGCTCCAAGATTTTCACACCAAAATTATGGATGTACTTTCATGTCTAAATAACATGCTGTCAAGGGATGCTGCAGCTGCTGTTACAGCTGAAAAATAAAACCATTGTTGCTCCTACGAAGACAAACTCGCTTATTTTCTTCTTATTTTCTTCTCTCAAGAACTTCTAGTGCCAACTTGTAAGGTCTTTTTCAGGACATGACGAGCCTACAAATTTAATAAGTAATCTCTCTCCTCAAGCACCAAAGCTCTACCTTCTTCATGCATCAAAATGATGCATTCTTCTGCAGATAAAAGGCAACAGCAGCAGGCCACCACTCCTGTTTTCAGCGGCCATCTCCTTGAACAAAGTAACATATCCTTCCGTGCAGGATTTCATAGCAGGTTGGTTCACCCCACTTTGTAGATGTAACTTCTTACGATAATGAGAAATCTTGAAAAATTTGCATCATAAACTTCCCAAGAGCAAAGCAGTGAGATGAGAGTGCACCCAGAATGCAGCAAATGAAAGGAAGAGGCCTCATTTCTTCAATTTCTGAAGTCACAAGAGATACAAAGACCATTTGTTTCCTGTTCTGAACTTAATTTGGTATTTGGGGGCTTTTCCATCCTCGTGGGCAGATGGACTTTCCAGACCATGTGCGGGAGAACTGAGGCAGATCCGAAGTGACACAGAGACGCATAGGTTGTACCAGTACAGTTTATTAGAAGCACAATGTGTAAAAAATGTTAATGCTATTTTTCTATCTGTTTTGAAACAGGCTTTTAATCTTTTTGTTTACTTCATTTGTAAATTCAAAAACCTCAGAAGATTTTCCTATCACATCAATATGAGTATCATAAGGAATAATCAAAATATAAGGATAGCGGGATTTTACACTTTCACACACCAATTTATATTTCTTTTTATCTCTGGTGTACCCCTCAAGCTGGATCTTCTCCTTACGTAAAGCGTTATGAAGCTCTATAGACTGCTTTTCAATTTTCTCTTTGACTCTTAACACTTGTCCAGCATCAAGCCTGCTTCTGACCTTCTGAAGATACAGTGTAGTTATATCACCATCAGTGACATCAGAAATCGCAACACCAGTATTTGCTAGGACTTCCTTGAGGAAAAAGTGCCTCATGTAGTAATACATATCTGTGTCAAGAACAACCGCTTGCTTTTCCCCTTCTGCACCACGAACAAAATGACTTCTCTCTGTGGTGAGTCTGTGATGCTGCTGCTTCTTCTTTGGTCTCTGACGGGACTTACTTTCTTCATTTTTGTCCTCTGAAAGGGATTTTGCTTTTAGCAAAAGGAAGTCTCTTAGCAATTTGATTGCTGGAAATGATCCTTGAACAGAAATATGCCCGTTGGATTGCAGAGGACCAAAGCTCAAAGCTCTGTTCTTCTTTTTAAGCTCTTGTATTAGATCTTCTAAAACAAATTGATCTTTGAAAACAGACATATTGAGGACAGATGTGACCAAGCTGAAGACCTAGAATTTAGAATAGGAAAAGTGATGGTGAACGTAGCAAAAGAAGCACAACTAGATAAACAGAGAAAGAACTTACATCTTCACAGTAAGGGGTTACTTTCAAAGGATAGTATCTGGACAGCCTCCTGTCTTCTAGTCGATGCTCAGCCTTCTGTAGAACACTCTCTACAACTAAAGAGAAAGTGAGATTCACTTGTTCTGCAGTAAGAATGCATTATTGCCAGTCTGATGGTGGTACACTGTGGGTGTTTTTCTCTTGATGCTTTCCCTAACGATTTCCCATACATACACACATACTCGTGTCTAATATTTTATGCATTAGTCAAAACTGTTCAGAAAGAGACAGAATTCTGTCCTCTTAGAACATTAATTGTCAGATTTATTCCTAAAGGCCCGACTACAAAATTCATGCTATGCATAGGGTAAGTTTATTTCTAGAAACAACAAAACAGTTTGCAGAAAGCTTCTTCAGAGTCATGACTTCCTCGAACAGAAATAAAATCCTAAATCTCCGACTAAAAGCGTTAGTCTCCCAGACACAGAAAACCATAATACCAGTAAACGATTTATAATCACTTGTTTCAGAGTAAGCATTCTAAAGCCAATTCTTGGGAAAACATTTCCTATGGTGTATTAGCGTGAATACCTTCTTGATCTTCAAAAGTTATATATGCAATTCCTTTTTCCGTTGTTGGATACTTTACTTCTTCCACATCTCCACCGTTATTCTTTGACTTCTGGAAATGAATCACCAGTATGTCACTCATGACATCATCACTCAGAACTCCATCTGGAACACCAGAGATGACAACTGTCCTGGCTGATTTAGGAGCTTGTCCCGTGTCCTGCACACAGAGAAATGGCACACAGTAAACACAAGGAGCACCAGTGATCTGCTGCAGAGGTTACCTGACCCACCCGAACCACTGAAATGACTTCCTTCTATGTTCAGACAACATGCTCATTTCAGAGGTAACTAAGACTAATTTATCAGATTCTGATTTCAATGAATGCCAGACTCTCTCACACACCTTCACATTACTGTGCAGCAAAAGGTGTCATTTACACACAGTCAGTATTTTCTTTTGTTACAGCAGTAAAAATTAGAACTAGATTTAACAGCTTCCCAAACGAAAGGCCCAGTGTCACACTGTAAGATTGTTTGCTCTAATATTTGAGATTTGAATAAAACAGAAAATGGTAATTGCATGTACTGTTCAACAAGGATTCTCTTTCCAGAGTGCCAAGGTCAGCTTCAGACAGTCCTCACTTGTTAAATTCAGGAGAGCTGGGACCAAGGGTTACGCTCTGACTCATCTCTCTCCACTTACTCAGTGGACAACCTTGCTAAATTGGAAGAACATGGTCGCAGTCATCTGAGACTTGCAGTGCGTACAAGAACTAACTACACACATGATTTTCATCAGAGCCAGACCTCCCAATGCTGCAAACATGAAACCCATCCTAAATAGGATTTGCATCTATGCCTTCTTAAGGAAAGCATGTTTTCTTTCCATTCCTATTACACAGAAATAAACAGTATTATTTCAGTGGGAATATGGCAGAAACACCACAAACAATGCAATGCGGAAGGAATTCTGCAACGGTTCATTGAGTTTCTTGGAAGAAAGAAAATAATTTAGTATGTCTGTACGGAAGTGTTTACAGCAACAAGTTGTCGATAACTTCAGAGCAACCACATGCGGTCAGCCCCTCACTCTGCATCCTTCAGACTCCTCTCCTGGACCCGGGCTCATGTTCTTTAGGCTTTTCCTACACGGTTTCCTCTGGACAGGGCTGCAGGGAGCAGCGGGCCTCCCAGCACTTACAGAGCCTGCAGGACACACTGCCAGGGCTGCGTGTTCCATCATGACATGCCCGCAGCCTCACAGAGCAGCACCGCAGCGATCCTGAGGGAAAGAGGAGAGGCAGTGAGGCTCCTGAAAACGTCAGCCTGCTTTTACCACCCACCCAAACAAAGAGCTAGGAGCTTTAATTATCCGAGGTAATTATTCCGGTGTGAGCAGCACTAATGAGACAACGCGGCGAGAATACAAACAGGGCGCTCCGGGGACTCGAGGCAGGGTGTCTGGCTGCCAGACAGCCCTCGCACCTTGCCAGCTGGCGTTATGGCGCAGATAGCCACCACCAAGCATAGCTGATCCGCACCGAACCCCCTCCGAGCTGCCCGGTGGCCGTCTCTCGGCTGAAGCACGAGGGTGCANGCCGCCACTCGCCGTGCCCGTGGCAGACCCTGCGCCGCGTCCGGCGGCCCGGGGAGGGCTGCGGCCCGCTGAACGCCGCTCGGAACTCGGTTGCCCGGCTGCGAGGGGAAACGAAAGCGAAAGGCGAGGGCTGGGCCGGGTGCCCCCCTCGGCGCGGCCCTCCCCGCGGCGAGGGGAGGCGGGGGCCGCTGGGAGCCGCGCGGGGAACGGCTGTGAGGGGCCCTTCCCCGTCCGCGGGGCAGTGCTGGGACGGGGCGCGGGGTGAGGCAGGCACAGTGCCCTTCGCAGTAACGTCCCCTCAGTGCTGCATTCTCGGCTTTTGTCGCTGAAACCGATTTCCGGCGTTAACATACAAACTCTTTAATCATCCATGATGAAACTGAAGCGTTCCAAATGCTGCCTGCCTGTAAACAATGATTAAAATCTCACCGTGATTTTGAGTGCCTTAATGCTGCCTTCTCACTTCTCCAGCACGCTGTGTGACCATAGGAGAATTCCAATGCTTCCCTTTTTTCTGACGGATTTATTTCTCAACATTTATCAGTGCAGTATCATTAAAACCACTGGCAGTCTAAACCAGGCTTTTCCCCCTCTTTAAGGCTTCTGATCTCACCAGCAGTTTGGGACTGCTACAGGCAAAAGCACAAAATCCCCACAAACAAACACTGCACCACTCCTGTCCTTTCCCCATGTCGTACCTCCATGCCTTTGCACCCACCGAACAGTAAGAGGAGCTGCAGCCCCATGCATCACAGCCAGTTGACAACCAGCTGTGGTGCGAGCAGCCCTGGGTTTCACCTATCCAGCTGCACCTATTGCCTGTTACACGTTTCTCTAGAGAGAGGTGTGTGCGTTGTCTCTTTTCTGCATACTGTAATGTCAAATATTACAGAACGTGTTTACAACGTTAGACTCATATTATAGGATTACTGCTGCCAAACCATTTCAGCCCCCAAGGGTAGCAAATGAAAAGGATCACAGCAGAAAAAGAAAAGCATCTGTTCTTGGGCACGAAATCCTCTGCTGTTGCACTTCCGTTTTATTTCAAAGATCTTTTAGAGTTAGAACTGAAAGGGAGAACTGGGAACAAAAGGGGGACTTTACATGCTGAAAAAATAATTTCCCCTAAACTCTCTATGCCTTTTTCTAATGCACACCCCTCCAGAGCTGGCAGCCTGGCCAGGCACATGCAACTAAATAAACTCCTCAGACCCAGTGTTCATCATCCGATTGTTTCTCCAGCGCTGTTACAAAGCAATCCACTTTAAAGAATCATCTATTGTCTTAAATGTAGTATCTTGCATTTGAAAAATAAAGAACAAAAATGTCATTGTAGAAACAAACTTTAATAACAAACAATAAACCAGGCTATTAACTCATCAGAAGTTCAGCGGCATTTGGATCAGATCATAGAAGAAGTATCAAGGAAGTATCAGCACTTTGCAGCTAAAAGCAGTATTAGTGATGTGTCTTTTCTCATGAGGAGCAAGTTCTTAAGTAAATCTTTGGCATCTTCGCACTCTCCCTTTCCCCTCACAACCACCATTTATATGGTGGATAAATATATATCACTGCTTTTCCTGTTGTAGTTTTATCACTAATTCAATAATGCATATCTTACATGTATATCTGTGAAGTTGCTTTGTGCTGGGGCTATGCATGGCTTTTGTAGCCAAAATTTAAGATGGAATAGGTTGCATAATCTGAAGTGGCATATATCTATATAAAATATACAAGATACAAAATCTGCAAACTTGCAAAAAGCAATCAGATTAAGTTACACGTGCTGATTAAGGCTTTTTCCATGACTTTCATCAGGAACACCTGGAAAACTAAACATTAAGTTTTACTGAATTTCTGTGCAAAGCTTGTGCCATTAAACAAATCAGAAAGTCAGTCCCTCTTTTTCAAATATTGAATTTCTAAACATTAAAGCTCAATTTTACAAGAACTACGAGTGCAACTTCCCATCTCTCCAATGGGACTCAGGACTTCTGAGTTCCTCCCACCATTTCCCCTATGGCATTCTAAGCATCCTCCTCAAAACAAACCCATGTAGCTCCTTTCGATACATATTTGATACTCTCTGTTTCCCCACCACCATTACTAGGCTTTTGAAAATGAATTTCTATCATGTCCTGCACACTTTCCTCATCATCTTCAGTCTCTTTAATTCCTGTCAGCAGAATGGTCTTCTTAGAGATCCCAGAAAAGAGCTGTTGAGGAAAGAAAAATAAAATTGTATTACACAGCAGCTGTTGCATGTACATCTAAAGAAAGTGACAGATACTGGAAATAAACATATTTTTCATCATCCATGGCCAGGATCTTTGATTACATTTTATGACTTTGGACAATGTGCTATCTGTCACTGAAAATACAAAGAGTTCTGAACACCATCATACACTGCAGTTTAATAGAAATTGTACCCAGACTCCTTAATGTACGCACTGGATTTGGGGTTTTCTGATAGTTTTAGACAGTATCACTCCACCAAAATCAATGCCAATACATGGTATATACCCACAGAGAATGCTGTCATATCTCACAAATGCACACACTCATAGTCACTGCTTTAATTATAAAGGCCTGATTATATACAAACACTGACTTGATTACAATCTATTCATACAAAGTAAAAGACAGTTTCAGTGAGAGTATCATGAGCAAGCAGACTAGTGCTACAGGAAAAGAAGTTATTATTTGGGTCGAATGATTGTATGAAAAAGTGAATGAGCAACTGTTCCAGAGAACAACGAGGCTCTCTGCTGAGATTATCAACACGGCCTCTCATTAGGGCTGGAGATGACAGTGCTTTGTGACATGGAAAAACATTGTTGTGCCTACTATTAACCTACTTCACAAACAGTTCTCTATCTGCCTCCTGCCTGGCACAGACATTGTGGTAAGTAATGATCTAAATCAAAGTAAGACGCACACCATTTTAAAATAAATGATGGCTCTCACGCTACAAAGCATAAGGTTATCAGCAGAGTAGCATATTGCAGACTCAAGTTTTACAAAACTTTTTTTACAAAAACTTTTGCAGTCCTCAGAACCGAAAATTCTGCCCATTTCTCATACTTCCTACATATCTGCTCTGTTTATGGTACATCATAAACTAGATTATTTTACCTGAAGCTTTTTCAAGTGTACATCAGTGTTTGGTGACACAGACAGCCTATAGCACCTTCCATTTACAAACATAGGATGTTTAGTACATCTCAGAAAGCTGGCAGTTCGTGTAAGGGAGAAGGAGAGGAAGAGGAATAATAGTAATATATCTAAATAATAATAATCTAATAGTTTCTAAGCCAATCAAAGAGGAGACAAATATATGATAGGATATTTGCAGATTCTTCATGTACAATTTGAAAAAAAGTTTATTTGGCATTTCCAGAAAACAAAATCAGTAAATACCCACAAAAGCTTCAGAAATAAATCTAAAGCAGCTGTTCTAAATAGATGTGGCTCCACTGATCTTTGTAGAATTTCATGCACTTAAACCAGAATGTCTACCGTTGGGCAATCTGAATGCTTCTCTCAGTTTGTTGTTATGAAACAAGAGCTAAAATCAAACATATTTTCCTAATTTTCACAAGATAAGCGTCTAGTGATGCAAAGAAAAAAGGGTTTTTGACAAAGTTAAGAAACAAAACTGACAAGCTGTGTATCAAGTCATGTTTGATCAAAAAGCAACGTGATAAAGTACTGCTTTATTTACAGATGTGCGGGTGAACCTACATCTTTTCCTGATCTATTTAACTCTCCGTGGGGAAGAATTAGCTGCATTCACTGGTTAAGTTAACACAGAACATAAGGGAATGGACAACATGGCTTGTATATACAGCTAACAAGATATTACATACTCTACCTCCAGGTCTGAGGAATGTAATAACAGCTGTTCTAGACTTCCTGTCATATTTTACATTTTCTACTACTTCTATTCCATGTTCAGATTTGTAGAAATTCAGCTCTAATTTCTCTCTCGTCCACTCATCAGGAATTGACAGCTCAGGTATTTCCGAAAGATCCATCTTCTTTCCAGAAATAGTGACGTGGAGCTAACAAAAATAAGTGTTGTACATTTTGTGATTGAAAACACCCACAAAACTGAACCTTTTCAAGTACTGCACGTGGGTATCTTTACAGTTTCATGTTTCAGTTAATTACCTCAAATTTGACTCCCATTCCAACTGTAAAAGGCATCACTTTCACATCTGTGGTTTTTTGGTCCAGGTTCACAGTATGCTTACCCATTTTTGTCAGTCTCTGGGCAACTGAGGAAGATCACAAGGTTACGGGTAAGAAAAGCCTTGTTTAGTCACTATAACATGACAAATTCTCAGTCATGCAAAGCAAAATCTCTTCTTACATTGTTAAAGGAGAAAAAACTGACAGGCAACCATATCCCTCTATCCACACATTCAGGCATGTCTATTTCTGTTCAGTTTCACTGGTTGTAGGTAACAGCTAACATACCATAGCATCTTTAGAGTAAAAGATGCTGCCAAAAGATGCTCTCACTGAATCAAATATTAATAATAGACTTTCAGTATTTTAAAAATCCACGGATAAAAAACAGATCACTTCCAGCTGTAAATAATGGCTATTAGGAATGTTGGATTTTAGCTGAAGTAATGAATCGGACGCTAGCTTTGTATCTGCAACATACATACATAATGGATTTAGCCACTACGGTAATGAAAAACATCAGAGACATTAATTTTATACTTAAAATATGCTTCATACCTTCTTCATCTTCAAAAGTAAGCAGTGCCTGGTTTTGATTCAGTTTGAATGGGATTCTTGTTGTTACAGAAAAAACACAGCGAGTATTCATATCTGGAAAATTATCACTCGTGTCTTCCAAGTGAGTGAACTCCACTTTCATTTCTGCTATCTTTTTTTTAACCTAATATTTTATAATCAAGATAGAGAAAAAACTTTTATGTCATTTATTGCATAGCAGGAAAATAAACAGTACAGTCTTGCCTTCAAGTGCCATGTATATATATATATTATTTTATATATATATAAATATATTTTAAAGTTTAAGAGTCAAGCAGTTTGAAGGCATGTCTGGTAACAGTATACCTCTGCAAACTGACTTGCTGCAGATGTCTGTTCCTGGGATTTTTACTCATGATTTTAGGGTTTTTTTTTGTTCCTTGATTAACTTTGAACTTGGACTTGACCCTATAGAGGAAAAATTCAACTGAAGTCTACAGGTGTTCCTATCTGTAGAATTAGAATGCTTTTGTTAAGTAAAATCTGCAAAATGCAAGTATTGGAATCATTCATGGTATCATTTACCTATTTCCATCATTGTTCTACAGCAATGGTAAATCTGTTGATAAATTGCCTTGCATATTACCATTGTAGTAAAACAGACGTGAATAGCCACATACTCTATAACGAGGATAGGTTAAAGTATTCGTGAAAATGTTGGTTAGGAAAACCTGCTTTAATAGACTCCAGGGAGTTTCAGATATCTCTTTTTTCCCCTTTACATAACTGTTTCAAAATAAAACCCTGTGTAGAAGAAAAATACTGTTTGCGTCAAGATAAAATAGCCAGAGCAATAAAAGCATTCCCACCCCTATCTCCCAAACTAGCTTCTTATCTAGGAGCCTGTTTTCTTTCTGTTTCCTCTGCTGCCAGTGGACACATTCTTTTTCTTCCGTCCAAGAAGTATAAAATGTGAGTACTTGAAAATTAGTAATGCTATGTGTATTTTTTACTCCAGTGTCTTCCACTTAGCCATTTTCTGCCTTTTTCCATTCTTCTCATGTTTTCAGTATCTCACACACTTGTATTTGTTCCCACATCCCTAGCTTTCTTCACATTATCTTCCCAGGTAAAAGAAGAAAATAAAGCTTCTAGCTGTACTTTATATTGAAATCAGTAGAGGTTCCGATGCTGAAAAACTGACCTCAACAGTCTAGAACTGACCAAAAAAGTGGCCTTCCAAAAGAACAGCTGTAAAATATTGCAAACATTACCTTACCGTCCCGCGCAGGCGCTGAAAAACATTCTGAAATGTCTTCTCTGAGCTTTTCAATCTCTCTCATCAGCTCAATGTTTTCTTGGTTTAGTACACAAAGTTCTCTCTACAGCCCAAGAAGTATTAAATGCAAAATTAAACACACAGACGATAAAAATACAGTTCAGAAAAATCTGTAAACAGTAGAAAGTGTTTCGGCTTTCAATTATTATCCATGATAGCCATGCGTGAGACATTTTTGCGTAGCTTTAACCATCTGCAAGGCAAATTCACTCACCAAGGAGCACTTTCAATCAAAGCAAATTACAGTAAGAGTGTTTTTGAAACCAAGCACTATTGTTTCCAAGCATATAGAGTGTACAGTAAATTACCCAGCACATTCCATAGCTGTGTCAGTTACAAGCTCAGAACCTATGTCAACACACAGACATTTCAGTTTTTGTGCCACATGTGATCTCAGTAACTACTATTCCCTGTTCTGAAAAGTTTTCCAGGCGAAGACAGTTTACCAGGTGAGGGCACACTCTTCCATCTTTATACAGATTCAGTAAGGAAAAGGGAACAGTTCTCCCTCCTTTTCCCTCTACACAAATGAATCCTTAAAGGTCATAAAGCCCATCTAGCTAAATCCACCATTTCCCAGACAGGGAACACAGGAGATAGAAATGAAAACATAGCAGGAGTAGCGAGCTCCAGCCACACACAACTAGAAGATAGTTCCCTTAAATTCATGAAGCACCTGAGACATTTAAACTAGCTCCTATCCGCTGAAGATAATGTAAAACAGAAGCCTGATGGTGATAATGGCATCTTCTGTCTATAAAATCCAAACATTTATGATTGGAGAGGCAAAAACAACTTCCAGAGAATATCACACCAACTTGAATGGGTACAGCATCATCTGCACACAGGTAAAGTTGTTTGCACATATAAAAGTACTTTAACCAAATAAAACATGAAAATAACCATGCTACAGAATGCTGATCATCAGATGAGATAAAATATGACTTCAAGCAACAGTTTCTTAAGAGAGATTTTAAAGACGTGAGGGAAAAATTAGACAGTTGAAGGAAAAAGGACTTCTCCACAAATCTAAGCTAAGTGTTTAAAAAAAAAAAGAAAAAAATAGTAGGAAAGGCCCAGAATGTAGGGAATAAGAAGTGATGGAAGCAGAAACAACAGGTGTATAGGCAGAACCAAAGCTGTAACAGAACATTGTATCTGAGGGCAAAACTGTTGAATTTCACAGCTATGCTATCCTCTGTTTTTTATCCTCCCTGCAAGTAAATACTTCTTAGTAAAATAAAAACCAGTCCTGTTTTATCTTTTCATGCTTAAGCTATTAATTATATTTTAATAACTTGCAATATTGGAGCCTAAATTTCTCATCTGTGACTCTCAGGCTAACAACAGAAACAACCTCCTTCACAGCCTATGAAAATTTCTCCTATTACTATACTGATGACTACAGGGCACTTCAAGGTAATGAACCAATTAGTTCTAGAAAGAAGAGCCATCTCCAGACAGGTTCTGGCTCTCACCCAGCTTAGTCGCTTAAGAAATGCTAATTCCCTGGGTGCTGTAACCTCTTCTAGGAGGTGCTGGGTTTTGATGAAGCAGTGGAAACAACCCATTCAATCCCATTCAATTGTATCTTCATCACACAAAGCTGAAATATATCTGTTAGAGGACAATCTTGGAAGACTGGGTTTTGTCTTCCATTTTCTGCACAGGATTAGTGTCAGTTTTGCCTTCCCTGTTCTAACATTACTGTAAGACTTACTGCACTGGTTCTTAATCTGCCATTGAAAACCTGTGCATAAAATAGTCTAGTCCTGCTGGTAAAGCTGTTTAAACTGGAAAGGAAATACTACTCTTATCTTCTCTAACAAACACCTCCCTCACAATTCCACAAATATTGACAGCTGTAAGCCTTTTCCATACCTCATATGTGGCCCTAGATGTAATACTTTCTTTCTGAAGTTTCTCCTGAACATCCTTTAGCTCTGTCAGCTCATGCTGTACTTTCACATATTCTTTGTCAGCACTTAATTTATTAAGCTGAAGCTCTGCTTTCGCTTTTTCAGCTTTTTCAAGTCTTTCCTGGATGGGAAAAAGAAGATGACTTTTAGAATTTTTTTCCCCACAAGATCAAACAAAACCTTAGGTAACCCCTTTATATTTATTTATTTTTAATGCTTTGGATAAATACTTCCTTTAGACATGCAAGACTGAAACTAACACAAGCATGTACCAGTAAAGAAGAGACAGCATGTTATACAAACATCTGTTATGAAGGGGGAGGTTTGATTTGGATTTAGAAGGCTGGACCAATCGTCTTCCAAGTATCTTTCAGCTAATTTCCATGGTTCTACACACTTTACAGAACTTGCCTTCCATTTCTCTAGTTCTTGTTTAAGACTCTCCATCTCATCTTTTGGCATGACAGAAGGGTCAGGAGTCAAACACTAGAGAGAAAAGAAAAGATACATTGAGTTTTATTTCTCTATTAGGGAAAAATTAAGATGCCTCAAGCAATTCAAATTAGTCTAAAAATTTTTTAAATTAACTCTTTGCAGTTGGACAGAGCATTTTGTCATGGTGGTTTTCGATGTATCAGCATTAGTGGAAGTCCAATGCTTTTTGCCTGTATGCCCATTTACAGTTTTTCTCCAGTTGTGCAGGCAAGATATGTGCTAAGTCAGACATTTTGAAAGACCCATTACGCTTCACAATTAAATCTTCCTAGTATCTGCATGCCAGAGGATAACGTACCATTTGAAAAAAAAAAATAAATTCAGAAACTTAGTGCAAATCAGTGAGCTACTTTAACGGCTGGACAGGACAAAAATCTAAGAAAATAGAAACTGGTCAGTACTCATAATTTGATAACTATCCAACTGAAAGTATTCACAGGCTTGTATTTGAATAAATCATAAAAGCAAGTAGTCTGTATGTTCTTCCACAGGGAACTAAGCCCCTCAAACTCAAAAACGTTTATCAAAATGCTTTCTCAGCAGTTCCTCTAAGAGGATGTATAAAGCCTAAAGAGAAAAAAAACTGCAAAATGGGATGTTTCCAAGCTCAGGGAGGTTTGATAATGAATGGTAACATCAAGCGGCAATAAAAGAAGAGTTTCAGATTTTAAGTACTTCAGGGCAGAAGTTCACAAGCACAGGAAAATGACAACTGGATAAGGCCCAAGAAGAGAGAAAATCTTCTCTGATCTGTTTTGTTTCTATGACTGCAATATTCTGCAAAAAAAAAAAAAAAAAGAAAGAAAGAAAAAAAAATCCAAAGAGACCTGATGAAACAATCCCTCCCTTTTACTTAAGATTACATAAAACTTGAACGTGAACCATGAAATCTAGGCAGGGAAAAGGCCTGGTAGATTATCTAGTTAATTCTCTTGATAATTCTGGGTTTTTCCTAAAAACAATAGAATATAAAATATTTTTTTTCCACTGCTTTATCCAGTTTCAAATTCCTGTTAAGCAACAGGGAAATCCCCATCTGCGTAGAACTTAAAACCGGAAAAAAAATTCTTTCACTCAAGGGAGTGAATGCAGGAAAGAGAAAGATGCACATGCTCCAGCTGGAAGCTGGTAAGAAAGGATGCCTGTTTGTTATGGAAAATGCTCTAAGGCAACAGTTTTCAACCTGAAAGAAAGAAAAAAAATTACCAGGAAAACACAAGAAATCCAAGGGAAAGTTCAATCCAAACTCCTTTCCACACTGCACAAACCGGATCAAAGGGAGCAGCAGGAAAAAGGAAATTCCCCTAAGAAACCTCCACAGAATCAAATTAGCAGACAAGGCAGGACAAGGGAATTCTAACGGAATCTGCAATGCAGACACTTTGGAATGGGACTCTCCTTCTGAAGACAAGAGTTAAGAAAGGAAGAGCATGGGAGGCCCTGCTACAAACTGAAGCACAAGTTTGGAGGGAAGTTATACTGGGCAACGACATCTGGAATTTAAGATGTGATTAAAGGAAGCGGGTGAGGAATGTCTGAAGTATTAAAGGATGGAAGAAGGCAGCACAAGAAGTTTCAGAAGTGCTGTCCTAGCAGTCCAAGCACAAATCTTCACTCAGAGAAACGATTATCAAGCACAGATTTTCCCAGGTGGCACATCACAAAATACTTACAAAATCATTATCTTCTAAAGAATATGGTGGACTCGATAAATCCATCAAAACCTGAGGGAACAGGACAAAAAGATTACAAAATGATGTGTGTGGCAAATAGTCCAGAATAGTATACCATAACCTGTGCTGGGATAAAATGATACATTTACTAAAAAAAATAGTTTGGAAGCAAAAATGATATATATTGGGTATCTGAAGACTCCTTTACCTACTTTGGCAGGGGGATTGGACTCGATGATCTCTAGAGGTCCCTTCCAACACCTGAGATTCTGTGATTCTCTGATCCCTTCCTTACTGTGCATAAACGCCATAGACTTGTGAAGAATTCTGTACTGCACAACTTCACATTTCAGTCCTGAAGCTTATGTAGGTACCTTTCTGCTGTGTATGTAGTGTTGTAACTTGTAATCTTCTGTATGCTCTGTGATTAACAGATATAACCCATTAGCCCACTTAAAGGAAAATGTTGTTTGTTTGTTTGTTTGTTTTGTCAGAGGTGATAAGGTAACACCTGGAATCCGTCACCTTGGGAGTGGATAAAGGAATTTAGACATGTTCCTGCGCCACTGATCCCCATGCAGATGCTAAGGCACACGGGTTCTCCAGCAGCTCTGGGCTGGGGAGGTACCAGCGCTTTCCACCGCGGTGCTGACCGCTCTCCAGGCCCAACATCCCCTCCACAGCTGCCAACAGCAGCAGGAGGCCCAGCACCCGACCCTGCTCCCATCCGGAAACGCTGCGCTCTGTTCATGGGACACGGCAGCACCTGCTGCTGTGAGGGGAGGTCGGACGCTGGGGCCGCCTTTGGCGGTCACTCAAGCATGCCAGCGATGCCAACCTCACCGCGCTTCCCCGCACGCAGATGGGGGCCTCCCGCAGCCCCGCCGCCCTCCGCACCCCTCCGCCCCGTCCTGTGCCGTGACACAGCCCCCGCCCCGGCCCCGGGCTGCGGAGGGGCAAAGCTCTGTGGGCAGCGGGGCGAGAGGAGACCCCCCGCCTCGCCTCCAGCCGCGGTACCTGCGGGGTCCCGGGGAGCGCCGCTGCCCTCAGCACGGAGCCGCCTCCGTCCCTCCCTCCCCGGCTTCTGCTTTCGTTTTCCCGCTGGAGGAGGAGCCGGCGGCCAAGGGGCGTTCGGTCCCCGCGGGCGAAACCGCTCCCCTTCCTCGAAATCACGTGGAGGAAGGTGGTGCCTTCCTCCTCCTCCTCCTCCTGCTGGAGCCCCTCAGCTAGCGGAGTGCCCTGGTAGTTGCCTTCCCCGCAGAGAGTGGGATGGCGACAGAACAGGGAGGGCCAGGAATGGCCGCGCCTTATGTTTCCCTACAACTCCCTGACAGGAGGTTGGAGTGAGGTGAGGTTCATTCTCTGCTCCCAGGTGGCAGCGACAGGACCAAGAGGGAATGGCCTCATGCTGTGCCACGGGAGGGTCAGGTTGGGTGTTAGGAACAATTCCTTCTCCACAGAGCAGCCAGGCACTGGCACAGCTGCCCAGGGAGTGGTGGGGTCACTGTCCCTGGAGGTGTCCCAGAGCCGTGGAGATGTGGCACTGAGGGCCATGGCTCAGTGGGCATGGTGGGATGGGCTGGAATTGGCTTTGGGGGTCCCAAAAGGCTTTTCCAACCTTAATGATTCCGTGATTCAGGATGGGCATGAAGACTTCAAGGCTGCCATTGCTGTGCATCCATTTCCCTTCTTCTATCTCTTCACTTGGCTGGCAGCTTCTGGTTTGGCCTATGCATTTTTCTGTGAATAAAACTGGCAAAGACTTTGTGTCCTCAAGCTAATTTTGCTGAATTTGCTTGTTCAAAACCACCTTCTTTTGAAACATCTTTGTGTTTATAAGGAACGGGTTTTGAGGCAGTGTGACAAAGGGCATTAACATTCAGTGACAGAAGTAGCCCATTGGTGATGGAGATGCTGCATTATAAAAAACAACTTCTGGTAAACCCTGAAACTGAAAACTGAGAGGCAGGTGTTGGCCATGCAGACTGCTCCTTGGGACGCAGGCAGTCTGCCATCTCGGGGGCAGACCACCATCTTGAGGCAGCCCACCATCTTGAGGCATTCCTCCATCTTGGGGGCATTCCGCCATCTTGGGTCCAAGGGATGAGGTGCAGCCCTAGGGGTGGCTGCTCTCTCTTGTCAAACAGAGGACTTCATCCTCCTTCCTAGAGGAGCACGGATGCTTTATGAACACTTCAGTATATAAGTGTTCCATGAGCATAAAAATGATCAATGGCTGATGCATTTGGAACTGGGCAACAAAGACAGTGATATAAAACAACAGTCTATAACTAAGCCAGTTTCGTTCTGCAGTAAGTGTTTAAGGCCTCTTTGATTTTTTTTCAAGTCATTTGTCTGGCTGTCGTGAGTGTTTGGCAAGTCAGGTTGGAGAAGTAGTCTGATGATTACCTCCCTTTTCCCCTCTCAGAAAAGCCCCCTCTATAGCTAGATGAGATCCCAGACCAGCAACCACACCTGCAAGAGTCAGCACAGGGGTGGAGGAGGAGAGCTTCAGCACGCATGGAAATCAGCTTAGAGAAGCCATGAAATGTGGGTTGATGTGAATTATCTTTGCAGATGTTCGCTGTCTTAGCCAATGGGCACTCATTCTCTAAAGAGACCTCAGGGAAGAGCTTCTTAAGGGGAAAAATGGTGTTGATTTCCATGATGATCAGTTTGAGGGGAAGAAAGCACGGGCTCTTCCTTTAAGGCACGGATGTCCAACCTTTTGGCTTGCCTGGGCCACATTGAGTGAAGAGGAATTGTCTCAGGCTGTAGAGGTAGAAGCATTGAGATTGAAGATGAGTCTGGAAAGATGAGGGATGAGGGAATTGTGAATTATTATTATTAATTAATCAATTATTAATAATTTATTGTTAATTATTATTAATTGACAGTAGAATTAATCTCCTCCAAGTTGAGTCTCTTTTGTCCATAGAGGTACTTGGTGAGCAATTTCCCTATCCTTATGTCAACCCACAAGTTTTTTCATTGTTTTTTCTCTCCCTTGCCTTGCTGAGGAGGGGGAATGAGATCGCAGCCTGACAGGCGTCCGGCAGCCAAGGCCAACCCACCAACTTAGAACGAAACACAGAAACAGGCTCTTAAACTGTTCTGAGAAGCACATAATAACTAAGCTGCTGAGGAAAGATCTCTTTCCCTAAACAAGTATAGAATTAGGCAGCTTGCTTAGCAAATCTCAAAATATAGTTCTATTCCTTTTCTTTATTCTCTTCCCTAGCAGATGATTAGAGCATTGGCAAAAGAGGACCAAAGGAAAAACCTTCACATAAAGGAGGATTAAGATACAGATACAGCTTCATCTGTCCCTCAGAAAGGCAAACCAGAACTCTTAACTCAAATATGGATCAGCTATTTTGTAAGCTGGCACTCGTCACAAAAAACTGTACATGTGCTACTTACAGCTACAACATCCTGGAAGGCTGCAGGGGAGGAGAAATCAGTTGCTAGCGGTCCTTCTCTGAAGTGGGCAGCTCCAGTGCTGAAACATTCTGAGGAATGGCCTCAGCGGGGTGAGCCCTGGAGAGCACAGTGAGCCCCTCCTTGGCAGAGCTCCCCAGAGCTGTTTTGGATCCCTCATCCCAGGAGGTGTTCAAGGTCAGTTTGATTGGGTTCCTGGGCAGTCTGATCTGGTGGGTGGCAACACGGTATTAGGCTTGGGTCTAGCTGATCTTAAGTTCCCCTTCAACCTAAGCCATTCTGTGTTTCTATGATTCATTTGCAGTTTTTCTCTTGATCAGTACACTCCTAGGTAGCAGAATTCCCATGTCTGAAAGACTTACATTAAAATATTAAAAAAGATCAACATCCCATAAAACTAGTGGGATATTTGACCTTGTTTTCGTGAAGGTAATGCATCTGTCTGGTTCAATGGAAGCAGTTGCAATTCTTAGTGAGTTCTCAAGGTGTTCATCAGATTGTGATGAAATCTTACTCTTCCTGTGCTTCCTCCTTGAAAATTGTTGTTCGCAAATGTATATAGTGCCAAAAAGCAATGATGTGGATAAGGCATGATTTTGAAGTGTGGGATATGTTTCTCTGGTAAGACGGGGCTTATAACAGTCTAGCAGAGAGACACAACCACATTTTTCTTTGAGTTGAATATCTGATGGCAACTCTATACATTCCATTTGAAAATTTGCAGGTAATGTATTGATATCAACTGAAAATGGAGTCACAAATATACCAAAAAATTGATGATTTTTTTGGCAATCTGGAAACCTATTTTCAAATTTCTTTATCAAAACAGAAAGCAAGGCTGCATGTTTTCCGCTGTTCACAGGACTGTGTTTAGCCGATGTATCAAAATGCATAAAAGTATTTGCCATAACTTGAGTTAGCACTGTACTGTGCCTTCAGATAGTGCAAGTTGCTGAGCAATGGGTGCAGACCCAGGGCTGTGGGTTGGACATGCCTGCTGTAATGTGAGTGTAGAAGACTTTGTTTCCTGAGTGATCCTTCTTCAGGTAGGTAGCTAAAGGAAAGAGTCTCGTACAGATCCTGAGAGAGCTGGGATGACTCGCTTCATTCTGCAGATTATGTCAGTAGAACAGACTGAACTCATGATAAGAGTTGTCAGGTGGTAGGTACAAAGTGTGTGTGCTCAAACAGGGAGAAGTGGAGGAAAAAAAGAAAAAGAGTACCACAAATGTCTTTCATTAAGAGATCTTGGATTCAGGAGCGCACAATGTCTCCAAGATTGTAGCCAAGCAGTTGGACATAGCTGATTGAGTTCAAGGCTGTTAATATCCATTTAGCAGATACATCCACATAGCAGATGCACTGCAGCCATGAACAAAATTTGGGGAATGTCTATGTTCTCTGCCAAGAGAAAAAACGAAGTATATTACTTGCAGGAAAAATCCCGTCAAGTTTCCTTTGAGACTAAGCTGGCTAACCTTTTGAAAGTTACCCTTAAACCTGCAAATAGACTTGTGCTCATTGGCCAAAGTATTTTGTATGGTTAGTGGTCAGTTGGCACTGACTGTTGAAATTAATTAGTTATGCCAAATAGATGGATAAAGAATTAGAATCTGACACTGTCTCTTAGCAGATGTGCAGTTATGCTTTCAGGGAAAAGCAGGAATAGCTGGATTGCAGATAAAGAAATTGGTTGGGCTCTGTGTGCACGCTCGAGGAAGTCTGCACCGCTCAGAACTTTTGCTTTCATTGGCTGTTCAGTTGGCATTGAATTGCACCCTGCTTGGACAGCGGTCACCTTGTGCCGCCAAATTCAGTGGGAGTTCTACCCACAGGGTGTTTACAACAGTTTCAAATGTCCTTATCTGCTTTTTAAGATCCGTGGATTAAACCGTGACCCTGTATTAAAGTGTTTTTTTATTATTATTTTTCTGCCTTGACAATGGAATAACTATGTTTACTATTGCTTTGTAAACACAAAGTTGGTAACTAATGAGATGAGTAAAAGGGAGAGGTTTAGCTGGAGTAGCTAGGGAGGAGGAGGAGGTGATTATGGTATGACCTAAGTACATCAGATTTCAGATTTAAATGTCAGGGTGGCAGGCTGTTCTCCAGTAACCGTGCTCATGATGGGAAGTCACCACTGATCTGAAAGAGCCTTCTTTCTTTGGAGCTCTGGGGAATGCAGCAAAGCCAGTCTGTTTACATGGCCTGCTTTGAGATTTGAGCTGAACAATGTGTTTGTGCTTGTTTTGGGAAGGACAGTTATTGGAGATGCTGAACTGGACCAAGTCCCTTAGCTGAAATGGAGTTGACTTTGAGTTGATTTGTTAACTGATTTTCTATGAATTCAGTGTTAGCCACATGTGCATCAGTCTAATGGGAAAAGCATTGATTTCATAACTGAAGAAGCTAGCTAAAGGTGAATATCAAGGAGTAAAATATAGCATAGAGTACAAGAAGCTTTAAAACTCTCAGAATTTCTCTGAGCAGTCCGCATTGATACTGAACTTGTTCTTTAGGAATCTGAAAAACTCTAGATAAGCCTAGAAATATGAACTAGAAACTTCAAAAGAAAACCATGATCCTTCTGGCAGTGCAGGATTAGGACTCATCTATAGCAGGAAATACCTTGATGAAACTGGAATAGGGTCTACAGCCATAAGCTTATCTTTTATTTGTACCAAAACAGGTTGGCCTTGCCTCAGATTCTGCTCAGTAGCTGGTAAGAATCTGATGGCATTATCTTCAGAGAGGGAATGTTTTGGTTCATTTTAAGTTAGAATAGATCAAAAGAAGGAAGTAAATAAAATTTAGGTGCTTAGATCATAACTGTGATTGTGAAAATCCTGCTTAGTGCCTGTCTGATCTTTGAGGTACCCTAGCTGCCAAGCAGTCTTGTTCTCTAGGCAAGTCTAGTGGCATCTCAGTGCTGGCAGTTCTGGAATGCTTTAGGTTTTTAATGTTAAGGAGCCAGACTCAACCACTAAGGTGTTTTGATGGTGTTTTGGTGGGCTTTGGGTATTTTGATGGGATCACGTTCCACAGCTATCCAGTGTATTTGGTGCTTGCTTTTAAAACAAGCTAATGAAAGGTAAATGGTGCCTTCCCTGCTTATCCCCAAGATTTACGGAGTCTGGGAAATGGTGCATGCTGTTGTAGACTATTAGTACCTGGAAAGAAAAAGTCAAATTTCAGATTTTTATTTAAAGACCTGCTCAAGCATTCTGTCCACACACTGGTATACAGATACATAAAATCACAGAATCATAGAAAGCCCTGGGTTGGAAGAGACCCACAAGGACCGTCCAGTCCAACTCCTGGCCCCACACAGGACTGCCCAAAAGAGAAAACAGAGACCCTGTGCTCCAGAGCAATGAGTATCTTGTGGTCAGAATACTGTCAGCAGCTGGGAGAAGTGGGCTTGACACCTCTGCAGCTAACCCAGGTGTCCCAGTCCTCTGCACTTCTTCCAGCCACAACCTGCAAACCCTGTTCAAGCAGAGATGTCTCTTTTCTGTCCTTGATCCAATGCCAGGGCCTGGAGAGGAGGAAATCTGAGTCTTACATGTATTGTATTCTTTGTAGCTGTAGGTGATATGCAGCATACTGATAGTTCTGTTCTTACTGCTGCAACTCTTCCAACACAGGTGTCAAAGAAACAAGAAGGACCCACGAGTGGTGGTGTCTCTGAGGAAGCTGCCCCCTCTACCCCTGCCATTCATTTTTCCGCTATCCTGAGTGTTTATGCAGCCAAGTGGCAACTTAGGCTGGGGAATGAACCAGCTTAAAAACTAACCCTGACAAAAGTTGTTTTTTAGCTGGCTTTCATCCAGTTTATCCTGTGGCCAAAACCCAGTGTGCCCTGCCAGGAGGGGGTGGCATGGAGTAGGGTCAGAAGGCTTAATGGAGTGAGCAATGGCTTATTTCAGTGGTTCTGCCAGTGTAACATGGCTTAAAGAACTCATTGAAAAAGAGCTTCATTCTCTGATGTGGTGTGCAGAGCCTCAGGGCCATAGAGGAGAATCCAGATTTTATTTCAGGAGGCATAAATTTTGGATATTACAAATAATAAAGCTTTTCTCAGTCCTTTTTACTAGCAAAGCAAGAGAGAGGAATATACCTGAGAATGAACATCCAGCAACTTCAGATGTCAAATACTTGCCCCCTGCAGAAGTGCAAGTTGATGTTGAACACTGAGTTGTGAAATAAATACTCTATACCAATCTACATCCTTTACAGGAAAGATTCTGGTATGTGTCCAGAGGACTTGGGAATGTTTCAGCTTCTCTAAGATGTGTGTCCCAGAGCACAGTACTATGAGGCAATGCCGTGGTTTAGTAAATAGTCCCAGCATGACTGCTAGAAAGCAAACAATGAAGAAGAAATCATCTGAGATGCGTGTTGCTAGGCTTGGATCACACGCTGGTTCTCTGGCTATAAATCACTGCGTGTTAATGGAATGCTTCTTTCAGATAACATTGGTGTTTCCGAGGGGATCACTGGTTTATATGGGCAGAATAAATTCTAGCATGCAGGCTGTTTTACACAAAGGATATGAATGAGAGGGAAGGAGCAGTAGGAGAAGGGGTAGAGGAGATGTCTGTTTTCTGTGATGAAAGGCAAGAAATTGATTGATTATATTCCTTAAGAAAAAAACACTGCCTCCACCATCCCAGGTGTGAGCAGGGATAGGCTGACCCATGGCCATAGCAAAGGCTGGACCAGAGGGCACATTGTTTCTGGGCTGTGAATGACTGATTCTGAAATTGTCCATATTAAAAAAAAGATTTTTCTGTTTCTTGCCAAACTTGGCAGTCAGCGGGATTTCTTCATGCCTCCACTGAACACTCTATGTAGGTAATCTTTTGGAGGATGTTTATGTCAGTGTCTTAGTCTCTGGAAATGCTTTTTGAAAGAGATTGTGAGATTTCTCCTTTCTTTAATTCCCCCAGATTATGTAATACCTACCATGCTTCATGAAAGAAGCACTGAGTGTGAAGCAAATAAGATTCTGTCTTAGATAGGAAGCCATGGTACAGCTGAGCTAAATTAAAAGTAGATATGTGTAAGTTAGAGCATGGCAACTGCTTATGTAGAGGAAATCTCTGGGAAGTAATCTCAGTTGGAACTAGATCATCTGCAGGGTCCCTTCTAACCCAAGCCATTCTGTGACGATTTTGTGGTATTACTGGGAAAGCTCAGAACTCTAAATGGTGAAAGAAGGTGGAACCTTCCTTATTGACACCACTGTTTTGGTCAGTTCGTGTCAATCCCTAGTTCAGACAAGCTGTAGGATTTATTAAATCATACTTAGACTGATATTATAGGTACTGTCTTTCATGAGCTTTGGCAAACCTAACCTGACTGGGAAAATTGAGTCAAAATGAAAAGCTCACATCTGTAGAGAATGCAGCTTCTCTTTCCAGCTTCTGCCTCCTTCCTGAAGTCTTTTGGCAGAGCCCAAACTGCAGAATGCTGAATAGACTGCCTGCAGATATTTGGATGTAATTCATTTTCGTCTTCCCTTTTTTATTGAAAGGAACAGTGGGAAGCCAAGGATTGACTAATGGCCGTCTCTCATTCTCCAGTGGAAATCCCACTTACCTTCTCCACGCAGATATTTCCACAGACAGGTCCTCCGGGGAATATATAAAAGATTTCACGGGCTGTTTTTTAATTTTCCTTCTTTTTGAATTACCTTAGGTGTAGTTCTAGATGAACTTGTGTTGCTATTTCTTCCTGTGCTCACACACATAAAGAAGCTTTTGAAAATAAAGACGCAACAGCTGCTAAGCCAGCTCAGTTCCAAACAGTGTTGCTAACTCTAAGAGCTCTGTCTAGTCTTTGGAGTTTCTTTTTAGCACTATTTTTATGCTGCTGATTCTGGCCAAAGATGTTGTGCTGTGTCCAGCTTTTAAATGAGTGGCTCATATTCCCTGATACCCATTTTCGGATCTGACAAGTCTTCGTTGTTACGTGTGAAATGTCCGGTGTGATGCTGCTATTCACAGCTGAAGGCAGCCTTAGAGCACAGTGTATGAATGTGTATTTTTATTATCTGCCCACAGAAAACTTGCTAGCAGTTTTAGAGGGGAGAGAACTGTTAATATATATGGGCAAAAAATAGTTGTGGTGAGTAAGAAAATATATTGAAGGAGTTAAGGCATTTGTTTCAGCTTCTTCAAAATAAGCCGATTTGATTTTCCATTTCAGATGTTTTAGAAAACAGTCATATTTAAATAAATATATTTAAATAAAGGCATTTAAAACCTGTAGTGAAAATGAAGTACTTTAAACCAAATAAAATTATAAACTTGACACAAAATTAGTCTGTTTCGCTAAAAAATCACTTTCTTTTGAAATAACAGAAAAAATTATTCTTTTCTATCTTTTCTTCTTCGGCTTGGCCAGCAAATTGAATGTTTGTGGGTTTTATTGCTTTCTTTGGATCTCTGCACAAAGGTTTCTCAGTAATTAGCTCAACCAGCACAAGTGCCGGCAGTAACAGGCTTGCATCAAAGCGTACGATATTCAACATACGGTAAAGTTTGGGTAAGAGATGTGTCATTCTGGCTTTTTGGAAATATGATTCATTCAACACTACAGATTCATTGCAGTACTCTGAATTTGGGATATTGATTTTTGATTTGATGCAGATGTGAATATTCAGAGAGGACATTGCAGACATTTTCTGGAATGACAGCCAGTCCTGCTCCTTCTGCTTGTGCTGCCTGCTGAGGTCAAGCTGGCTTTCCTGTAAGATTTCTGAAGCTGTTCTGCAAACAACCAATGATCAAAACCTGCACATATGCTACCTGGAGGTAAGCACATATCTGAAATAAAAATAAAAAGAAGAAAGCTTGAGTAATAAATACCCCAGAATTAGCCTAATTTTTATTAGGGAAATCCATTGTGGAAATGCTGTCAAGGACATTTTTTGATTTATTTTTTTTCTGCAGAGTGAATGTGTAAAACACAAGGATACTGTATTACAAACTGAAAATTTCTTCTTGCTTTTGGCCCAGAGGCAGATCAGTGTTGTCTCTTGAATCAGCTGCACAGGGTTTGTGATAATATAAAGTTTTTGGAAACTGTGTACTCTTGTATATCCATGCTGAAGTGCAGAAATGCATGTGCCAGTAAGGCACTTTCCATAGAACTGTTTGAAGACCCCTTTCACCAAGGAAAGAATTGTTGCAGGTTACGTGTTCTTTAGAACAACAAGAATTCCCTTTCTACCTTTTCACCTCCAAGTAGCAAGAAATTTTTGTTTTCCATTTATATTCCCATTTTTGTATTTGCTGCCTTCTTTGGGAGAAAACTGAGTAATATTTACTGTCTGTTCTTTCTTACCAAGATAAAGATCAAATGAATATCAATTAATTATGTTCTAAATAACAGGGAAACAGAAAGTAGCAGCTATAATGCCACTGCTGCCTCTGACCGAGAATGTTTAACAGTGATTAAGTGTTTTATATTTATCCATTTTTGACACATTGTGTGTGATCTTGGTTTAAAAAAACTGTATCTCATAAATGTACAGTTGAGTTAATCCTTCTTGAAAAGGATTGCTTTGCCTATTTGGATTGTTATTTAGAAGGAGGTATTCTGATGGCATGAGAGATGGGCCAATACTGAAACCTGGCAGAGGAAGAGACACACAGTCAGAGCTTGGAAAACAAGGAAAAATAAATACTGTATAAACAAAATCTGGTAAGTCACATTCTGCCAAGTATGTGAACAAAACAAAAGGGCACGTTCATAAACACGTTAAGACTACAATCATGTAAAAATGACTTAATGGAAGAATGTTAGCATGAGATAAGATAGCCCATTTTCCTTCATATGAGAAAAAGAGCAAAGGAAACGTACCTTAATAAATGTAAACGAAGATTAATACCAACTCCATAGAAACGCATGTACATCAAAATAACCTGGGAAGGAGACAGTGGCTCACAGCCAAGGGAAATAAGTAAAGCAATAGAGGAAGTACAGGATGATTGGAAGAGGANAGAGGAAAGTATGATCACAGAATCACAGAATCACAGAATCACAGAATTGCATGTTGCAAAATGATGTTATCCACAGCAAATAACTTAGTCAGTAGTATTGCACATCAGACTGCAGAAGCAGGGGATTTTCAGTTTGGTAGGACTAGACAACGACTAGGCATTCCTTTAATGAAGATGCTGATGGCAGTTGTCAGTGACTACCTAGAGGAAAGCCTACAAACATGGCAACTTCAGATGCAGTAGGACCAACACTCACCATTATGTCACCATTTCTATATACTACAACACCACTTGTGCAACTGGGCATTTCCAGGATTACAACACACTATCAAGAGTATTATTTTAGCATTTTGCGGAATGCTGTAATCATGGAATTCACAGAATCATAAAATCATCAAGGTTGGAAAAGACCTCCAAGATCGTCTATTCCAACCGTAAGATCCCCCAGCCCATCCCACCATGCCCACCGAGCCATGGCCCTCAGTGGCACATCTCCATGGCTCTGGAACACCTCCAGGGAGTTGCACACATCAGAGACACAGGCATATTTGCCTTGAGCTTACAGGATGTGAGTTATGCCACCATGTAAGCAAATCCATAGCCCAGCTCTGTACTAAAGACCGAAAAATGCGTGACAGAGATCTAGTGGATGATATGAAATGGAATAAAATAAAACACACAGAACCGGTAAAAACACGAAGTGACCATGGAATTGGGAAAAGACAAAAATTTGATTTCCTCAGAAGCTGAAACAGCAGGAGGGAGGAGGAGAGGATGAAGATGCAGTGTGGTAGGAAATGAGTGTTGCAGACCTAAAGGGACATCTTAAGCAATGAGGGCTGAGACTAATCCACGGAGTATGTTATCACTGTGCTCATCTCCTTGGGCTTCAGAAAGGAATTTGTCACAATACTGCAATGCTGATTAATGTCTACGGGAAGCCTTTATGGGTTTGGAGGCACTGCCCTTGAGCTACAAGAAGGCTATGAGCCAAGGACAGATTCTGCAGCTACCATGCCGGTGTCCAGGATGGGGTCCTTAGCAGAGGACATTCTCATGGAAGACTGTTAGGATGGGGCTGTTAGCAAAGGACATGCCAATGGAAGATCCCTGTATTCAGTTATAAATCTGACATACCACGCAAAGTGAGGGGAGAGGAAAGGAAAGGAAAAGGATTAAAGGTAGAAAGCAGGAAAAGGAGAAAGTAGTGGCTGAGAAGTCCTTGACAGGCACTGCTCTGTGACACCTGAACCATGAGTGTGTTATCAACATTGTTTTTCTCCTAAATCCAAAACACAGCCCTGTGTCAGCTGCTAGGCAGAAAATCAACTCTATCCCAACCAAAACCAGGATATCACCAGAGAGAAGAACATCTACATGTGCTTCCAAAGAGGAGAGCAGGCCTTATGCCTTTTATTGTAAAACAGGCTACTGGGAGTTTTGAACATTCAACATTTTTGAATGGTAGTATGGTGCCAGAGCCCTCAAAGAACGTGGCAGCTGAAGAGAACTTCACCTGTCTCAGATATGCATGTGTCTCGCCCCTCAGAACACTGCCCCATGTGTTTCAGTACCTGGTAAGACTTCCAAAAGTATTTCTGCCCCAACTCAAGGGAGTGTTTTGCTTCTGGAAATTCACTACCTGCCTATGTGCATTGCAGACTATGAAATTCATTTTTAAAATCTCAGATGTTATGAGATGGACAGATGAATGGGATTTAAAGTAAAATGAGAAAAGCATGCATATGCTCTGAATGCCCATTGGAGGCTGACTTAATGGAAAGGATCTTAATTCATATGTTTAAATTAAATTACATAGTGTGAATACCTGTGTATGCCAATTAAATAATTATAAACATAAGAGATTAAAATTAGCCCCATGAATACTTAGTTAATTTCATTATAAAAAAAGAAGATGAAAGATGTTTACTTTGTATGTTATATTCTGTCAATTCTGCATTAGATTTTGCAATATCTCACTGAAAAGGTAATGTGAGTTATGTGAGTTTTTAATGTGCTCTCTAATTCAGTTGTTGCATTCTCTCAACTTGATCTATTTTAACTCTTGGCAGGACAGAGATCATTCTTCTCCCAGTGCCACAAAAGTGAATAGTTTGGTAATTGCTGTAGATACATATACTGTAACAAAGGGAAAACATTTTTTCCTTTCTGTAGTAGCAGTTATTCACTGTAACTTATTAACTGCCCTTTGTAGGCATACAGCAGTATCTCTACGCTGGCACACATGGAAAGATTTCTTAGAAGTACTCATTTTAAAGCATTTAAAGTGTACAGGAATGTGTCTTTCCCCAAACTACTTGGACACACAGTCTTTCTTGCAAAAATTGTCTCCATGTGGTTGAAAGGGCAACAGTGATTTGGCACTAATCTTGCTTTCATCAGCATAAAAATACATAATATATAATGTTTCTAGAATCTATTGCTTTGTAAATACAAGGTAATTCGTGTAAGTTTGCCAGACATTGCAATTCTTGCTGGGAGATTTACTAAAAAGATGTACATCACCTTTTAAATAGAATCCTTATGTATGTCTCTATGTACATACTGCGGGCAGGTATTCACCTTTAAATTCTTCTTGATGCCTCAGAACAGCCTGGTGTCAGCCCAGCGAGAGTGGTTAACTGATTGGGTGAAACCTAAATGTGACTTCAGCACCTCAGCTGCAGGAGCATAGTGGAGCAGCTCTGTGCCCGTGATCCATGCCAGGCAATGATCTTCCTCTGCACACTGCAGTACATTCATTTTCCCAACTGAGAGGAAAACATCTCTGTGATGGAACCAGCGGATGACAGCTTGAGAAATGTAGGTTCCATGTCTTCATCTGCTTGAGGATGCTTGAGCCTCTGTAGCTTAGCTGTGAAGGGCATGTGCCAGTCAGCAGTTCCATTTTTCGGGGGTACACTTCAGCATCCCCCTTAAAAGCTCCCCCACTTCAGCATCAACACTGAATACTCCCTACATCCAGGTATTATTCTAAACCACTGGCAGAGCAGAACCTTGGTATTGTTTTTTCCTACACTGACTATTTGATATTTAGTATTCAGTGGACAAACCTGGAAGTGCCTTAGCAGTGGTCCTTAGGGACTTAATTCCATCCATCTGACTCCTTGAATCTGTGTACATTCGTTTTGCAGTTGAATGTTAAATACTTGCACGTGCACACACACATACACCCAATATGAATGGACTAGATGACCTTTAAAGGTCCCTTCCAACTCAAACAATTCTATGATTCTATGATATTGTTGTGGTTTGCTTTGCAATGGCTGGAGTTGTGAGTTATTTTTTCTTCTAGGAGTTTTTTGGCAATCTTTGGAGTCTGTTTTTCTTGGAGTATCCCTACCATATTACCCATTCTTCAGTATCGTACTCTAAAAACTGCTCCTACAACACTTTGTGATTTTTTTATGTATTTCTGTAGGTTTAAATTGTAAACATGGAAGAATATCCACAAGACACTTGTAAATGTTATGTCTGTCTGCGTTTTTGGTTTTTATAGGTCCAACTATTTTATTTAGAGTTATCAACATTATAGGACTTCAACTAACAAATATTTTAACTTGGCAAAAGTTCAGATTTTTTAGTAAGTGAATCCATTATACTTTCCTAACATCTGCTCTTAATAAACCCAAATGTTTTTAGTTTGTTCGACTTTCACATGAAGTTTTTGTTTGCTTTTTTAATTTTTTTTTTTAAACTAAGGCACTGTTATGCACAATGGTTGATTCTTATTTCCTGGAAATTGCTGATAGAATGGGCATTGATTTCAAGAAGAGTTAGACTTGAAAACAAAGGAGACTAAGTTTTAAAATATTTAGGTATAAGACAAAATGCTCTGTAAAAGATTACCTTAACATTGTGACAGTAAGCAGTAAAATTGGTGGCCAAATAAGTTTTCACATTATAAAATTCTCCTAAAATTGCATCATCTGAAGCATGTAGGGGACAGGAAACGTTATGAAACTGGGTTAGAAATTCCTTATGTCTTTTCTTGAACTACAGTAAATGTGTGACAATTTGGAAAGCATGTTCTGTAAGTTCACTGGAAAGCAAGTTTCTCAGCAGTCCAAAACAAAAATGTAAGACTCTCATCAGCTTTTTTCCACAACACGCCATTTCTGTGACACTTGTCAGCATTTGCTAAAACAGAAAGCATACAAGAAAAGAGAGATTGGAAAAAGAAGTAAATATATTCAGGTAGATCTACCAGATCTCATTGGATTCTTTCATTTTTAATTAGTTTTCATACTTAAAGCCTCTTCTTGTAACAGGCATTTTGAATGAAGTAGGTAATTTAGAATCTGTCTGCTTATTTTTAAAGGAAACCTCACTGACAGCAATATCAAGCTAGGATTTTGCATAGACTGAAATGTCATCTGGAAAATGCATGACGCAATTCGGCACTGTCTGACTGCACAGAGCCTTTTCTTTTGTTGGAGAACTATGTTTAGCTTTGGCGTGACACTTCAAGGAGGATGCAAGCCACCTGGAAAGAGGACAGGAGAGAGAAACAAGAGTGGCTGAGAGTCTAAGAAGTCTCCAGGAAAGATGAAAAGAACAGCCTGTTTATTTTTAAGGAAGCAGATATGATAACAGACATAACATAACTTTCCTGCTGCAGAGAGACTGCAAAGGATCTGTTACTTTTGTCTGCTGAAGAAAAAGAGGTAATAGGCTAAAATTGCAGCAGGAAAGATTTTAGTTAGTGGGGGATGTTTTGGTTAAGGAAGATGTATAAAATGTTAGGAGGGGTAAGCAGCAGGAGGCTGTGAAATTGCCACCACTGGAGGCTCACACAAACAGGCTGCACAAGTATCTGTCAGGAGTAATTGAGGTGATTGCCTCTGCTGCGTGGCAGATGCTTGGGATCTGATGGCTCTTAAGGTCTCCGTGGAGGTCCTTGACTGTGGGATAATCCATCAACTTGTAGCTCCACAGCTCAGCTCATTAAGAAAAAGGAGCTTAAAAAAATAGAATTAAAATGAGATACAAACAAGATAGGAAGTGGACTTCTTTCAAAGGGCATTTATTCCAAGCCCCTGCTCAGACATCATTTCAGAATAAATTAAGTGTTCTGTTTCTTTGGCATAAGTAGTTTCACTGTTCTAAAACTTCTCTGCGCTTATGGTTGGATTCTGTCTTTTGCTTTTCAGCCTACATTTACACTATAGCATGGCATGGTATTGTTGAGCTAATGTTTTCCTTTAGGTTAAATAGCTCTTCTTCCAAGCTCATGTTTCCCACCATATAAATTCAGTCATTGCAGTCACACCCTCCCTTTTCACACCAGCTCCTCTGGTTGTTTCTTGTAAGAAAAGCTTAACTTTTAATTTTTCACTGTCTTTACGCTCCTTTTTCCTGCACTCTCCACCAAGTAATTTTTTTCTCATCAAGATTCCAGTTTCTTACAAAAAAACCTCCCAATTAAAGGACTTTTACTGCATGCCTTTCCTTTTAAATATAGCATTCATATCGTTCTCAAACCTATAAACAATATGATTGCAATATATTCTGTACCACTAATAGTAATACAGAAAACACAGAGAATGAAAGCTACTACTATTTACACTGTTTTCATGCATTTGTAAAATAGGAGAAAAATGAAGAAGTTTACATGCTTAATATTGAAATCAATGCAGAAAAGCCACATACACTGCTGTTTGTTTGCTTTTTAAATTCCTTCATCCCCAGCGGTTCCTCCAGGAAGCCCCGGGGTTGTTTTGTCTCCATGTCACTGCAATCAGCTCCATATCACTATGGGCTTCAGACCACAGCTTGGGAACTACCAACCAAGTTAGATCTTCACCAGTAAAAAACACAGAATAACTTTCAAACAGTATTTCTTAAAATACATTTGCATGGAAAGAGTTAAGAAAAGCCCCCCCCGCCCCCCCCGAATTTATACAAGGTTTGTCTGGGATATATTTAAATGTGGAAAACTTGGAAGCAAGCTTAAGAAAACATTGTCAGATGGATGTCTCAAAGTGCCCACGTACAGCTGTGGAATATCTTCTTGTTGGTGAGAGGGTCTGCTAGGATTTGCAGATGAAAACTTTCCTTTGCAGCTCACTTGGGAGCCAGATGTATAGGGCTGGATGTGTTATGTTATTGGCACTGCGAGCTGCACAGACGTACACATAGCCTGAATCTGGAGTGTGTGTTTAATGTTAACGCAATAGCAAACTTGAGGTTGTTTCCTCAGGTATCAGAATATTCCCCATACCCGATTACTCTTCACTATAAAACGTGTCCTGCCAAGCTTTTGTTACCTTCTAACAAAGATGAAATTTATTCATTTGAGGGTATTACAATAGACATCTGAATGTTGACTTGAGACTGGTTGGCCTCTCGTCCTGCCTTCCAGCCTTCGTCATTCTTTCATTCGTCATTCCATGATTTGTCAGCCACTGTATTTCTTTGGATCTATGAGCAGATAGCCTGGTTCCTCCAGGGAGGGTACACCCATTCAAACATTAGACCCTGTATCAACCAGAAGAGATGTTGTCAGATCCTGCCACCGCCAGAACTTTGTCACTTTATGTCCTTTAATTTCCAAGTTGCTTTTTCTAACTGAGGCTTTTCACCATTAATAGTTAACTTGAATAAATAATGTATATATTTTTAATTGATTAATGTGTAAGTGTCTTTATCAAGGATTTCACCATGCTAGACTACTACAGATCATCTCCAAGCTGGCATGCACCCCTTGCACTTATTGAGTTAGTTGCTATTAGCAGATTCTTGTGATCTTGTGGGATTGGCACCCGCCTGCTGGAGCAGAACTGCCTGTGGTGTAGACATCTGGCTCTGATAGAAGGTTGTTGAGCTATCAGCTCACGTTGTAGTATCATCCAGAGGAATTTGAATGGGATGACAGAGAGAAAAGGTGGCCAGTGCAGGAAAAGACATCCACATCAGACTTCTTTCAGAAAGAGAAATCCTAGTCTCGGTCTAAGGATTCTCTTCACCTGATTCAGTTATACGTCTGTTTCCATTAGCAGTATATGGTATTGCTGTTGAATTTTCATTTTCTTTTGGTTTATTTTCCTTCTCTCATGCCTCTTCATAGCTTCTAGGTCCTCAGAATAAATCACAGCTGCCAACAAGCAGAGTTGATGAGAAATGGATACTCCACAGCAACACGCTCAGCACTGCCTCCTCCATTCACCACCACCCTAAAAGGGTACGCTGCCATCTCCACAATTTGTATCCCAGGTAACCTCAGATATACAACTTTGATATTGATGTTTAGGAAACAGCTACCAACTTACTTTCAGAGAATAATGATGAATTAGGTCTCATTCAACTAGCTTGGACCCTCACCTATCTCACATTGAAGTTGGAAGGACCCACGCTGAGGGTTCAGACTTGAATGGGTTTGGCATAGGTGTGCACAACAGGAATGGACATTTCAATTAATTTTATTGGGAGAACTCATTTACTCTCATCCATAAGTGCTGAAGAGTGACAAGCTTGGATGTGGGTGTTTTGGAGGAAGAAAGACTCTGCCTCAGCTCCCCTTCCCCACAGCTCTCCTCTTGAACATCTGCCTGAGCTGTAGGTGGGAGGAATACATGTGTGTGTGTGTGTGTCCAGCGTAGATGAGTGTTGATCACTTTATATTAAGATTGGAGTGATGAAGAATATCTTCCTCTTTGGCATGCCAGTCATCTATGTACAATATTTCTGAGTAGGCACAGAGTCCTCCACCCTTTCCTTCTGATTTCTGTTTTTCATTTATTTTAACTTGCTTGTGTTCATGGCCATGAGCACATCTCTTTCTACAGGTCCTGACTCAGAAGTTAGGGGTTTTACCAGAACTGGAGAGCAGAGTCCTCCAATGGCTGCTCAGGGCTGTGGGGCACCAGACCGTTTTCCATCCTCTTATCTTTTCCCCTTTTTGCTCTCCCACTCATCCACCAGGAGCAGCTGCACTATTCATGTCTTGCCAGAAGGGAACACAGGCAGACAGCTGTCATGCTATGAATCAGTTTTTAAACCATGGTTTGGAGGGGAAGATTTTAGCTTTATTTCCCACTTGCAGAACAAAGAGCATCTGTTTTTGACACTTTGAGTTTTATGCTGATCTGGGAGTTTAACTTGCAATTACAGATTCCATGTGGGGAAATCAAATTCAAATATCCAATGAAAAATATTCTCCTGGCATTTTTAAATTGATTGGAGCACTGTGGAATTAAAACAAATTGTATATGAAAAAAACAAAACTTTAAATGAGGATCAATATATGATTCTCTTCAGTGCTGTAAATGGTGTGACTGAAAACACTGGAAGCAGATAGAATAGTTATTGGTTTTATTGTTCTATGGAATTTGAAGACTGGGCGCTGAAGAATGAACAGACTTTGGCTTGAAAAGTATTCATGTGTGCTGCAGTAGTTAGGGATAGAATGCTTTCTTGGACACACTGGGAATCGAGAGAGCCAAAAGTGAGTCACATGGATGACTGCAGACATCACATTTAATTGTGCAATAATACTACAGCAAGCACAATTGGAGCAGGCTTGCTGACCTCACAGCTGAAAGCACTATTTAAGATCTGGCTACCAGATGTTCCAATAGGATCTAGCCAGCTGCTAGCGGAGGTTACCCTGAGTGTTTTAACAGGGAATATTTACAGCCTAACAGTTCGGAAGAGATGATTGCACTAATTTTCTTCTCTGCCCTGCTGTGGGACAAGGCTCAAGCATGGGGGTTCAAGGACGGAGTGCTGCATAACTCTATTTGGCTAGGTAAGAAATAATTTAATCCTGAATGTTTTACTTCCAAAGTCCCTATGTTTGTGTAACTGTATAAAAATAAACACCTAGCAATACAAAAGTGAGCTGGGCAGTAATGTGAGCAAAATCCTGCATTGAAATTGCATCTTATCGTTTTAAATGAGTATTGACCGTGAGTTTTGTACTTGTGAACTTACTAGTGTTATTGTTTCTGTGAAGTGCAGGAAAAAATAGATGTGAAATACTTCATCTGAGTGTGCTTTCCTACAGTATGAGGTGAAGTGAAAAAAAGTGTTAAAATAGCAGTTGCTTCTAATGAAAGAAAGTGTGTGAAAAGAAACGTTTGCCAAAGGAATGAATTATTTTCTGCATGAACATATTTCAGATGCCTGGGGTTCTCCATATGAAACTAAATGATCTGGAAATAATATCAATATATTTCCAAGGTTTCTAGGGAAGCACAGAAATGTATATGTTTTGGCCATTGGTCTGTTCACATCATTAAACAGTGGAGAGAAGATTCCAAAAGGACTATAGAAAATGCTGTGGGAATAGTTTCTTATACCTCAAGTGAATTTAAATGGCTGTTAGAATTCTTTTATAGGCTTCATCATTATCCAATACAACAGAAAAACATATTTGAAATACATTCCCATAAAATGTGCCAAAACAAGTATATGCACTGAGTGCTCTGTTTAATAGACAGATACCTACAAACTCTTTCATCCTGACTAGGATGCTGCATATTTCTTTAAGGATTTTAAGAAATTCCTGTAGGCAGTCCATGTTTCTGTATGCTCAGATGTTTCATGAGGACTGGAGCCACACTGGTAGCTGGCACAGCAACCACGTGGCTCCAGTCCCTTCTCAGAGGAGCATGTAAACTAAAGGGAAGAAGAAGAAGCCATCTATACTGTTTTCATTTGACTGCACATTTTTAATGCCTTCACTTTCCTTCTGAACATGGAACATGCCTGCTGTGTCCCATAGCTGCTGAAGGTGCTCAGGTGGGTGACGACAGCTCGGCAGCTTCCTCAGCACCTTGAGGAGCTGATCTTCCAATGAACCATTGCAGAGGAGAGCCTTGTGTGAGAAGCAAAGCTTGCATTCTAGGCTGGAGCAGCAGTAAGGAGATGGAGAAGATAAGTAGGGCTGCCCCTGATAGCACACGCCATGCCACTTGCAGGCATGGCCAGAGAGTGAGTCCTGAGTGTTTTGTTTGCAAGTGGTGGCATATCTAACATGGGTTATGCAACCAGTGCCATCCTGGAGGTGGCTGGTAGGGGCTTCTGCAACACAGATGTGAACTGGGGGTAACAGCGATCAGCTAAGCAGTTTTACTTGGTAGGAATTAAAGTCAATTTGAAGAAAACACAGTTCCTTAAAATGAAGAAATAGAGAGTTAACAGGAATGAATAATAAGACATTGTTCTGCTACATCTTAGCATTTACAATGAGAGTAAATAAAAATAAAGGATAGGAGTAGAAACTGATGACTTGCTCTAAATAAACAAATGTGCAAAGTCTGGAAGCACAGTGTGCAACTTTGAAATAACCGCTTTGCTTTCCATTCTGTGTGCCATTGAAACCCCTTTAAAAACACACTCTCTATTCTAACCACTTTAATAAAAATACTCAAATAAAACACAATAAAATTAGCAATGGGATTCAGTGAAATTAGATATAAATTGGGCAAATTCACAGCCATCCAATTTTTGCATCTTAGAGAACAGCCTTCAGCATTAAAAAAGAAAAAGTAATTTGAACAATAAAACAAGCAACCTCAATGTCATACTAACGATGGATAAGCATTAAAGCAAGAGCCCCCCTGCTAAATAAAACCAAGGAATGTTCAGTGGCATCTGAGCCTTCCTTATCTCCTCTTCTGATAAAGCATGGTTGAGATCAGAGTGAAAATGAAGGGAGTTTTCCATTTTACCTTTCTTCCTCACCAAACCATTAACCCAAATATCAAATCTTCTGTAAAGGTCGGTGTAGAAACGCTCACACATTTCACCTTTTTTCTGTGTGTTACAAAAGATCTTTTGTTTTCTCAGTAAACACGGAGTCCTTCTGCAGCTGATTGTATCGCTGACCTGTTAATGTCTTTCTTGCGTGAATGGAATTTTATTGTTGCTCATGTTTGAAACAAGCATGTTATAACCTAGGTTTTATTGTCAATTGATGAGAGGACTGGAACAGTCTTGTTCATATGCTCATACGCTCACTCAAGTGCCAGAAAGTAGGTCTCCAAGGGCAGCTCCTCCACTCCCCATGTTCACAATTTCTCCCCACTTAATCGGGGAGGCCCTGAGTGCTCTGAGCATGACTGTGTGCCTGTGCCACAAACTACATGGCCATCCTCCACTCAAAAGTTTAACGTTTTGTTTTCATATTTGATACACAGCCGCGTCATGCATATTGAGGGACATTATGAGGCCAAGTCTCATACTTGCTGTGTTTGTGCAGAAGAGGTTGGCAGTGGTCTCCTCTTACCTACTGCTGTGGGTGAGCAGAGGGTCACCATCCCTGCCAAATCCCATTGGCTCTGGACCTCAAGGACAGCTTCTAAGAAATGTGAGTTGGAAGAAACACATCCCATCAGCCGTGTAACCCAACGTCTTTTGTATAAGAAGCATAGAAGAAAAGTGAGTGGATAGAACATTCCCAGTACACAGGTTGTCAGGCTAGTAAAGAGCGAGCTTAGCTGGAAGTTCTCACTGTCGTGCAGGAAGAGATTTCAGGCAGGTCACATAAGGAGAACAGCCTTCAGGCAGAATCCCCACCCTCCAGTGCCCAGCTGAGTTTGGGGCACACCACATGCCGCTGCGCCAGCCCTATGCTATAGGAGGGCTGCACACTTGGATAGGCATGGGCTCGTGCTTGGGTGTAAAAACTGAATTTCATACAGGTTTATCTGCACAGCCATGGTATTGTCCCCATGAAGTCTGATAGTAGGTTGTGTGTGTGTGTATTCAGGTCTGGCTGTGAATATGTGCAGATATGTATACACATATAATGTATAATGTACATATGTATTAACAGTTAATAAGTACCATGCTTTGACCTAGGTGTGGTTCTGCTGATGTAGCTTATCCGTCTGCACATTCCCTAATGTAATTAACAGAGAGGGGAAAAAATGCCTGAGAGATCCGATCAGTTAATTAGGATATAGCATTAGTTAATACTGCAAGATTAAGCTGTGACACACTGAGCCAGCACCAGCTCTCAAGGCTTGGCAGAGTACACGTGTGTGGCCCATCTTTCCGAAGGCTACTTTTATCCTGTTCCAAAGGAGAAGCAGATAGATGGGCAGTAGCTCCCAGCGGGATCCCTCCACCCACTGAGGCACTGCGGGAAGACTCAGTGGTGCTGCTCTCAGTAGAGCAGCCCTTGTAGAAACAGCGAAGAGCAGATCTTTCCAGTTGTATTCTGAAAAATGTGGTGCCTATCCATACTGATGTTTTAGCGTCAGTAAGTGGGGTAGATGCCTTTTGAAGGATAAGAATTGAAAACACTGTTTCCAGGAGGAAAGGTCAGGAGAACAACTCACAATGAGAAGGTTTTACCATCAGCTTCAAGAGCGATGATCGCTGGTGAATCTCCCCAAGTCCTTGGTGTCACACCCTGCAGCAGCTCTGGGGAAGGATCAGGGTGCCCAGCTGGCTCCAGGGCCATGAGCACTTTTGGCAACACCCACCACTGCCCAGAAGCTTTCAGACTGCTCTTGCTGTGACTGCTGTTGAGGTGACAGCCTTAGGACTCAGCTGCCCCTTGCTCCTTGACTTGGTGTAGGTGGGACAGCTCAGCTAATCCCAAGGGTTCAAGTCTGTGGGTTTTAACTGCCAGTGCACGTCAATTCACCTTTCAGTTCACTTACCTATGAGCTGCAGTGACCAATAATCTCATTCCCAGGTTGTCCCCTGAGCGTGCAGTGGGGCGAAGTGCTGCACTGCTTTCTATAGTACTCAGACTTCCAGTTCATGCATGCTGAATTCAATACAGTGATGCTGTAAAAAAAGCACCTGGGTTTATTAGGTTACACGTGATAGACTATTAGTGAATGAAAAATGATACTTCCTGCAAATAATTTTTTGATTAAAATAGATTTTTTCAAAAGATAACAAGATTCCACAGCTGTTAGATACTTTGACTCTCCAATGCACAGGGACTGGCCTTTTAGAAAGATTTCCCCCAGAACATGTTATCCTGTGCCCATGCCTGTGACATTCCCCCAATGCTGCAGGAAGCAGCGCGGTCTGCTGGGACTCCTGTCAGCAACCACTGACTTCACTGGGCACCAGTCCAGGGACTGTGGGTCCAACAGCTCCGTTGGCAAACATCATTCTTTGTCTGCAAGGGGATCTCACCATTGCTAACCACAATTCAGTGGTGACCATGTTCCTTTTAAAAAATATCCTAACCTAGCCAAAACTACTGGTTCTTGGGATGTCACTAGTAAAGACATTCTTTTTTTCCCATGGTACCAATAACTACTGTAAAAAATGCTTCCTGTTTTGCTTCTTTTTTCAATCACGTTGAATAGCAATAGCTGCAGACAGCCCTTTTTCTCAGATTATGTTAAATATATAAAAAAAATCTAAACAAAAATGCTGTTCAGATTAGATATGCATGTTGGTTCTGAGACAGATTTCCATACATATGTCATCAAGCAAGCAAAATAAGAAATGATTACGAAACCTGCCGCAGTCCTGACAATTTCTAGGCTTCCCTGGAAAGCTGCTCTATGTTGAGCCTTCAAAGAAAAAAAAAAAATTATGAAGAAAGTGTATTAATTTTCTGTGCAGCAAAAATGTCAGCCAGTGATTGTTCTGGTTCTGCCCTTTGTGATACAAGCTCAGACATTTTTATTTCCCATTTTCATTCCCTTTAATTTCTGCCTCTCTTCTATCCAAGTAGCTCTGATTTCACTTCTCTGGAGGCTGGAAACAAAGCTCTGATTCATCTTACAAAAACACCAAAGTTATATCGAAAAGTGTGCTGTGAGAGCAACCCAGAGCATCTGATAGGACACAGCACACCGATGCCGACACCAGCCGACCGTTCCCATAGCTACTGCTGGCTGAGCAGTCCTGCGGGACTCCTTCCCTGCATTTGCTGATTTTCTCTTCTTCAGAACCTTGCCAAGCTCTGGCTAGCTCTGTTGTTCAAGATTTCTCCCGAACAAAACCAAACTCTTATGAACAACGGCTGAGGGAGCTGGGCTTGTTTAGCCTGGAGAAGAGGTTTTCCTCCAGGAAGACCTAATTGTGGCCTTCCAGTATTTAAAGAGAGCTTATAAATGGGAGAGAGTGACTTTTTACAGTCTGATAGTTACAGGAAAAGGGCAAATGGCTTTAAACTAAGAAAGGGAAGGTGAGGGCGGTGAGGCCCTGGCACAGCTGCCCAGAGAGCTGTGGGTGCCCCATCCCTGGAGGTGCATGAGGCCATGGATGGGCCCTGGGCAGCCTGAGCTGGGGGGGCAGCCAGCCCACAGCAGGGGTGGGGCTGGGGGGCTTCAGGATCCCTTCCAACCCAACCATTCTATGGTTCTATGATCTTTAAGGACCCTTCCAACCCAAGCCATTCTGTGGTTCTATGATGCTATGAAACCTTTGGGTTGCGAGGAGTACATTTCCCCGGCACTTTGCAAACACTGCAGCTAATAGCTCAACATCTTTCTGTTCTCCTCTGGCCACCAGCCCAAGGTGCAGCTCTTGGGGAGACTATGGGAGATGGGAGAGCATCCCACAGGGTAGGCAGCTGGAACACAGTACTGAAATCATTTGTTGTTGGTTCCACAGAACGAGCAGCTGGGGTGTATCATCGGGAGTCACGCTCCGGGAAGTACCAGCTCACCTATGCAGAAGCAAAAGCAGTCTGTGAATACGAGGGAGGACACCTCGCCACCTACCAGCAGCTGGAGGCAGCAAGGAAAATAGGTTAGAAAAAATCACAGCCATTTGCTTTTCACATCACTTGTTTGTAATGTCTTGGCTGTCCATGAATGTTATGAACTCTGGGACTGAGAGACTTGTAAACTCCCTGGATACTTGCCTGAATTGCATGCAATTTCCCACCTCGGTAACAGAGCATGACCGTGCTGCCTACAGAGCTGTCAGGGGGCACCTGCACACAGTGCTGAGCATCCCTCAGCTCTGGGTGCAGCACAGCCCCACGTGCCATGGGGGCTGCAGGGAATGAACATTGCTATCAGCTGTCAAGATGTGTTCCTGATGTGCATCCCAGCTCTGAGAAGGAGTTACTGATGTGCTTAGGGTGAACTGTATCTCTGATTCCTGATGAGGAATGATTCATTCATTCAGAGTGTTAGGAAAACAATGGAAAATATCCTCTGCTCTAGAAATCTGCAGGCTACGCCGTTGAGTCAGAAGCTGGCTCTCAGCACCAGCACACATGGAGAAAGGGTACTTTTGTCTCTTCTGAGCAGCTCAGAGTCTGAGGACGCCACAAATGTGTTCCAGTTTGTCTCGGTGAAAACACAGAATTGGTCTCTACCAGACAGTGAATAACACTGCAATCTTTGGCTATTGTATTTAAGTTCTCAGCCACAAAATGCATTAACAGGATCTAGTTGTTTAGCAAGAAATACTTCAGGCATTTTAGGTATTTACATTTAAATTTCAAGTATTTTAAGTAAATACTTCATCTCCTTAGCTATCTTCCATGTGTAGTATTTTATTCACTCTCAGATCTTAGTGCTGCAAACTGTTTCTTGAGATACGATTTAGTAAATTTGTATGACTTCAAAAGAGAAACAAAGAACACAGTTTATTTACTTACATAACTCATCCAATGTATAATTTGATTACAAATGCTGGTACAGCACTTAAATCACGGTGCCCTGGAGACTGCATCATCCATCTGCATTTGATTTTCCTTTTCAAATGAAGAACCAATGAACACACTGTGGAGAACATAAAGCAATTTCACATTCTGTGTTTAAAATTATCCCCTCAAAATACTATCCTTTCCTGTAGTTCAATTTCTATTAGGCCAGTTAAATCTAAGTCATTGACCTCCTTGAGTTAAGACTTGAATAAAAAGCAGTTTCTTGCCTAGGACTGATTTATCCATTGATGCCACTTTTCCTCCCTGTTGCAGGTTTCCATGTGTGTGCTGCTGGCTGGATGGCAAAGGGCAGAGTTGGTTATCCCATAGTAAAAGCTGGAGCCAACTGTGGCTTTGGAAGAACCGGGATCGTGGACTACGGGATTCGTCTCAACAGAAGCGAGAGATGGGATGCCTACTGCTACAACCCTAATGGTGAGAGTTGCTGTGTTCCTTTTATTAGCCAGACGTTTGGGCATGAAGTTTAGCTATAATTGAATATTGCTAAGGTAGGGATGTGTGTTTTCTATCTACATCAAAGAGCTTAAAGAGTTGTCAGACATCTCAGCAGCGTTGTGGCATGCTGCAGGAGCAATACAACATCGCTGGGGAGCTGCCTCTAGGAGAAGTCTGCTGGAATCATCTAGAGATCTGGCTTCTGTGGCTGGATGTGGCTGTCCAGATGACAAGTGGAAATCCATACCTAAGAAGTAGACTGGAGGCTACAGTTTAAGATCCAGAATGGAAAGTTGCATTCATCAGTTTATTTCTTTATTCTAAATGCAGTTCTGGAGGGAAATAGGGGTTTAAGTGCAACTCTTTTGTTCCTGTTTACCAGTGTTCTAATGCATTTGTAGAGATAGGCGCAGACGAAACATTAATGACATGGGAATTATTTTCTGGATATTTTGCCTGTAAACCCTTATTCCTACTTTCTCATGCATGAGATAGAACAGCTCGTGAAAATGAATGCCACACCTGGGCCTGAGCCACCTGATGGCCCCAGCTGCTGGCTGTGTGTGTGTGCGTGTATATACGTAATGAGCAAAGTGGGTCTGCAGAGCAGGGCTGGAGAAATGGCTCCAACACAACTGACAGGACTTTACCAGATGTGGGATATGTCTTCATTCACCTCCATTCACTACTCCAGTGACTGAAACACTGATGTGGCTGCTGTGCCACTTCATCTTGGTGTCACTTCACGTAGATGAGAGGACAGGACAAGTGGACACCAACAAGAAAACCAGTTAGCTCTGTGCTGTGCTTGGCTTTCCTACTCCATGCATCCTGCCCTGGCTGGCAGAGCCAGAACTGGAGTTGTCAGTGACGTCTGTACAGCTGTGCACATTTTGTTTGTGCTCACAGGGTTTGAACTTGTTTATGTGAGCAGGGCAGTTGTTAACCAAATAGCTCTGTGGGGTGGGGGACACTCACAGATGTTCAGCACACTGAGGAAACTGAAAGAGAGACTACTGCATTCATTATTATTGCATGTATGTCAGCCTAGCTCTCTCTTTTGTCAGCCTTCTCCTCTGGGACCAGAGGTAGTTACTTTCCAAATGCTGTGTTTGGTTAGAGGACAACAGGGAAGCAGAGCTGCCAACACTCAGAGGACACTCAGAGCCTCTCCCATTAGGAGGAAATGTGTTCAAGCTGGTGGGCAGTCTGCTGCACAGGCTGAAGTTGTCTGGCTGCAGGTGGGGAGCAAAGCCAAAGCCTTGGCTGAAGGGAGCCTGTGCTCTTCTATAAGGTGGTGAAGATGTCGAGAGGAACTTGCAGAACTGCTTGCGTGCCTGAAACACCTCCATCCTCCATCCAGTAGCAGGGATGGATACAATGAAATGTACATCAGCACCGACTTTTACAAGGAGGGTAGTTTGTTGGTGGTTTCTGGTGCAAGACACACATTAAAGAGGTTTTGAAGAAGAAAGGATGAAACTGAATGCCAGGGTGACTTGCAAGTACAGCTTACAGTTTAGCGCAGTCAGAAACCCCAAAAACTTCTTACATAGAACATTGAGCTCTGGCCCAAAGTCCGCAAATGACAATGAAAGTTTTTGCTCTGAACTCAGGGAGTTTTGGATCATGCCTCTTATTTTCAAAAAGCAAAAGCTAGGAATGACTGACATCTCTTGTGAATGCTGACTGCTGAAGTATATGGAAAATGCAACCATGCTGGGTGTCCCTATGTGATTTTCTACGGATCTGCTGTGTGAAAGAGCTCAAAGCATTAAATCATAGCCATATCCAAAATGAATACTTGGACTCTGATGTTTTTATTTTTCTCCTAGGAAAAGAATGTGGTGGAGTCTTCACAGATTCAAAACATGTTTTTAAGTCGCCAGGCTACCCAAACGAGTATGAAAATGATCAGATTTGCTACTGGCATATTAGAGTAAAGTACGGACAGCGGATTCACCTACAGTTTCTGGAGTTTGATGTTGAAGACGACACTGCTTGCATGGCTGATTACTTGGAAATCTATGATAGCTACGATGATGTCAATGGCTTTGTGGGCAGGTAAAGTAATTCCAGCTTTATACAAAAACAGTCAAATGATTTAGTCCTTTTTTTATTTTCCTCCAGAGTATTACTTCAGAAAAGCACTATATGAGCTTGTCCAATTAGCACTTCTGATGTGCTACTAATACTTGTAGCAATAGCACCTGACTTATATTTCCTGGCAATTTACTTCACTTTTATTAACACAGGCCTGCAGAGAGCCTCAGAAAATTGTTCTTTGCCCTGTTCTGCTTTGTTAAACAACATGAAAGAGAGCTGCGAGACGTTTCCATCAGCTGCTGGTTGTGATTCTGTATGATTTTGCAGGAAGACCTAGCAACCTCAAGCAGCATTTTGTATTTTCTCTAATTGAAAGCAGGGAGAAGAGGTGTTAACATGTTACCAAAAATGTATTTGTGTTTCCATTTGCTACAGAAGTCAAATATTTTGTAACAAACACAGAACAAATGTTATATGTCATCTGTCTTAAAAAAAACTTAGATTGTCTCTCTGGTTAATCCTCACTCTCTTTTCTTTCTTGCCATCTTTTTGCTTGTTCTTTAGCAGTCACATTTTTAGCATAAAAGTACCTCATTTTTTTAGGGGAAAAAGTAGAAAAAAGTGATAAAAACATTTCCCAATTCCTGCCACTTTTTATATCCTCTCTATAAATCATGTATAGCAAAACAAGGATATAGCCCATTTGTTTCTCCTTTACAGATCATTTTAGATGTTTCTCCTGACAGAGTTCGTCCTTTCTTAGCCTTGAGCCATTGTTCTTTTCCTTAATGCCTTGTGACATTGATTTTTTTTCTTGTTTTGCATCATTTGCTTCCTTCATATTTTGAAAAATGTTTCCTGCATTTTTCCCTCTCCTGAAAAAAAGCCTTTAATCAGTGGCTTTAGCATACAGAGGAGAATTATATGCACTGAACACCTACAACCAGCTTGGCCCCATGAGCCAGAGCTCCAAAGGAGGGTACAGTTGGGGGACATCCCCACACAGCAGGGCAGGGCATATCCTCTGTGTCCTTTAGTCACGACCTTGTATAATTCTTTTTTCCAGGTTTTGTGGAGATGAGTTGCCAGATGATATCATCAGCTCAGGTAAAACATTTACAATCTTTACAGTAAAAAAAAAAATCAGCCCAAATCAACTTTTCTCTCTTCTTTCTAGTAATAAATGGGTAAGGTGTCCAAAGACACAATCCCTGCTTCATGGCCAAGATGCTATTCCAAACTGTCTGCATGCTCTTTCACCAAGGCTGTTACTTTTAAATAAAAGAAAAAAAAAGTCTAGTTTCAAGAATAACCAGGGAGCATCCTGCTGGCCTTGCAGAGGTAGAACACCCAAGGAATTTTCACATAGGCATCTTCATGCAGCAGATCCGTAATTGGTAACCTAGTCCCAGCTGTGCATGCAATCTTCTTGCATCAGATTTTCCAATTTAGAGAGTAAGGACTGCAAAAACTGTTCCAAAGCTGGTGATAGAAATTATGCCATGTGTCTGTTTAAAGAGTAGGCCAAGGTCTGATTATATATAAAACAAATCCACTCTTACCTGTACACCCTAAATGTGCCACAGTGCCAGAGTCACAACCCTGACTGCAAGCACAGCACATTCTCAAAAAAAAAAAAAAAAAAAAAAAAAGGGTGAATAATCTGAATTAAAACCACTGGCATCAGAGGGTGAAATTTTTAGACTGAGGCACCATTTTCATTGCCTGAAAACAGTAAGCATTGCTGTTTGTTTACAGAAAACCCTCTTTTCAATTTCTTTAGATTCCAGAAATAAAACTGACATAAAATAATTTGAAAGCAGTAGAATTGTAAATAAAGCAGTCTCCCCCTCTGCAAATAGTGAAAAGAGACGGAAAAATATATTACAATGGAGAGAGATCATTAACGTGAGTAAGATGAGAAAAATAAAAACAAAATGAAGAAGAATGAGAATGTGAACGAAATCACAGGGAAAGAATTAGAATGTAAACAAAGCAGAAAAAAGGAAAGCATACTTGTCAGGCCTGAGTATGCCACCTTTTTCTGAATTAATGATGTATCATTCCACATACAGCTTGAGGTTCAATAGTGAATGCAAATAAGGTCTGAATCTGGAAAATATTTTCTGCACTCTCATGGTGCAACCTCCCCCCAGTGTCACCCAGAAGGAACTTCCCTCTGGCTCTGAAGCAGACAAACCAGGTGGCTTGCTGTAAAAATCCCAGTGTTTCAGGATCCCCAGGATGCCCCACAGGGCACAATAGGGATTCTCCCTGCAAACCCTGGTGTCTGAGGGAAGTGGGAAAGCACTGCAAAAATAACTCTGAAATACCACATTTTTGCACCACCCAAAACATAACCTCTGTTTTTCTTTTTCTTGTCCCAGGCAATGTTATGACCTTGAAGTTTCTGTCGGATGCCTCAGTGACTGCTGGTGGGTTTCAAATTAGGTATGTTACTATGGACATGTCTTCAAAGTCGGGTGATGGAAAGAACACAACTTCCCAAGGAAAAGCAAACTTCTTATTGGGAAAATTTGGTATTGTGTGAGCAGAGTAACACGATGTACTCTTTAGGAAATCCAATTCAGATACCTGTTTCTTCAGATAAGACAGAGACATACGGTCATTTTCTTCATATCTTTCTGACATTTTATTTTCTACAAGTTTTGTTAATGAAATACTAGAAAATAAATTATAAAACGTAATTCCATGAATACTGGAAGACTGTTTTTAGATTACAAGTCCTGTAAAAACCTGAAGAATTCAGTGTTACCAAAGGTTTTAGAACTATTTTTGTATATAAACTGTTGCCTTTCCTCACTCCTTGCAGCATTTGAACAAGCTGTGTGTGACCAATGTTTCAATGTAATTTGCTGTTCTCTCCTTATTTCCATGGTTTCCACATATTTATTTTTTGGATTGTTTCTTTCTTTCTGTTCTCTATTTTTCTTTAAATTAACTGATTTCCCCGAATTCAAAAGGCCCTTAGAGTATGCTAGTTCTGAAGATACACAAACTCATCCTGTGGATGGCCTGGCAGCCACCCTGTAACTGTCTGAGGTCAGAAGGTTGTGAAACAGATGAAAAGCACAGGATCCATTGCGTTATCACTGTAATTTTCGTGTGAGATGAATCAGAAAGCACTCAACAAATGTTGTTGGGATCTCCTCATGCGGAGAAGAGATGTTTGGGTCTTTTCACTTGTCTGATTCACCTGGTGAAGAATAAAATGAAGGACTTGGTGGTGATGAAGCATCGGAAGAGGTACTGACTACCAGCAAATCCATTTGCAAGACACTGTTGTGATGCTGTGTGCTGTTTACATGGGTATAAAGAAGACTGTACTATCTCAAATTGATCAATCATTCTGCTTAGGTTCTCGAGTTCGGTTTCAATTCCACAGTCTGAAACAGCATTAAAGCTACCTCTGTTTTAACCTTGCCCTGCCTTTCGATGACTTATTTTAAATTCTCCTTTTCAAGTTGGGAAGGCTTTTTCTCAACGTAAAGCAGCGAAGTTTACCGCTGTCCGTGCCGAGCGGTGTGTGCCGAGGCCCTGCCCCAGGGACCTCACTGGGTGTCCCTCCTCCTCCTCCTCCTCCTCCTGCCCAGCGCCGTGCGAGGAGGGGCTCTGAGCAGGGAGGTGGAGAGAGGCGGAGCGCTGACGGCCGCAGCTCCCCGGGCAGGGCCGGATGCCCGCAGAGCGCTGCCCGCTGCCCACGCCGCGCGGGAGCCCCGTTCCTGTCAGCGCGGCCCGCAGCGCTTCGCTCCCGCCACCTGGCGGCCTGGCGGGCCTGCTCCCGCCTTCCCGGGCTCTCGAAAGCGTTCGGCATCGAGGGAAACGGAGTGAACGAGGAAGCGCTACCCACGGTGCATGCTGCGTTAGCGTTGGTTAAATCTACACAAACACAAGAGGGGGCGGCTGCGGGGCTCCGCCTTCCACAGCGCACCTCCCGCCGGGCTCAGGCTTCAGGTGTACGCAGCGGGGTTTCTGTGCAGCTGCGCCGAGCAGCCTGCTTCAGGGCTCGTGATCATTTTCAGCCAGAAATAAGCGAGCCATAGAATGAGGACGGCCACCGCACGCAGAGCACCGCCAGAAGGGGAAAACAGCCCTCGCCCCGCCCCGCCCCCGGCGGCAGCCTCCACCAATCAGCGGCGAGGGGGCGGGCCCAGTCGGGGGCGGGCCCCGAAAGGCGCGGGAAGCAATCCATCCCTCGGCGCTCCGCCTCGCGTGGAGTAAACGCCTTAGTGCCGCTCGATGCGCTCTGGCTCGTCCCTCCGCCCCGCCTCCCCCGTGCTCCCATTGGCTGAGCGGGTTCAGCCCGCGCTCGCGCGCCTCCCGTCCCGCGCGCCGCCATCTTAGTCGTGGAGAGGCAGCGCGGGGTGCGCGGCGGCCGCCCGGAGGCCCGGCCCCCGCCCCCGGCACCATGAGCGCCGGCCTGCAGCCCCTCCTGGAGACCCTGCGGGACCCGGCCGCTCCCCCGGGGGACCTCACCGACGCGCACCTCTCCCTCGTCAGGTGAACGCGGGCAGCACGCGGCCTGAGGGGAGCGGGGGGGCGGCCTGAGGGAGCGGCGTGAGGGGGCGCCGGGGAGGCCTCGGGCCAGGGCTGAGTGGAAGCGGCGGGGAGAGAAGGGAGCACGGGGAGTGGG
>WBMW01002123.1:0-43604 GCA_013396635.1 Penelope pileata | reverse complement strand
GCGCCGTGCCAGCGGGGCTGCGGGGCGGGGGCTGCCGGCGGGGCACAGCGGGGCTCCGCGCTGTGCTCGGGCCGCAGCCTCGCGGCGCCGCGCTGGCGGGGCGGGCACTGACCCGGTTGTCAGAGCCCGATTTGCCAAAAGTTGGTGCCTGCGTTGCAGGGCTGGCTTTGGGGAGAGTGCTGTTAGCCCATCTTATGCTTCTGCCTGAAGCTTATCTTATTTCCAGTGCAGCTTTCATGTTAACTTTCATACAATCGTAGAGCCACAGCACGGCTGGGGTGGAAGGGACCCCCCAGCCCCTCCCCTGCCGTGGGCTGGGTGCCCCCCAGCTCAGCTCCCAGGGCCCATCCATGGCCTTGGGCACCTCTAGGGATGGGGCACCACAGCTCTGGGCAGTGCCAGGGCCTCGCTGCCCTCTCAGTGAAAAATTTCTCCCTGACATCTAACCTAAATTTCCTCTCTCTTAGTTTAAAGCCGTTCCCCTTTGTCCTGTCACTGTCTGCCCCTGTAGAGAGTTGATTTCCCCCTGGTTTGTAAGCTCCCTTTAAGTACTGGAAGGCTGCAATGAGGTCTCCCCAGAGCCTTCTCTACTCCAGGCTGCACACCCCCAGCTCCTGAGGGGTTCATGGCTCATGTTAATTTGATTAAAGCATCAAAATCCTTAATGTTTTGTAAGCACAAAATACATCATTAATCCCTTCCCTTTTTCCAGCATACCAGGATGCACATGCTTTAGAACACACAGTGTTGTTGGTATGTCCAGTTCCAATAATTCATGGTAGCTGGCATATCCGCTCTTCACCTTCCTGTGCTTCAACTTCCTAAGGAAAGAGAGAGTTCCCCAACCACTGTTTTCAGACCAGCTAACAAACTGTGCATAGCAAGCTGTGTCATCGCATGTTTAACGTATGGGTACTGCTTGTTTTCTCCCCTCAAAGCCGCTTGACTGGTGCAGAAGGCAAAGAATTCACCGCAGATGTCAGAAAACATTTTCCCCAACTTTGCAAAGTGTTTAAGGTATGTCATTTCCATTCGATTTTTCCCTGGTTTATTTTAGTGAACAAATCCAGTATATGTTTAGATGGCCATGGTTAGTGGCACAAGACTTGAGTTTGAATTCATGTAATCCAAGTTCAAGCTAGTGACATCGTTTTTAGGGCTTGTAGGTGAAACATTTCTTCCACGTTATTAGAAATTACTATGGAAAAACTAAGTGTAGAGGCTTGGGTGACTTAAGGCATGTGTTATGCAGTCAGATCAAATCTTGCAGAAATGACACAGCATGTTCTGTCTGCCTTTAGAAAAACTTGAGGGTTTCAGAATATATGCTAAATGTCTTTTTTTAAAAGATCAGTGGAAAGACTGTCCGTAGCCGCCTCTTTTCCCCACATTTTAGATGTTTTGAAACACTCAAGCAGCCGTACATGAACAAGCCAAGAATCACAGAATCACAGAATCACAGAATTGCAGGGGTTGGAAGGGACCTCAAGAGATCATCGAGTCCAACCCCCCTGCCAGAGCAGGTTCCCTATAGCAGGTTGCACAGGTAGGCATCCAGGCGGGTCTTGAATATCTCCAGGGAAGGAGACTCCACAACCTCCCTGGGCAGCCTGTTCCAGTGCTCCGTCACCCGCACCGTGAAGAAGTTCTTCCGCATGTTGGTGCGGAACTTCCTGTGCTCCAGCTTAAGGCCATTGCCCCTTGTCCTGTCAAAAGAAGAAGTAAAGAACAGATGTCTAGCACGTATTTCAGTAATGATGCCTAAATTACAGAGGACAAAAATGTCTTCCCTACCTTAGATTGCTTTAAAGGTCTGGAGTGTGTCAGCAAGAAGGCTTTCCTGCATGGGTACGTTTTGCATCGAGCATTCACTTTTGAGAGGTCTCTGTTCAGCAGAATTGTTGGTATTAAGACAGTTAATGCTTTACATCGATTTTTGTAAGTTGAGACACACATACAAATAAAAATAACTTCGTTTTTTCTTCCAGGCACACATTTCTAGTGAAAACTCAGAGCTAAGTAACGCAGCGCTGCAGGCCTTGGGATTCTGCGTTTTTAATTCAAAGATCACATCTGAATTATCTGGTAAGCAAACCAACTTCAGCATGACTGCTGGCAAGGTGTTATCTGGATGGAAGTCCTTTCTTTATTTCTTTGTCAGCATATGCCTTAATTTTGGCATAGTTTGCATTCCCAAGGGGTACAATATTTCTGTCTCTATGAGCGGCGTGATCACTTCGCTGCTTGTGTCTTTTCCACGCTGTTACACTGATGCTTCTTCACTAACCTGTCGTTTCATTAAACACTTAGGTCGCAGTTAAGTCCTGTAGTTTGTCTTGTGAAATTAGTAATCAATAAAAATAGAGAAGTGGAAATACAATGAAGAACACGTTTTTTTCCTTTATAGAACGTGGGCAGGCATAGTAGTGCTTTTCAGTGTTTTGTGAGCTGTTACCTGATGATTCCTGGCTGCTAAGTGCCATGCAAGTTGAACAATTCTGAAGTACCCTGGAGTCTTATGGCCTGTGTTCTTGGGAAGCACTAAATCCCTGTACCAGCAGGTGTTGCTGCTGAGAGCTGGAAGGTCTGGTTCAAGACAGAAACATTGGATTTTGTTAATAGAGGAGCGCTGGTCTCCAAGTTGTTCGGGCTTTGGGGGGTACCCCTTACAGCTGCCAGGGCTCAGGCATGTCCAGTTCTGACAGCACGATCAGGAGCAGCTCGGTGTCAGCTGTGAGCCCTGAGCTTCATTTCCTGGAAGGTGGGCAGGTTGTGTGGTGCTAGGAGGAGGCTGAGTGGAATCCCCTGTGTGGATTCTTGCCTTCCTGTTACTGAGACTGACTTGCGCAGGCAGACATGTACAGTAATGTCTGTGTTGTCCCTCTCCTTTCCCCTGTATATCTTTTTTTAACCAGTTGATAAACTGCAGCGAAATTAGAGAATGGCAGGTCCTGAAAATAGGTGGAGAGCTAGGGAGACAGGACAGAAAGGGTACGTGCTCTGATGGAGGGAGCAGTGTGTGTGACCTTCGGTTTCTCAGACCCTGAGATCACTTACCTAGGAAAGCTAAATTTGTAAGAAATGAAGCTTCATTATGAATTTCAAAGAAATACACATTTCATCTGTCTTCCTCGTTGCACATAAGTCCTATGTTGGCCTTGTTCATTCTTGCATAATTAGCTCAGTTTTAGCTCAGTTCTGGCTCTACTGCTCTTCATAACAGTGAAGCCTCTTGTAGACCCTAAAGTGATTTTTGGTTTTTTTGTATCCCAGTGTAACAATGAAATTGACCTTGTGAAGTATTGCTAAATTTACTCGGAATCCCAGAAACTCTGAATAATTAAATATTTAATCTTCAGTTCTAGATGTTTTTACATAAAATAGTCTTCTGGCTGTGTGGTCTTCTGGTTTCTAATGATACCATTGTTAAACTACATTAGTAGCATCTATGTGTATTAATACATGTTGGGCTTTGTTGCTGGTTTATTTTGAAAGTTCAAAAATTAACAGACAGTAATGTTTAAAGTTTTAAATTATGATCACTCTAGCTGAATGGATCTACTTGTTTTAGTAATGTTAAGCGAGCAAAATGACCTGAAACTTGCTAAGGAGTTAAGCAGAATTACATAAACAGTGAGTGCTGCTTTCTGCTTTCAGCAACTGAAGTAGAAGACTTGCTTTCAACGGTGAACAGCATTGCTATGAAGGTTTCAGACAAAAACACTCGCACTCGAGCACTTTGGGTGATCTCTAAGCAGACGTTTCCTCCTGAGATTGTTAAAAAGGAGGTAACTTTCTTCATGTTTTTATAGCCTGATTTAGAGGGAGATGAGACTTTGGCAGTCTCTTGGTTACTGCCCACTCAGTGAATCTGAGTGCCATCTTCCATAATATTTGACGGAAAACATAGGACCTAAGTTCTTGGAAAAATTGTAAGGATTTCCTGAGGGTGGGAAAAGAGCCAACAAATTATTACCTCTTTTGAGGGAGAAGCTGCAGTTCTGTTAGATACCGGTGTAGCAGCATACACGGCAGAGAAATGTTATGAGTGCTCCAGCTTGGTCAGAGCTCGGATCTTAAAACTAGAGCCACTGTAATCCAGACACAGGGCACTGTTCTGGGAAATGGAGGTGCATGATTCCAGCTGCTCATGGAAGTATTCTTGTTTCCTCAGGTGTCCAACATTATTTCTACACTGGAAACGATACTTACTAAAGGAGATGTACAGTCTATGATTGTTGAATATGAAGCACTGAACGTTGTTATACGGTATGTGCGCTGCAACCTGAACTGGTTAAAACATTCTCAGTGTTTTGGAAAACTGGAAACTAATTCTTAGTGGCACTGAGTATTCTAAAGACTTTGCATGTTCTTTCAGTTGTTCAAAGTCTGTACGACTCTTTTCCACAATTTCTTGTAGTACAGTCAGTAGAACAGTTGTGCAAACTGCTGTTTCTGTCTATCCCAATGGTTCTGAACTGCTTCATTTGCAAAATATTGTGCTTATGACAACTGACTCTGACACAGGAGACAGCCAATATTCAGATACTTTCGCTGCTTTCATTTTTAATGGCTTATAAATAATTAGTTCCAGAACTTGCTGTGCATTTCACGTGTCCCATTTTACGTTTTAGATGTCTCTCTTGGAATCTACCTGGTTGAGAAATTCTGAGCCATCACGTGGATTTATATTTAAAAATGTCTTCCTGTGGCGCTTTAAAAACTGCTGTACTGGTTATTTCCAAAGCAGACCTTTCCAGACTCTGCTAGAATAGTCAATTTTTACCTCAATTTAGTTTCTTCATTAGTAAATATATAAGATTATATCTTTGGGAGGGGAGAAATTGACTTTCTGCATCTGACTTGAATCACAAATACATTTTAAAGCAGAATAGTTAAACAGTAAACGTGCTTATTTTATTTCTAATACATCAGTTTTTTCTAGCAGAGAAGTTGGATATTAGTGTCTCTTTTTTGCAACTGTTTGCATTTGGCTAATTGTACACTTCAATATCTCTTGCAAATTTGAGATTTATGAGTCATTTCTGGAAAATGCTACATCTAATAATGCTTTATTTTATTTATTATTTTATGTACTTTGTATTTGCTTTCAGTTCAGCTTGGATGCCCAAAAGGTTGTGGTAGATTAGAAAGGACAGCTGTAAATGTTAGTTCTGCTTTTAGGGAGGTCAAAATACCCTTCAGCATCTCGATTTTAAGTTGAAGTACGATGTCCTAAAGTTGTTTGGAATGGCTTCCTGTGAATCATAAGTTGAATTAGCCTTAGTATACTCAATAAATGCTCTATCTGAGTATCTGAGCAGTATGTCTGTTACAGATCTGTAATACCTGTATTTGCTTTTTGAATTCAGCTTAGTGGAGCAAGTTCCAGCCCAGATGGGAGAAGAGGCTGTGAGGTGGGCAAAACTGATCATTCCTCTGGTCGTCCATTCAGCTCACAAAGTGCAGTTACGAGGTGCCACCGCGCTGGAGATGGGCATGCCACTGCTGCTGCAGAAACAGCAGGAGGTAGCAGCTGTTACTGAGCACCTAATGACCACAGTAAGTAGAAATGTTGTGCTTTTTTCTAGAGAACAGCAGTGGTGATGAGGGGTTTAGGCTCTTTTCTTGTGGTCTAGACAGTAGCTTTCTGCTGCTACTTCATGAGAACAGCAGTTTTGACAAAAATAACAAGGTAAACATACAGCCACTGTATTTAAAAAAAAAAAATAAATTCCATTTTTGACAAGAATCGCTGATGAGGAAAAATGGTCTTTAAACGTCTGCCTTGACAGCATTAATTCTTATATAGAATCATTGAATTTATGTTGTTTCTTAAAGAGAATCTGCTTACAAAGCTAGAATTATAGCAGAACTTGGTGTGACATCTTCCAGCCCAGCTCCCTACTAAAAGCGTGGTTAGCGTCAAATTTAGGCCAGGTTGAGTTGTGAGACTGTTGAAGGGTAAAAATTCTGCAGCCTGTCTGGGCAGCTTGATCCTGTGCTTAACCACCCTGATTATAAAAATAAAGTCCTTTTGTTGCAATCTAATTCGCCTTGTTGAAACATGCATCAGTTTCCTCCTGTCCTTTTTTCATTCAGTATTTCTCAGAAGCATCTGGCTTCTTCCTTACAATCACACTGTAAGTAATGGACTGCAATTTCATTTTCCTTACCTCAAGCTAAGCAAGCCTAGCTGTTCTGCCATGAGCTCCATCCCCTAACCGTGGCTTACTCTAGTTTCATTAGCTCTTCTATAGCTGGGGCCCAGAGATTGGCACAGTGTTGTTCAGGAGTTGATCTGAGGAGAAACTATGAAAGGGATCAGTTCTGGTCACCTGTTTCTTGCATTTTTGTTAGTGCAGCCCAGTACGTGGGGGCACGTTCCTGACTTGCATTAGAAATTTTGTCTGCCAGGAGCCTGTTGTGGTTTGAGCCAGCAGGGCTGAGAACACCACACAGCCTTTCGTTCACTGCCCCCCTCCCAGCTGGGGTGAGGGAGAGAATCAGGGAAAAATGGTAGAACTCGTGAGTTGAGCTAAAACTATTTACTAAGAAAAAGAAAGTAGAAGAAAATAACAGTAATGATAGTCGTGTACAAAACAAGTGATGCACAAAGCAGTTGCTCGCTGCCTGCCGACCGATGCCCAGCCAGTCCCCGAGCAACGACACCCCCTGACTAACTCCCCTCCCTTCTGTTTACATGATGTCACATGGCATGGAATATCCCTTTGGTCAGTTTGGGACAGCTGCCCTGTTCCTGTTCCCTCCAGCTCCCTGTGCCCCCCTCCCAACCCTTTTGCTGGCAGAGAGACACAAGGATCTGAGAAACTGAAAATGTCCTTGGCTCTGTTCAGCGCTGCCAGATGTTATCAGCTTTGTTTTTCTTCTAGAAGCAAAACATAGCTTCATCCCAGACACTGAGAGAAAGTTTCAGTTAGAAACTAAGACAGTATCCACCCCTTACTCCATACCATTTACATCGTGCTCAGGTTTCACCGTTTTCATGCATCCTAAGTAGTTACCATCACCCATCTTTGCTTTTCTTTTTAGTCTATAAACACATCTCCCATGGTTTATAGGTCATCCATGTAAAGTGTCTGTGGAATTCATTTAGTCCGTGACTTTGGGCAAGGGACCCTCGGGGCACTGTGCTGGGGCACAGGGCCCGCTGCCTCCTCATCCCCTCACACACGTGTGGCACAGCTGCTGCTCCTCAGGGCCATGTTCCCTAACTGGGCAGCAATATCTTCCCACAGTGCAGCGGCCCAGATGGGTTTGCCTCTGCGCTGCCAGTTGTTCTGCTTCCATTGCTGTAACCACCCCCACAGGGCATTTGCCACCATCCATGAGTCAGTGTAGAGGTAGAGCACTGGCCACTTCTCTCGTTCAGCAATATCTAAAGCCAGCTGGATGGCCTTCACTTCTGCAAATTGGCTCGATTCACCTTTACCTTCTGTAGCTTCTGCAACTCGTCGTGTAGGACTCCAAACGGCAGCCTTCCACCTCCGATGCTTTNGGCCAGTCCATAATCACCTCCAAGATTCCTGGGCAACTGGGGTTTCCTGTGCGGGCCCGTTGTGTGATCAATGCGACCCATTTACTCCAGGTGGCATCAGTGGCATGATGTGTGGAGGGGACCCTCCCCTTGAACATCCAGCCCAGCACAGGCAGTCGGGGTGCCAGGAGGAGCTGTGCTTCAGTACCAATCACTTCTGAAGCAGCTCGAACTCCTTCATATGCTGCCAACATCTCTTTTTCAGTTGGTGTGTAGCAGGCCTCAGAGTACAAGTACCAAATCAGTAACAGAAACGACAGGGGCTCATGCTATGTACAAATATGCAGCACTGTAAACAAGACTGGGTCAACCCTGAGAGGTGATAAAGTTAAGAAAAACAACCTTGAAAACAAATAAAAACACTGTGAAAAATGAGAGGATCAGCGTTGTGACCAGCAGTTGTTAAGCTACTGTCCTGCTTGTAACAATTTCTGCACACCCCAGTCAGATCTGTTGTTATCTCAGCCCTCTGAGCTCCACTTTGGGCACCACTAAGGCTCTTGTGGTTTGAGCTGGCAGGGCTGAGAACACCACACAGCCTTTTGCTCCCCTTCCCCCCTTCCTCCCAGCTGGGATGGGGGAGAGAATCGAGAGAAAAAAGTAGAACTTGTGAGCTAAAACTGTTTACTAAGACAGAAAAGGAAAATAGAATAAAATAGAATAAAATAACAGTAATGATAATGATGTACAAAACAAGTGATGCACAAAGCAATTGCTCACCGCCCACTGACCCGTGCCTATCCAGTCCTCGAGCAATGGCACCCCCGGCTAACTCCCCTCCCTTCTGTTTACATGATGTCACATGGCATGGAATATCCCTTTGGTCAGTTTGGGTCAGCTGCCCTGTTCCTGTCCCCTTCCAACTCCCTGTGCCCCCCGCCCCCTCTTCCAGCCCTTCACTGGCAGAGAGACACAAGGAGCTGAAAAATGTCCTTGGCTCTGTTCAGCACTGCCAGGTGTTATCGGCTTTGTTTTTCTTCTAGAACCAAAACATAGCTCCATCCCAGGCACTGAGAGAGAAAGTTTCAGCCAGAAACAAAGGCAGCCCCCATCTTTTTTTCTGGGGAGATGTTACATAGCCCATGAATCACCAGCGAGTACCAGGACACTGGCTTCATTACCTCTTAGTGTTTGCCTTTGAATTCTGTGAGGTTCCTGCCAGTCAGTTTTTCAGACTTGCAGAAGTCCCTGAGAATGGCAGCCTTCTCCTCCAGCCTTGTCCCCCAGGAGTTCTATCAGCTCTGGTTGATCCTTTATAGATGTCACACAACCTGGGCTCTGAACTGACAGCTGCGAATTTCTGATACTGATAGTTCTGCCACGCACCTTGTAATCTGCCTGATTAGTTGGCATCTCCCCGGGTTGGCTTTGAGGACTCTAGAAGAGCCTATCAGAAGCCTTGATAAAGCTGGAGTGAAAAAACATGTGCTGCCCTGTCTGCAAAGCCAGCCGTTTCCTCATGAAGTCAGATAGGACAAGCAGGATTTGCTTTGTGAAACTACTGGCTGTCCATAGAACTGCCTTGTTTTCACATTGCCTTGAAAGAGCTTCCAGGGAATCTTGCTCCATGGTTTTTTCCAGGTGTTTGGGAATGAGATTGGCTAGCTTGTAATTCCTCAGATCTTTTTTTTGTTTTCATATATTTATTGGCATAAAATTTGTCTTCCCCCACCCTGTCACTGGAATCTCCCTTAGGTGTGATAGAGTTAATGCGACCTCTTTGTGTCATCAGCCTCCTCTTTCAGCATCGTTGGGCTCATAGTTCTTTTCTGCTGGGGGTAGTGATTGTGTGTCCAGGAACAAAAGGAATGGGAGGTGGGCACTCAAGGCCTGAAAACACACCCAGCAAGACAGGCGCTGAGTACCTTGGCATTTTCCCTGTCCCTTCAAAGACTTCCCACCCTATTCATCAACAGCCTTGTTTTCCATGGCTGTCTTTTTGCGGAAGCTCTTCTTGTTACCCTTCACGTCCGGAGCAGTGGGCTTGCTTTTTCATTTTGCCCTTCATCACTGCTGCAGTTAAGGATGTTCACAAAAGTATGGGGTGATGGGAGCGGCGTAGTGTCAGTGTGGCTTGAGAGCTGCCGAGGCTACAAGCAGGTAAGGAGATGGGTTCTGCTTCGTTGGTTGGCACTGTCATCAAGGATAAATGAAGCCAGCTGCTCGCTGAAGGAAAGATGATTATCAAATGGCAGCAGCATTTGACTGACTCAACAGCAAATGCTGCGTGGTACAAAGCTAAGAATATCTGGAAATAACAGGTTGGCTGTGTCTTTCCAGGTGTCTTTGGTTTGATGGCATAGCTTTTAAAATAATTTGAATGTATTCCTTTCGTAAATTATTTTTCTTTCTATCTACAGAAATTAATTGCAGAGCTTCAAAAATTGTTTTCTACAAAAAACGAGACTTACGTGTTAAAATTATGGCCACTGTTTGTCAAATTACTTGGGAAGGTGAGCAGAAAAGCAGTCATTTTACTTCCCTAAGGATTTGTGACTGTGTATTTTTGACAGCATCATTATTGTAACTTTGTTAACTTCTTTATTTTCAGACTCTGCACCGTAGTGGCAGTTTCATCAATTCATTGCTGCAGCTGGAGGAACTTGGATTTCGTAGTGGCTCACCAGTGGTAAAGAAAATAGCCTTCATTGCATGGAAGAGTCTAATAGATAATTTTGCTCTAAATCCAGGTAGATTTAAAAAAAAAAAAAAAAAGTTAATCTGCATTGTTTTGACTAGGCACTTTACAGAACTGGAAGAGTGTATATTGCTTCCCTCTTTCCTGTAGTGGCCAAAGCTGTGTGTATAAAGTGATAAAGAACAGGGATGTGTGCTGTCAGGAAATGCAGTTTGATCAGTTCTGTCTTAATTTTGCTACTTGGGGAAATGGATACCATTAGATCTTGTTGTTTTGTAACCCTTCAGCCAAACCGTCAGCAGTGAACTAGAGAAAGGAACTGTGTTGATCTGACCTTGTCCTGTGTGGGTTAACTGAGGAAAAGCAATTCTTCAAAATTCTGTAGGTGTAAAGAAGAAATATTTTTTTTAAATCTGTTTAGAAGGCATGACTGTGAGACCTAAAGAAGCCTAGTGTGTATCATAACACCCAAAATATTTGCCTTGATTGTGCTCTCTGTTAGAAAGCTATTTCTAGGAAATAGAAAGAAAAATTTCTGTGTTTGGTTGAATTTAAGGTAAATTGTCATTCTGATTTGTTTTCCACCTGGTCACTCGTTCTGACCAGTTTCCCACAGATCAACTAACACAGACTTTCTTCTACCAGAAGATAAAATCCGTAGCATTGTCAGTGCTCATGCTGCGTGTTTCCCCATGACGCATAAGGGTTGCACGTTGCAAAAGCAGTCTGTCAGCAGTTCTGAGAAGTTGCAGGCAGACAGCTTCTGATGCTGCTGAGCTGGCTAAGAGGTTTTTTCTCTTTGAGTACTTGCTTAGGCTTGAACAAACTTTACGTCCCAGCATGCTGGGCTATTTCTGCTTCAGTGGTAAATCATTTGTGGCATCAGGATGCTGTGCTTTAGATCATTGATTCTCGTTCTGTAGTTAATGTACAGGTACGTCATGTTTGGTTTGCTTTTCCAGTGGCAGGTGTTACTCCTTAACACAGCAGGCAAGAGTGAATTCCCTTCTGGTTAGGTCGGTGTTCAGTGGATTTCAGTTCATTTGCGGCAGCAGAAGGAAGTGCCTGCTATTTCCAGGGTCCTTGCAGACAACATTGAGAGCCATAGAATAGAATAGTCTGACAGATTTGTGTGGTTACAATGTATTTGGGTTCTGCCTTGTGTTTTTGTAGTTGAAGCTGAAGCACACTAAGAAGAAACTTAGTTTGTAAGTTTCCTTTTGGTTGTTTTGCAGTTGAATCATTTAATGTTGCTTAAAAATACTTTCTTTTTTCCTGCAAGATATATTGTGCAGTGCTAAAAGGCTGAAATTGCTAATGCAGCCGCTGAGCTCCATCCATGTGAGAACAGAGGCTTTGGCGCTGACAAAACTGGAGGTCTGGTGGTATTTACTCATGAGGCTGGGACCTCAGCTGCCTGCAAACTTTGAACAGGTAATAAAACTGAAAGTAGTCACAGCGTAATCACTTAGCCAATGTCGAGTATGCAAAGCTAGGTCCACTTTTCTATGCTTACTTTGCCCTTTTCTAGTTTATTAAAATAAAACTGTCTTAAGGAACCAAGTCTGACTTGTGTGTATATGCTGTACATGTGTGTGTTGTACACGTGTGCAATTTTTCCTGAAGTTCCAAAAGATTTTGAGAGCATCTCCAATCTGCGCTCAGTGCTCAGCAGCAATAAACGTGTGCAGGTTATATAAAGATTGCTTTGTCCTTTTGCTGTCTAAGCTTTGGAAAGTCCATCACAGAAAGAACATACTGAAAAGATCACAAAATATTAGGAAAGAAACATTTTCTTCATTCCAGTTACAATGTGAGTGATAATGCAATGCCTGGATCATTTTTCTCCCTAAGATCTATTAGGCCTCTGAATTTTATTTAATAAACTTCAGGATGAGAGTGAAGGAAAACATCTGCTTTCTTAAATCGAGTGCAGATGGATCACTTCTAACATGAGTTTTTGTTTTACCTACCTATTTGGGTATCGGTATACATGGTTTGTACAGGGTCTTAGAAGCGCCGTTATAAGCACCCAGGAGCTCTGAAGCACTGGTGCTGTGAATAGCACCGGTACAGCCTGTGATGTTTGGAATCCGTGGTTCTTTCTGGCTTGTGGCTTGTTTGTCACTGAGATTTGGTGTCTTTGCAGGTTTGTGTGCCACTAATCCAGAGCACGCTGAGTCTGGATCCTTCGCCTGCATTGCAAGGAACTCCCTCACGTGTGCCCACCAACCAAAACGTAGGGCTGGGAAACGCTACGCCAAAACCAGGTATTGAAGTACAAGGCTGCTTCCCCTGTGTTCTAGTGCAGCAGCTAGAGGTGTTTCGTGTGACATGGTTATGCTTTTTCATTTGTTATATTATTGAAAACAGTAATTTCGCAGATGAGCGTGCAGACAACTTGAGAGTTGGGGGTTTGCAGTGGTTAAATTGAGACTTGTAGGCAGGATCTCAGATTTACAAAATCATGCTAATCAAATTGTGTTGAGGGCCAGTCTTTTTTGTCCTGAATTTGCATTCACCTTTGCAAAGGAGCTTTGAGTTAAAACTTTGGTTTTGTGTGATTTTGATTTCGATAGGTGCTCCCTCTCCATACCAGTCTCAGTTCTGGGGCATTTTTGGCTTCTGCCTGAATAGTAGCACAGTGATCATTAACACATCTGTAGCTTCCTTACTTTAAGCACACGTGAGATCACACCAACCTGAGCCTTACGTCTCAGTGCCTGACAAGGAACTGCCTCTCCTTCTCTGCGTGGAAAGCCCGGCATTCTCAGCTCATGGAACTGTAGACTGCTGTAATTAGAAGCCTCAGGTTCCTTGTGCAAGTGTCCTGGGTGTGTGTGTAGAGTGGTGTATATAATTTGCTCTGTAACTACAACTTCCATGGCTACTCCTGTTGCCAACATAAGGTTTGGTATGTGAGGCTTTGATATGCAGTCTCTGGAAGGCACATGCTTTCAAAATCCATAGCTCTAACTGTGATGTTATACACTGCTTGGAGTGGAATTGGTACTTACCATCAGGCTGATGGAAGTCCCTTTTAGCCAGTGCTATTCTGTGACTGATTCTTTTCATTACTGGGGGATTTTGATGTATTGGATCTTTCCTCTCACTTATTGCAAATGGAATATGAGGCAACATTTCTTGTTTTTTCTCCCCTCCCACTTAGGTCCTTATCCATTTGCGAGTCCAGCCACACCAAGGATGAACTTGAATTCCAGTACTGCAGGGCTGGTGGCGATTCCATCCATTCAGCTCCTGGGAATTGAAATGCTGCTTCACTTCTTGATGGGACCAGAAGTTGTGGATTTTGCAAAGCAAAACAAGCTTGTGCTTAGCTTAGGTACACAAGTTAATGTTTTTCCAACTACTTTTGTGTAACCTAAAGTTAACCGCTTTTGTTGCATTTAAAGACAGCCATTAGCATGAAGTGCTTTAAACATTTAAAACTGTTAGTTGTCATCTGTAATACTGGAAGTTGCTTTTAATTGTAGGAAATGCTTTAAGTATGCACACTGCTGCTTTCTTCTTAAGGCTTGTCATAAGGATAGGCTGAAATAACAGACTCACAGAACAGGCTTTGCTCTTCTCCTAGAGCCTCTCCAGTGCCTGCTGATCGGCAGCCCGTCCTTTTTTTGTAAGCATGCCAGCACGTTTATAAATGCAGTTCAGGATGGATTTGTTGCAATTGGAAAAGAAGTTCCTGGTAAGAATGTAGTGATGAAATTCTGTTTATTTTCTGAAAAATAAGGGAGGGGGGAACAAGTCAAAAATGGCCACTTTCTGTAAAACTCCACTGCTGACATTGCCTAAATAGAACTGAACTGACTTGGTCCAAAAGCTTGTTTCAACTCCTCCTTGCATCAATGGCCATTGTTTAACCCCGTTTCTGTTTAAACTTTCTTTGTTGCTTTCATTTCAAAGTGAATAGAAACATTGTTGTCTTGTAGATTCTATGCTGAATAATATATGGAAGGACATAAATGGACACGTAAAGACAGCCATTGAGTCAGGTAAAACGTACATTTTTTTTATTTGTCATTGATGACCTCAAGAAATACTTGCTTCATTGTTACTAGGACCTGGTTTTAGGCATCATCAGCGGTTGCTTTGGAACTACCGCTGTCTTTTTCATCTGTGTGCCCCGAATCCAAAGTCACACTGGTTTGGTCCTTGAGGCTTGTCAGGGAGGCAGTGCAGCATGTGCCTTCCCCCGCGTGCGGCTGTGGTGCCTTCAGCAACAAGACAGACACCCTTGGATTTCTTCTACTGATGAAGAAAGCTTTTGATTTGCAAAAAGAATCCCGTGCCATGACTTTGGCATTAAGAAAAGCTCCTACCCACAGGAGTGTAAATTCCTTGCTGTGTGATTATGGCTACCTGTTTTTTCCATATCACTTCCCAGTCTATAGCAAAGCATAATCTCTTTACAGATAGACAGATGAAAGTTCTTATTTTAAAAAAAAAAAAAAAGTCATGATAATAAAGCCTTTTGTATTATACTTTATGGTTAAATCGTTCAGAAATTGCTTGGATTCGTGCAAAACTTCACAGCATTTTTATCTTGTCAAAGTTGACTGTAAATAGCTAGAAGGTGTTTCCATTTGACTTAGAAAATCTAGGGATTAGTTAATTAAAAAGTTTCAGTTGCACGGCTCTTCAGAGGGACTCGGTATCTGGTTTGATGAAGTATGTGGTGTGTGTTTATAAATAGACACAGAATTTTTTATGACCCTACAGCACCTTATATTCAAGTTTTAAATAATGGGCAATGACTGCTATTTTGTGTGACTGTAACTGTAAATATGCTTTATTCTAGGTAATAAGAAAGAAAAGCAAGGGTCAGAAGTGCTGACTATGTTGCTCCAGGCCTTAAAAAACATTGTGAGTTCAAGTTCTCTTCCTGTGCAGAAAATACTGGTAGGTTGGATTTGTTTTGGTTTGTTTTGAATTTCTTTGTGGTTGTCTGGGTTCTGATGGGTAGTTGTCTTTTTGCATCTTCTGTCAGATTAATTTATCAGAGTGGTCTCTTAAGAGCCAGTGTGTTTGGTGTTGGCTGGAAGTTATGCAATTCTGATCTGATGGCTTAGTGTTACTTAAGAGTCTCTCTTAAAAAGTGTTGAGATTTGTCAGCAGTGTTGAGTGTGGGTGTATGACTCTGTTACCAGAACCTTCTGGTTTAACCAGCAGCTACTTTCACTGGGGTTCTTTTTACTGAAGGGAAGCAATTGTTACAATTTTTCTTGGTTTTGTGGTGTTACATAAAATAGTCGTATCCGCAATTAAAATTACATTGTTTTCTTCTTTTCCCTTTCTTACCTTAGTCCCTCATTGATATCACTGTTAAGGAATTACCCCCAAAAGTGTTGGGATCACCAGCTTACCAGGTTGCTGATATGGATCTTTTAAATGTAAGTCTGACATCGTTGCAGAGCTTTGGCTTTGTCTGTAGTTAAACGCACTAGGACCCCACGTTTGCAGGAGTGTGCTGAGTGCTTTGTAAGACCCAGAATTTTGGGGGGGAAACTATGATGTTATTCTGTGTTCCAGAAAGCTCTGTTTCCCATAAGTAATTTATAATTAAAAAGGGAAATGATGAAAGTGCTGTGATAGCCAAACAGGATGCCTCCTGTTGAGGTCACGATTTGCTGCACGGGGCGCAAGCAGTTTGCGAGGACACCGCGCACTTTTACCGGGTTGTGCTGTTATTTCCTGAAAGCTGGCGCCTGGGGAAACGCACGCAAGTGCGGTGTGGCAGCTGTCACAGCACGCAGTGCTTGCGTTGTGCACACCTACCTCGCTGTGCTGTGTGCAGTGTCAAGGACACGAGTATTAAGCATGGTAAAACTTGCAGCTTTTTCAAGGTGTTTTATTGCTTTAGCTGTAGTGTAATTGCTCTGCTAACCTACCAGCATCCGGCACAAGTTTAGTTCTCCAGCTTTTGCCTCTGGTTTTTGCTTTGAAGTGTTAGAATTGACAGCTTCTGACAACCTGTAATAATTGTGAATTTCTGGCTTACGGTTAAAAACTGAAGAGGTACATACATTTACGTGAGGCAACTGTTTCATTTGACGGGTGTAGGTATTGTTTTGACCTCTTCAATTTCTCTTCCAAGGGAACTCCAGCTTTGTTCTTAGTTCAGCTGCCTTTCCATAGCAACCTCTTGGAATGGTGTGTAACGGATGAGAGGTACGTATCGCTTCGTGTGGGTTTTTGGTTAAACAACAAGCTTCCTGTGTATGTTTTTTTTATCCCCATAACTCTAGCTGAGAAAGTCTCTTACCTCTTCAACTTTTCTTCCCTAGATTCTTTGTAATTCTAGAAACTCTTATGGGTTATGTTTTGTCGGGGCCTACATCTCCGCTGGCTTTCAGTGAATCTGTGTTATGCATTATTAATCAGAACGCAAAGCAGGTGGAAAATAAGGAGCACCTGTGGAGGATGTGGAGCGTTGTTGTTACCCCGCTGACCGAGTGGATTAACCGGGTACGGTTGCTTTTTTGTCGCCTTTCCCAGCCCCTGCAAAAAGCCCACAAAAATTCTGTGCTTATCTTTTATCTCAGTGTATTTTTAGGAATTGCATGTCTTGATAGTTAAATTGTAGTAAACCTTGGTGGTTGTGGAACTGGAGCATGTACAGCACTGGTATGAACGTTTGCAGTGGTGCGAACAGACACTCAACAGACTCGGTGCCCTGTGAGGTAGCAATAGCTGGAACTGGTCACCGTGTGGTCAGGAGGCATAAATCCTAGGATATCTGGAGCAAGCTGTTTGCATGAAGGTTGCTGGCATCACTGCAATTGAAATAATTCAAAGAAAAAATTTTTTCAGCCTTTGAAATCATGGCATTATTTTGTAATTAAAAAATGTTGCTTTTTGTCTGTTTGGATAGTTAGGATCAATGTGAACTCTGACAGAATGGAGAACGAGCAAATCTCAAAATGCCGTTGGCTATTGAGCTTGTGCAAATTTTATGTCCAAAATAAATGCATTTAGAACACCCTAGTTTGTCATCTAAATGTTGCAGTTGGCTTACCCAGTGAATTTTCTCATTGCAGACTAACGAAGTAAATCAGGGTGACGCGCTGGAGCACAACTTCAGTGCTGTGTACAGTGCCTTGCTGCTGCCGGTATCCCATATCTTCCCTGCTCAGGCATTCCCCCAGGTAACAGTCAGCACCTGCTGCGGGTTAGAAACAGTGGGTTTTGCTGAGGCTGGGAAGGATTAGCCAGTCTCAGGGTGGAGTTTGTTTGACCAGTGTGCACATACATTAGACAGGTGCTCTGAGCTGGGAACTTGAGTTGTATAGGTTTTGGTAGAAGAAGAAAGCTTTTATCTCAGTGCTCAGATACTGATATTTGTAAACTTTTTCTTTTTGTTAAAGCCAACTCTGAAATCCTTGCTGCGCACTTGGTCAGACCTGTACCGAGCGTTTGCTCGCTGCGCTGCCTTAGTGGCAACAGCAGAAGAAAACCTGTGCTGTGAAGAGCTTTGTGCCAAAATAATGGCTGGGCTAGAAGGTGAAACTCCAGTAGTGAGTATAAACCAGTGATATTGAACTGTGGGTGTGCTTGAGCAAACACTATAAGTTGCATACTTGTGCAAGAACCTGTTGTAAACGTTAACGCAGGATTTCCCATAATTCAAAGTGTTTGGGGTGAGAATTTAAGCTGTTTAGTTTTACCAACAGGAGTTGAACTAGAAATGGATTGAAAGAAAGCAGTAAAGAAATGATAAATGCTTGAATATTAAAATAAGCAGTCTGTGGGTTTGTCTTCTAAATATTTAAGTAGTACTGGTTTGGTGAATGTCGTCATCGTGATAAGTACGATTTGACCAGTTGAAATTTTGTACGTACGAAGTAACTTGAGGTTGAATTAACAAGTTCCCCAAGAAGAGGTGTTTTGATCAGGACAGAGTAGCAGTGCAGCAGTCAGAGGGCACGATTTGCTGTGCCTGCTGCTGTCAGCCTTGCACCCTGAACCTTAACGGCTTTACCAGGAAAGCTCTGTGGAAGGGGAGGCCTTCACGTTATCTCTTGTTTGCAAGCCCACGTCACGTGGGGAAACAGGGCCTGTGGGTGTCAGTGGATATTGGCTTTGGAATGTAAAATCTTTTGTGATTTGAAATTGAGCATCTTCTAAAAGAAAGTACTGCAAAAGGAAGACACAAGCGGATGAGAAATTGAACTTGAAAATACGCAATTTGGCAGATAACACCGTACCTTTCTTTAGACCCTGCTTTGTCCTGATCGTAAACCTCAACTGTCAAAAATCAGTAACGATTCATTGTGCTAAACTTGAAGAATGTAGAGCTTCAGGATGAAAGCTGCAGTGATACAAATGACGTTTTTGGCCCGTGTCATCATTGCTCCTTTTAAAAGCAAGTGGTTTTCATAATTTACAAGATTTTGAGGTGAACTGAAAAAAATGCTTGAAATCCATGTTTGTGTACTAGCAATTGAGCGTGCTCCCAGGATGTAGCTCTGTTGGTGAAAACCTTGCTGCTGAGCCACCAGTGGCTTTCCTGAAAATCAGACTGAGTATAGCGGCGGAACATAAGCACGCTGAGGTTCGGTAACACGTTTTGCAGGACACACGGTGCCACAGAAGCGCTGTGCTTCTGTCCTCAGAGCTCTGCTGGGCTCTGCTGATGACTTCTGTTTCCTCCCCAGGTGTCTTCGATGATGGATGGCCTCACCCATATCGTGTCAGTTATGGTTGACTGCATCAACTTTGCACCCTATGGTACTAAATATCAGCCAAAAAATAGATGTAAGAAAATATTTGAATATTGGGGTTTTCTGTTTCTTTTTTTCAGGTGCAATTGCAAGTTTGAGTTCCTGTAGATGCAGAAGCAATGACTGTAGAATATCAGTAGTCAATATGCATTTTGCATGTCGTCTAAGGAATTGACAAAAAAAGTCATAAAAAGGAACTGAAGAGTTCATCCAGTATGATTATTTATGTATCAGAGCTCTTCTAATTGTTGAGCAGCTGAGTAGTTACTACGTGGCTTGACAGAAAACAGGAGAAATTTGTGTAAGGGCTAAGGCTACCTTCCAGCTCAGTGTAGAGCACAGCTCTGGCTGAAGCTGTATTTGGCTTTTCAGCTACAATTTCATTGCTGCATGGGAAGTCTGCTTTTACTTCCAGCGTAATCTTAGGCAGTAGCACCTGATCGTAATGCACAGTGTAACTGTGCTCAGCCCCTCCTGGAGCTGATGCAGAGCTGCTGGCGTGGCGGTGAAGGGGCCCCTGGAGCTGCTGTGCAGTAGGTACAGGTTTAACAGGACACAAAAGATCTTATTATGCAAAATATTCTTTGTTTCTTGCTCCCATCTGAAGCTGAAGAGCTGGTTTCCAAAATAGATTAATTCAGTATGAAACTCAGTGGTAATTTCTCAGCCCTACCTGAATTTCCTGTAGTGCTAAGCCATTGTGAATTGACACTGAAAGAATGAAGTCTTTAATGGAAAATATTGATGAGGAAAAACATGATGGGAACTTCACTCTGAATGAACCTTGGTACTTCTTCCCTCCCTCTCACCTGTTCCAGAATTCACACCTCCCAGCCAATAGCTCTAGTGTGGCTGCTGTCTTTTGCAAGTAAGCATAGAAGATGTTGCAAACAGCCATGTGGGCGACCAGCCATAGATGTGAACAGCAGGAACTGCACCTGCAGGGATAGGATAAAGTTATGCACTGAGAAGTGTACGTCTTCTGTTAGGTCTGGTTTAAAACTATTTACATGTGGGTGTAGTGAAGTTCTGTTTCCCATGTAGAAAGCTTGAACGTGTTTTGTTGTAACGTGTGTTGTTTACGTAGGGAAAAATATTTTTTTTCTTGTTAGCTCCACAGACACCAACAGATTGGTCTAAGAAGAAGAGGGAGCCCCTCGGAAAGCTGTCCTCTCTGTTTAAACTCCTGGTGATGTTGCTGAACTCTTTCCACGTGGTCAGTTCCAAAGAAACATGCTCAGAAACATTGGTCTCTGTTGGTCCGTCCATTATTGCTGTTCTTCACAACATCATCAGCCACGTTTCCTTGCCTTCAGTGATTGGGACTATGTTTGCAGTTTTCTCCAAGCCACTGGCAGTGTTTTATGAAAAAACCAAGTGAGTATTTAAATAATGGTTGGAAAAGTGGATTCACTGATCGCTGCATATTAGTGAGATCAGGGTTTGTCAGAGCATTAGAGCTAGGATGGCACTAGGACGATACGAATTTTCAATGTTAAAGTCTGACAATTTAAGGGCACCGTCTGTTTTACTAGATTCAGCCTGGCTGGTAGGCACTACTCCTGTGGTGCACCCAAACACTGCAGAAAGAATGGGTCTCTAAGGGAGTCACGGAGAAGTTGTTGTTTTCTACCATTGCTGTGTCCAGCTGTGGGGTGCTGGGTCTTGAAGCCGAGCTGAGGTGGCCCCAGGAATGGCCTGAGTGGTGGCCTTGCAGCATTCAGGGAAAATAAGAAATAATAAGTGCAGTAAAATCCTACAGTTGTTCAAGCAGAGGCAAGTACTGGGAAATACTTGTTTGCTGCTATGTGCTTCTGGTTGTGTTTTTTATTTTGTTTGCTTGGTTTTTGTTTTGAGGTTTTCTTTTTTAGTTGTTGGAGGCTTTTCTTCCCAGGGCACAATGGGATTTGTGAGGGGCGTGGTGGGAGGGGCTGGCAGAGGCTGGGTCCTGACCTGTTGGTGGTGCAAGACATGAAGACTTTGCTTGATGCAGTACAGCTTCCAGCCCCTTGGCAGGAGGGAGGATAGGGCAGCACGCTTCCAGTCAGCCTGTAAATGTTTTTGTGGCTTTTACTGAGACTTGAAGTAGGGCTGCTACCACTGTGATCTAAATCTAGTGCTGCTGTCTCAGAGGCAAGAATCCTCTTGGCCCAGTGTAAGGTTGAATTGAGCACCACTGCTCTGTCCCCCATCTCACCTGCCTTTCCTTGAGAACTATTTCATAGTCACTCCTTAAAAAGGAGAAGTGAGTGTTGGATATGTATTGTTGAAGTTTGTACTAATTGTTAGTCTTGCCATTAGTTTTCCTTAAAGTTACCATCTATCAGTGGGAGCTCAAGGATAAGCTTATTTTAAACTCCTTAAGCCAGGAAACATATGCAGTGGCCTTGATCGCAACGTTATTTCATTGAGTTGTGTATTAAAACTAGTGTGCGGTGCTTGAGAGTGTGCGTTTAATTCTGGGGATAAATGAGAACAAATCTTTCCTAACTTTTTTGTTTTGGCAGGCTTGCTGATGTACCCAAGGCATACAGCAGTCTTACCAGCAAGGTAAGTTCCCTGGAGAAATGGCCAGGGGTTGGGGAAATGTCACGGCTGTAGAGGCTTCGCTGTTCATCCTGTGTTCTGAACATTGCTTCTTCCCTCCCGCAGCTTGAAAAACTGCTGGCTGAGATTATCCTGTGCTTGCAGTCTCACTGCACTGGCTCCTATGACAGCGAACTACTGGAGCAGCTTTCTCCATTACTCTGTGTAATGTTTCAGCACAAGAGCAAACAGATACGCAAACAGTGTGCCCAGTTCTGGAATGCAACATTTGCTAAGACTGCATCATTGACGTACCCTGAAGAATTAAAGTAAGATACTGTTTGTTTTTTTTCATATATGGTGTGTCTTGATCTGGAACAAAATACAAATAAGGTCAGTGCAACATTAAGCAAGTCTTCTCTGATTTTTAAGAGCTAGACTTAGCGAAGCACATGGTTGTGGAAATAAAAACATTGCTAGCATGTTAGTTAGTTGTGCAAGATGATGGAAATACGTGGTTTTATTCTAGCAAGCTTGGAAGAATGTTCAAGGAATAAGCCTGGAAATCTATGTATAGACTTATTTGACTTATATTACAGTCATGGACTGTAACACTTTCAGGGAAGAGATCTCAGTTATGTACCGATGAGTTAGCATTGTTCTGGTCACTATTTATATTGTGCCTGTCGTGAGAGCTTGGGGTATCTGCTGCTATTACTGCATAATTTTTCTCCCCTCATAAGCCTCAATGTTTCTGTTGAGCAGACCTGTGTTAAGCCACGCCAAACAGAAAATTCCACTCTTGCTGCCTGGTTTTGAAAGCGTTGAGATAGCTGAAGAGCAAAGCGGCCCGTTCTCTGATGAGGTAAATGTTCTGCTGACCTCAGTGGGTGCTTCGTTGCGTGTATCTTCCTGGGAGTTACTCAGAAGGTACTGCAGAGGGGTTAGTGGGATTGCCTGGCGGTTACTTCATGTCTAGGAGGATGAACCACACTGAATAAGCACTCCCAAAAGGCTGAGCTGGCTTTTAACAGATCATGCATCTTAAATTTGGGATTCTATGAGCTTGCTCAAAATAATGAATTTTGTAAGTTCTCATCTGTATAATTTAGATGAAAATGAAAGAGTGTTTAGCTGTAGAAATGGATGTCTTGGTGGATTTCAGCTTGAGATGTCTTCATACAATGTACTCTGTCTTATTTGAATAGATGGAAAACTCACAGTGGGATGCAAAGCTGAGTGGGATGGACGTAAATGTGGGTCAAAAACGAGACTCCATGTTGGCTCAGACAAGTGAAGTAAGAAGCGAAGTAAAAGACAAATCTGATAACGTGCAAGTCCCATCTGCAAAGGTGAGGTCTTTACCGAGAAATGTGATGGAATCCAATCCGTTATTCTGTTGAAAATTCTGAGGTAGAATTAATGAATTGCTTGGGGTAGTTTTTTTCTTTCAAACTCAACTGTGTAGCACATTAGTTAAATTTTTCTGTTAAATTCTCTGTTAAGTTTACAGATTTAGTTTTAAGGAGGGATCATGGGAAGCTGCCTGATGGATCTGCCAGTCTGTCACTGTCACCAGGAAGCGAAGGGCAGAAGGTCCCTTATAAAGGGAAGCTGGCAGTTTAAGAGCTGTGGCTCAGTGAGATGCTCGTTAAATCCTGTGCAAGAAAATGAAGCTTGAGTTCTGAAATGATCCCGTAAGGGATAGGTCTCCTGCCACTTCCTTTGGGGTTGAAGCACATCCCTGACAAGTGTGCCCTTGGTTCCTCCTGACTTCAAGCCCTGAGCAGACAGTAGGACCATCTTCTCCACGTTCCCCGGAAGACTTTTATTGCTGTAGAGAGACATCAGCTGAGATTGGCTGTGACCTTTGGCAGTGTTTGACCTTACAGAGCACTTGGCTGCCCTGATACTTCTCTGTACTGGAATTTTTTTGGGAGTCAGTACGTCTGAGTAGTGCCCTCCTGGAGGTGAGGCAGTCGTGGCACTCTCTGCCTTCCTCAGTGTGAACACTGATGTTCGCCTTTGCATGATGCTGATGCAGAGGAGACGAGTGCTTCAGGCAGCCTTACAGCCATGCGTAGCACCGCTGTGACTTACCTGATCTTTCTGCTTACCCGCATATTTGGCAACATCAGCTTCTGGTAGATTAGGGTGCGAGGGATCAGGCTCAGGAAGTTTCTGCATTCCTTCCTAAATCTGGAGCTGATAGCTGTTGAAATGGATAAAGCTGAGAAGAAGGAAGGATGTCCATTTTTGTCCTTTTAGTTTGTTGAAGGCGAGAAGTACCGGCTGCTGGTACTTAAGCTGTCCAGCTGGGGTGATGCAGTGGAACTTGATTTGTTTGTGTCATCTTTAAGTCACATCCAGCAGTTCCAGTGATGTATTCTTAAGAAACCATTGATTAAGTAAGCAACAGTAAATAACGGTCCTAATAAATACCAAGGTACCCTCAGCTGCTACAGGCTTTGAACTTTAAGACACTAAAGAAAGTGTAGAGCACAGAGGAAGGATTGCAGAATCTCTTGCAGGTGATAGTGTTTGAAGAAAAAAATCGCCAGTGAAGAAAATCAGCACCTCTTGAGGGATTTGTGCTGGAAGAATGTGCTTTTCTGAAAGCTGTTCCATCTTGGGTGGCTGTACCTGGGCTCTGAAACAGTTTTCCCTTCCACTGTCTTGTTCCTAATCCACTTCTTTTCCTTTCTGCAGCTGAAACTTGAGTTTCCAGCTTCCAAGACTAAAAGTGACGTACTTTTGGAAGAGGAGAAATCTGTTGATTTTGTGTTCATTCCTCCAGAAGCAAAAACAAGAGTATTGACAGAACATCAAAAGGAAGTGCTTAGGTCAAAGAGGTTTGTAATTCATTCTCTTAAACTAATGTGAAATGTCTTTGTTGAGAATGTCTAACAGGCGTCACTTAATTCCTGTGCTTCAGATCACTGTGTCATTATTTTCCTGTCTTCCTTTCAAGATAAAACGTTTAAAGCTATCAAAGTTCCTTGCTTTACTGTCTTAAAGCAATCTTAAAGCAATCTGTTCTACATTTCCTGCTTTGATAAAATATGCTCTGTTGTCTCTTTGGAGTTTGGCGCTGGGAGTTCACATTTTTAGCTTTGTGACTCTTACTTGCAACATGAAATAAAAGCTGGCATTTTTCTTAAACTGTGGAAATAAAAGGCTTTTATTACCTGATCAGAAGGAAAAGCTCTATCTTTGAAAGAGAAATTTTGCCAACAGCCTATCTGAAATTTCAAAAATATGTTAAACTCATGTTAATAGCAGGGGAATCTTAGAATTATCTTCTTCTGTGCAAGAAAATAACGCTAGGATCTTCTGTCTTCAGGCAGATGGTCACAAAAAGAGTGCAAGCAAAACTGGAGTGCAGTTGTGCTTTACAGGAACACGGCTGGATGACACAGTCAGCACGTGTTGATGAATCCTGTGCACAGTGGGATCCTGAGCATAGCTCTTTATTACACACACACCCATCAGCATGGTTGAAATTGAACTCAATGCAGGTGAACATAGCCTGCAGTAGAAAACGAAGGGGATAAATCAGGATCCGCATCCTCTTCCCAGTTTCTTTTACCAGTTGGACTGCGATGTTGTAGCAACAGACAGCACTACTGTGTCTTTTCTTTTCCAGAATGTGGAGTGTGGGATTACAGAGTCTCCTGATACTTGGTACACACTGCTTCTTGTTTTTTTTGTTACAGCAGTCCATACTTTGATGCATGTTGCTGTTTGAGTAGTTTTAAGAGTTTGGAAGTTAAGTCCGCTTCATACAAGAATTTGCTGTCTTGTGATACATCGTGCTACCCAATTTCATCAAAAATTTTTTTTTAATATTCCAACTTAATCATTTCTGGTTTTGTTTCAGAGTTGGCATTCCTGCTATGTACAACAATTTAGACTCATCACAAGATACTGCCTTATTTTCTCAGTATACTCAGAGCCAGGAAGATTCTTTGTAAGTAAAGGTGGCCAGTCTATGTTGAAGGTGTCCCCTTTCTTTTTTTTGCAGCACTTCTAATTTAATTAACTTTTATTTTAGGGAAAAGCCATCTTTAATAGAAAATGCAAAAGAAGATATTAAAAACAATCCTCAGGTAATTTCTCGTTGTCTAATGGTAGTTAAGATACCAGAATTGTAACCATATCAGTAATGTTTTCTTCATAATAGCTCTGGTAATTGGTGACAGAATTCCTTGATTACTATCTCTGATTAATAAGTGGCTTTTATATTGCTTTGAAAAGCAGAAAAATGTACCTCCAAATGTATCTGCTCACAGGGGTCGTTTCATTTTCTGTGCTGGTTAACCTGTAGGACTCTCAAGACTGTGTTCTTGCTCCTGGGCTTCCTCTATCTTTTCCCATTTCTGCATGGTTATGACACAGGCTTTCATGACTGTGGAATACACTGATAGCTCTTAGGATTTGTACTGATTCTCATCAACAGGTTTCAGGCTGATGCCATTCGCAGTGTTCTGTCTGCTGTGTTCTGCTTTATGTAACTTAGACCGGAAGGGGCCATCATTAAATGTTTGAACTTAATTTCAAAACGCAGGGATTTATGTGATCATTTTAACAGGGATGCATTCAAATTGTTGGGTTACACAGCTGCAGGTACCACAGGGGCTTACGGGTCAGTCATTTGTGTGTGCTGCTTCTTGCTGGTACGTGACTGGGGGAAAAGCTCTGAAAGCTGCAGCACAGACTGAACGGGGATGTGCTACAGTGCTGTTCTGCAGGTTACTTGACTCCCAGCACAGAGCTGGGAGATGAACGCTTGTTGACTTCTTTCCCATAACCTTTTTTTCCAGCAGATGTATTTTGAATGCATCATGTTTTTCTGTGACTTTTCAGACCGTTGGGGTGGAGGGGAAGGAGGGCATGTTGTAAGGTAACTTGAAGGAAGGGTGGCTTGAAAATCCTTGTGGGTGTTTTGTGTTCCACCAGAAGTGTATTTTATATCATATTCATTGCAAAAACAGCATTTGCTGTGTATGTTTTGGGACAGGAAGAAAATGAAAAGAGTGAAGGCTGCGTCACTGAATCAGATGAAACCATGGGGGACTGCGAATCAGATAATCCTCCAGAGAATGTGAAAGAGAAGTCTGCTGCCCACGTAGAGGAGAGCTCAACTTCAAACAGCGAAGGAGAATCAAAAAGGGATACAGCTGGAACGACTGAAGAGGAGCCATCAGTTGGAGAGGGATTAGAAAAAAGTGCTATGGAAACACCTTCAAAGGAGTCCTCAGCAGGGAATGAAAACACTTTGAATGTCAGCAGCAGTTCGACTTCAAGTGATGTAATTTCTGGAACGCCGCAGCCTGCGAGTCGGCGGCAATCTTTTATTACATTGGAGAAGTTTGACAGTTCAGAGAACCGGCCCTTCAGCCCGTCAGCGCTGAACAGCATACCGGAGGTGGCTGGAAGCACTCCTGTGCCAGGGAAACAGGGAAACGCAAATACATGCAAGGCTGGTGCTAAGCTAGAGAAGTCTGGAGAAGAGAACAAAAATTCTTCACAACCTGAACAGATAGCTACTGCAGTACGAAGGCTGACTCGCAGACAGAGTAGAATGGAACAGCAGGGCAATAAGCAGTCCAAGTTGTTAACTAGGTCAGAGCAAGAGAAAAGTGCACAGGACTCTTCTGTTTCCAACAGCATGGAAAATAGTCCCGAGCCATCTCGCACAATGGAAGACACGGAACGTATTCTCGTTGCTCATTCCCAAGCTCTCAGTTCTACAGACGCAGATATTAAAAAAGCTGAAGATGTAATAGCAGAAATAGAAAAGGTCCGGGCGTTAGAAATTGATTCTAAAGAAAATAAACCCCCAGAGGCAGCTGTGTCATCTGAGCAGGTCGCTGGGGATGATAGTCAGGTTCCACACCCTTCTCCTGGTCAGAAAACACTGAGACGTTCTTCAAGACGACGGTCAGAAAATGCAGAAATGGCAGCAGGCAGCCAAGAAAAGGAAGATGGCCACCAAAAAAAAGACAGACGTAAGGAAGATGAGAAATCACTGCAAAAGAAGGTGCCGCCAACTAAAGATGATGTGTCCCAAAAGCAGAAAGCAGTTTCTGGGAAAACCACAGAAAATGCAAATAAAAAGGAAAGCAGCCTACCTGAGAGAGCTGCTGCAGAGGACTTGGGCTCAAAGGAGCCTCCCGCTGCCAAGGGCCTGGATGAGGAAGCGAACAAAAGTGCTCAGAAGTCAGAAGATACACTGAAGACTGATGTGGAAGGTCAGGACTGTAGCTCGGATAGAGTAGGTGAGAAGAAAAGGGAACGCCCACGATACCACACAAGAAGAAGTTCACAGGGATTGCTTTCCAGCATAGAGAATTCAGAGGCTGATGGCTCCGAGACCAAGGAAGAAGGCCTAAAGAAGAAAAAGTCTGGAAAAACGAGAAACAGGAGTGATTCTCTTGAAGGCAAATCGAAAGATCTCCAGCCAGACAGCCATGAGGTGTCTTCCCAAGTAAAAGAAAGTAAGAACCTGTTGGAAACGAACAAAAGTGAACTAGGCAGTGAGGCCAGCACAGGTACAGCAGTGACGTCTGCACCAGCTGATGTGAAGGATCACGTCACCCCCGCAGATGCTGGTGAAGCTGAGGGATCTGCCAGCTCAGAGGCTTCACCTGATACACAGAATGAAAGCGTGGAGCAAAGCAAAACCAATATGTCAACAGAATCTTTCAGCAGCCCGTGTGTGTCTGATGATGTTTTGAAAGGAGAAGAAAACAAAGAAAGTGAAAAGCAAGGAGATGCAGAACCATGCTCAAGTGTTCAGCCTGAAGCAAAGGCTTCAGGTAACGATGTCTCCTCTTTGCAAACACATGAGTGTCAGAACAAGAGAAGCAAAAGGATGAGAAAACAAAAGAGCTGTGACTGCTGTTCTAAAAAGGTGAAGCTGCAAGTAACATTGCTCAATGAGTCAAAAAATGAGGACACTCCTCAACTGAATGAGCCCCAGAGCACCCCGGTTCCAACGGGTGTACATACAGCAGAGGGGTCGGGGAGTTCAGACTTGGAAGAGAGCTTGCCCATGGTGCCCTGTGCAATGAGCACACCGCTGCCGCCCTCTAAGGAGCCCAAGCTGGAGGTACTGGAAGGAGAGGTAGAGTGTGAAGAGAATCTGCAGGGAAATTCTGTTGCGGTGGAGGCAGACCTGGAACGTGCAGCATGCATAGCAGGTGAAATGAGCGATTCCGTAGTGGAGATAAAAGAAGCAATCGGTGAGGGTGACAGAACTGAGCAGCGTGTGTCTGAGTCTGAGTGTGCTTCAGATGGGCCTGGTGACAGCTGTCTGGCTGCAGGGAATCACAGCGAAGCAGCAGCTGTAGAAAAGGAAGAAGAAAGGCAGAATGAGCAAACGGAGGAGGTCCCTGAGGCACTGGATGATGTTGGCAAACCTGAGAGGGAAGAGATGAACGAGCTAGAGAGCAATCAGGACGACAAAGACAAAGCTGAGAATGCTGTAGGAGAAATTTGCATTATTCCAAATAAAGAGATGAAAGAGGAATTGATGGAAGCTGAAATCACAGTTCCTGAGAGCGTGGCCATAGACAATGAAGACGCAGTAGAAAGTAACAGTGTGGATTCACCGCAGAAGCCACAAGGTCTTGATTCTTTGAGCTCCGTTAATGACAGCCCCAATGGTATGCAGGCCCGCTGCATGTGGTCTCCTTCTGCTTCTCCATCCACGAGTATCTTAAAGAGAGGCGTAAAAAGAAACCAAGATGACGATTCGCTGTCGCCTGCCAATAAGGTATTGAGATTCATTCCATGATGCAGTTCATTCTGTTCTTAACTGGGACATGTAACAGTGTCTGTAGTGTAATGAGTTCCCAGTACATGTTACTGACTTAATTTTTTCATTGTAAATGGGGTTATGCTGAAGATGAAGCCCTGTAGGTGTTTTTGTAATGTACAAGCACTAAGAGGCTTGTATTATGGGGGGCCTGGGAGTTTTATTTTTGAAACACAGCACCTCAGGTTAATCTGCCTGCCTGAGTTGCAGTGAAACAAATGCTGCTGCACAGTCAGGATCTTACCAGTGGATTTTGGTAAATGTTTTTACAAATGCTGGGAACGTTTCCTTTAGCAAAAGCTGTTGTAGCCACAGTGTCCTTGGGTGAACATCATTGAAGAACTTAAATGACTTCATCCATTTCAAACCGAGTTATTTTGTCTCTTCAGACTTCCTTCACCAGAGTGTGGTGGCTTGAGTTGATGCTATATAAACTGCTTCTTTCTAAAAACAGATTCGTCGCGTCTCTTTCGCAAATCCCATCTACCAAGAAGGACTGGCGGACAACATCGACAGGAGAAGTCCTGTCATTAGATCCCATTCCTCACCATCTTCACGAAGTCTTAAAATCTTATCTAATCTTCAGACTAAGGTAGATTTTTACATAATTTCTGTATGCCATAAGTCTGTTTCTCAGAGTTAGCATAGCTGTAGTGTATGCTCACAGTAACTTGCAAACAGTTGTACAAGCTAAGAGCAGAGAATCAGTAATTTGAAGAAGTAGCTGTAGCTGCTTTGGTCTGTGACTCACTGTGCTGCTCTGCAGGCAGGAACGCTCTAAGCTAGGTAGCTAGAAAGGTAAAATGAACTGAATGCTTACGATCCTGAGAGATTTTTTTCCTCTTTTTCTATCCAGCATATTACCACTCCAACCAAAGGATTTCTGTCCCCAGGATCTCGTAACCCTAAATTTAAGAGCTCAAAGAAGTGTTTAGTAAGAAGTGCTTTGGTTCATGTTTCTTACTTTTGGTGTGTTCAGTTGTGTGGTAGTTAATCTCATAACTTTTCTGTATTACTCCAGATCACGGAAATGGCCAAGGAGTCGCTGCCTTCCCCCACGGAGTGCGTCTATCCTGCCTTAGCTGGCTGCAAAGCTCCAGTTGATGTCATTTTGCCTCAGATTACCTCAAATATATGGTAAGTGCATTGTTGCTTTGGAACATCTTAATGAAAACTGAGTTCTTACTGGACCTTGACAAAAAAAAAGTGGATTAGACATCTTTTGCAAGGCTGTATCCTGCCTCTCTACTCTTGACAACCTTGGAATTGCCCAAGTAGTCTTTTTGTAAAGCCATAAAGAGCTTGCACCCAGAAACACAGAGAAGTTTCAATAAGACAGAGCAGATTGATCTTAATGATCTGTGACAAAGTGGTTGGAGCTAGCAGTGTGCTGAAGATGGCTGAAGATGGCACCATCCCACTGCTCTTTGGGAATACTGCAGGCAAAGTGGGGTTTCTGGATGAGATCCACATTTCAACCATACAAACGCCAGGTGCTCAGTTTGTGTGGTTTCTGATTTGAGTTTTGGTGACCTGTCAAGACAAACTATAGGCTTGCAGTGGGAACTGCTCTACAAAGCCCTTCCCCAGTGTACTCTGCTGCCTTTCCCCTCACTAGCACGTACTTGGCTGTTGGAATACCATTACCTGATGGATTTTGGATAAATTGCCAAAAGGGAATTTATCTTCTGCAGATAGAAGAATGTCATTTGCACTTTATTTTCCTTTATTTATGTGAATGTAAATTGGCATTCATGTAAAAGTTCTTCCTGCTCTGCCATGCCAAGGAGAGAGGATTATAGCATAATAAACCATTTTTTCCCCTGCTGCAGTGCAAGAGGTTTGGGGCAGCTCATCCGAGCGAAGAACATTAAGACAGTGGGAGATCTGAGTACTCTGACAGCATCAGAAATCCAAACACTTCCCATCCGTTCTCCAAAAGTTTCCAACGTTAAGAAAGCTCTTAAAGGCTATCACGAGCAACAGGTAAAGTTCAGTCCTAGTACCCAAAAAACCAGTATTAACCCAGTGAACTGCCAACATTCATCATGAGTGATGGGCTCTTTGAAACTGTGATTTATCTGTCAAAGATGGGCGTTCCGGGTACAGGCAGCTTGGTTACAACATCGGTGGGGATGACTGTATTAGTTATGTGACTCTCTGAATGTGCATCTTTCTTGTTCTCAGAAGAATCCTCAGGTGAAGCCTCGAGGGTGTGAGGAAATAGGAGCACTTGAAGATACAGAGAAAATAGCTAACAACGTAGAGGATAAATCTCCTTCCGTCGATGAGGAGAAACTTGCAGCAGGTAACTCTTGTTGCTTAGGGTCTGGATGTTGCTGCTTTCATCTAATGGAACTCTTAAATTTTTTTTGGAGGTTGCTCATAGCTAAGATTAAGGTACTGGGTGGGTTGAGGTAACCGCTTTATGAAGCCCTATAGCAATGGCATTTTAAAACTTGTTAAAAATGTTTGAGGGCAAAATATGTTCAGCAGGGCTCTCAGTACTTCACTTTCCAGCCAGGATCGTCTCCTGAGCTGTTCAACGCTGCAGGAACTGCTGTGGCTCTCTGGGTGTGCGCTGAAACAAAGCAGACAAACTGCAGTGCCGAAGAGGTGCCTGCAGGTGGGGGAGACAGCTCAGTGCTTCCCAGCATACCCAGTTGGGATTTTAGGGCACTTCAGAATTTCTGGGGTTTGGTCTTATAGTTTAAACAGAGGAATCCCTAATTGTTTTTCCTACAAGAGAGGTTGGAGCATTTTGTTGACCACAGAACAAAGATCTCAGGCACTCCAGCTGTTGGTTTAAAGCTGGACTTTCTTGGGATAACACTCTGGAAGGGCACTGCCAGTATCTGAATACGGTTGAGCATCTTGCTTTCTGTCCTGTATTTGATCGTATAACCATGATCAACTACAATGAATGTCACCATAAAGAAGGGCAGCATTTAGTTCTGAGAGCTGCCTTTGGCAGAAGCTCTCTACTGATACTTTGCAGACTGCATGAATAGTTGATCGTGTACCAAAGAAACTGCAGCATCCCCCTGTGACATAATTCTGCTCTGACCAAAGCCCAGATGCCCTGACTGCCCTGCCCCCCTGCCTCCCTTTGCAGATCTGACTGAACCCATTGCCTTGAGCACAAACGGCCCGCCCCCTGCAGACCTCCTGAGCCAGATCGAGGCGCTTGCTGCCCAGGTGACTTCTGAGGATCTCCACAGCTATCCGGGAAGCCAGCTCTTCGAGATGCAGGAAAAACTTGCTGCCATGACAAACTGTATCATGAAAACCCTGCGGTCCCGCTGGAAATCACCGCCCCATGAAAGTTCAGATTAGTTGCTTAGAATTCTTGAGGAAGGAGGGTTTTGTTACAAGAGTTCTTCCAAAAAGCTTAGTTTTCTTACTGGTGGATTAATCTTTAAACTGTACGTTTTGTACTATAGAAGATTTTTTAAACACCTCTATCTTACAAGTGTATCATGCTTTTTCTTTTTTTCTGTTTGTTTTTAACTTGTAGGGTTGCTTATTCCCCATTAGAGGTATTTCTATTACATTGCTATGCATATTTCTTTCAGGTAGCAAAAGAAAACTTGATAAAGGTGTGCAATAGCAAAGACTGTGAAACCAAACTAACAGAGTAGTTAAATTATTTTTTCAAATCCAAAGTGTTCTTACTGCTGCAAACTCTTAATATATGGTGAGAGATGGTTCTCACAGCTCTGCTCTTGTGCTGCCCATGCCTGTTCCCTTCAGAGCCGCTGAAACTCTTCAGCGCTTCTGTATTGAGATAAGCTCTGCTCAATTCCCTGTGGCACCAATGCTCCAAGAACCTGGTATCCAACAGCTGGATGGCTTCTATGTCTGTGCATTTTTAGAAGAATCACACTAAAGCTGATCGTAAAATGCAGTGAGTTTGCAGAACTTGTTAGGCTTTTTCCTGTGTTCTAACAGCTTTGTTTGCAGCAGCTCTCCTTTGGTGGAGAAGATATTTTCCCTTTGTGGAAATAAATGGATTTGACATGGGTTCATTGTATATTATGTACAGACTTACTTATGATTGCAAATGTTGGTTAATAATTTATGATTTTTAATTGCATGGAATGCACTGCTGCTTCTCAGAGACCTTCAGAGTTCTCAGGTTTTACTCCTGAAATCTAGTTTGTATATATCGGACATCTACGGAAAGGAATTGCTGCAGGTGTTGGAACTTAAACACGTGCAAATAAAACAGCAGTTAGTTTCCAAGGTTGTTAATGTCAGTCTTTAAGTTTAGACAAAACAAATGACTTCAGATCTGTTCAGCCCTTCCTCAGGGTTGCTTTGGAACCCTAAGGTTGGGAGGAACCTTGGAAGGCCATCAGTGCTGCCTAAAGCAGGAGTGGGTCCGCAAGGACGAGGTATATCTGAGCAGCCAGGTTCCATTCCGTGCCCTGTTCATGCAGCTCATGCGTTCATGAACTGGACAGAGGGGTCTTAAAGCCATAATGTGAGCTGCACCAGTGATGAGTGGCTGTAGGCTTTCTTGTTTTCCATAAAGTGCTGGTTCCAGATATGCCTCCTTAGGAGCAATGCATCTCAGAAGGGAGCTCACCTCTGTGTCAGTGGCATCCCAGCTTGGCTGCTCTCGGTCCACTTTGAGGAATGTTTTCCTTGCATGCTGGCAGTGTACATTGTGATACGCTATGAATTCTCTTTGAACAAAGGCCCTCACACTTAAAGTTGCAACTCCTGCTGCTGCGAGCTTACTCTGTGTACTTTATCCAAGATAGACTTAATAAGAGCATTTTCTGACTGCCATCTTTGGAGAGTGGCTGGTACCCGATGCTTCCTTAGGTGATGCAAATAACCACTGTCTGTGGGGGTGAAGTCGCTTGTCCAGCTCCTTCGTGTTGTTGTTGTGACTGTTGCATCCTGTGTCTGCTCCTGTTTTTTTCAGTTTGCTGAACAAAGCTGGTTTGTTTTAAGATAATAGATCCCTGCTCTTTGGTGTGAGCTAAAACATGAAACGTACTGCGGAAACATCAGCTTTATTTAGTCACTAATTTACAGGTAACAACTTCTGACCCCAGAACAACTGCATGAAAAACACCTGCACAAGAGCTCAGCAAGCAGAGGGAAGAGGCTTTTGCTTCATGAGGTTTCTTCCTCTTCACCTCCCAGAGAAAAGAAACTTTGGTTTGAGATCCTAAGCATACATGGAAAACAAATGTTCAAACAGAATAGCTGAGAAAAATTCTCTCTTTGTGAGAGAATGAATGAAGTAATGGTCGGTAGTCTTTGTCTGCAATAGATGCATAGAAACTCAGTGATGCTGATCTAGATTGTGGTTCTGGCGTTGTTTAAAACATTTTGGTGGTTTTAAAGTTTTGAAATGTTTAAATGAAGGTCTAGGCAACTTAAAAAATTTGGACACTGGAAGCAAGACAGCTCACATGAGCAGTGCCTAACAGTGCGGTTACAGGTAGTTTTTTCAAAACTGTTTTGAAGTTTCAAGAGTATTTTGTTGTGCAGTTTCTCTTTTTCCCCTATGATGGTTTATAGAGCGCTACCAACATGGCAGACAACGAGGCACTTTGGTGTTAGAAGTGGAAGCCATGCCGGCGTGTCTCCCAGAGAAAGGTGTGCCCTGGGGAAGGTGTGCTCTGACTCACACGGCTTCCACGTAGTTGGCCGGCAGCATGCCTGTCTTGCCGGTTCTCTGCACGGTCCCGTACATCCAGCCTTCGTCGATTGCTTGCACGTTCACGATTGTGTCACCATCTTTGAAGGAAACTTCATCAGCGTCAGCTGCCGTGTAGTCATACATGGCCCGGTATGTCTTCTGTTAATTTTAATAAGAAGGGGAAAAAGAAAGAGATGTTTATACCCCTGCTTGGTAGTTGGTCGGAACTTTGGAGGATAACTTATGTTTTGACTCATTCCAGTACTTCAGTGTAGTACTGGAAACCAGTAGTTTTGGCTGCTCCTTTAAGTATCCCGGTTTCAGATGACAAATCTTTTCTATAAGAACTCAAAAATTGAACATTAAAATCTTTATCAGATGTTTTTCCTGTTTGGATTCCTTTTCAGGGAGCTGCAGCCTCCTTGTTTCTGAGAGGGGCAGCCAGCACCCTGCCTCTGTGCTTTTGTGTTCTAGAATGTATTTGAGCAACAATATTCGAACAATGAGCAGCTCCAGTTAGCTCCAGCCACACCTTCAGGGCCTTGCCTCCTAGTGGACCCCGGTGGGAGGGAGGAAGTGTAGTGTAAATTTCTCCAGAGCAGGTGAGGATCTATTGTTGGTGGAGCTGTTGCACCTTCAGCTGCTTTTGTACCAATGGGCAGCATGGTGGCTGGGTGTGGGTGTACTGCTGACCTGTCCTGGATGAATGTCATGGTGTCTGCACCGTTAGCTCAGGGTGAGAAAGCCAAAGCTGCCAGTGCAGCTGCCCAGTGCCACTTACCCCAGCAGTGGAGGGGTGAGAAGGAACCGATGACACTGTTGTTTGCTGGGTGGCAACTGACGACGACCGCTGTTGTGGCAGCTCTATGGTTTTGGCATGCTTATAGCCCACTACAAAAGCAAAAAAAAAAAATTATTTTACAGTTAATTCATTATGGAATTGCCACTGAGGTTAGACTAATGATACAGGGATGGGTCACTAGGTGGCCAAACATGCCTTTTGCCCACTGAAACACACGGTCAGTTACGGCCGTATCTCAGCAGTTAGCAGCTCCACTCCTGTACTTCCTAGCCCCAGGAGTTACTAAACACCACCCACTGCTGTCCTGGCACATGGTCTGTCCTCAGCTGTGAGTGAACTGCAGCTTTGTTCCCATACCTGTGGCAGTTGTGGTGAAGAAGCCCCCGCTGCTGTAGTAGGACAGGTGCTGGTCCACCCCCTCCGAGGGCTCTGACTTCTCGTCCCCACCGCTGATGCTCAGGGCGCTGGCAGAGCGGGAGTGCTCCCGGTTGCGGCGCTGCGCTTGGACTGCCAGGAGAAAACAGATTAATTTCTGAGAACCAGCTCTGCTGAACATCCAGCTGCATTTACGTGGATAGCATAAATAGAGTTATGCCTGTGGGGAGAGGCGAGAGCCAGTTTCTCCTCTGACCACCATTAATGCTCAGAAGAACTGTGCCCATGTGTAACTTTGGAAATCCCTCTGTTAAGGCAGTGTCAGAAGTCAAAGCCTATGGCTGTGTTCTTGTACAGGTGAAGTACAGTTTAACACTAATGACCCCAAGCTGTTAGGGTTCCTGCTTGGCTTTGCATAAATAATAGTACAGATGGGGACAAACCTGAGATCATATGTAAGCTCCTGGACTGAATGTTGTCCTCTGCGGGGTCGTAGTCGAAGACAGAGCCAGGATTTGTGCGCCACACACGCAGACCTGTAAGAGAAATGGCTCTGAGCAGGAGGAGCTGTGGCCCAAGCCCTTCCTGGAGCCTGAGCAGCACCCATCTGTCCTGAATGGGAGTAGAAGTGTGTTAGGAGAAGAGAAGCAGGATTTCATAATTTGTATTTATCTGATCTATATGACAGATATTTTTTCATTTATTCTCCATCAAGTGAGTATAGCATTTTTGCAATATATACAGAGGTGAACTTACTTAAAAACGCAACTAAGAAATGACAATCTGTACCAGATTGGGCATTGCATTACTGTTGGGCAGAGAAGGCCACAAGGATGCTCAGAGACTGGAGCACCTCTCCTATGAAGACAGGCTGAGGGAGCTGGGGGAGTTCAGCCTGGAGAAGGCTCCAGGGAGACCTCATTGTGGCCTTCCAGTACCTACAGGGGCCTACAGGAAAGCGGGGGAGGACTCTACCACAAAGCGCAGTGATAGGGGAAGGGGTAACAGATTTAAACTAAAAGAGAGGAGAGATGTAGGTTAGGTGGAAATTCTTTACTATGAGTGTCGTGAGGACCAGTCCCAGGCTGCCCAGAGTCATGGGTGCCCATCCCTGGAGGTGCCCAAGGCCATGGATGGACCCTGGGCAGCCTGAGCTGGGGGGCACCCAGCCCACAGTTCCTTCCAAACCAAACCACTCTGACTGTCTGGTTTACAGCTGCTATCAGAATATATTCCACCTTGACTTTGATAATAACATCATCTCCAACTAATGATAAATGTAAATCGATTCAGCTGAGCTTAAAACAATTTAGCAAGGTCGACTTGTGTTTTGTGTAAAGGAAGTACTCCAGGCATTAAAGCAACCTGCTTCTGCTTACCTGTGAGGTTCTCCTGATCCTGGTCCACACGCTTCTGCTCCATTTCTACCACTCGCCTCTGAATGCCCCGATAGCTGATGTCGCTGAAGTCCTGCATGTTCTTTTTCACACGTTCTGTAATGGGGTCAGTGACTACAGGTGTGAAAGTACCTTTGTTTTTCTCAAAATCTTCGTGGTATTTCACCTACAACGTAAAATGAAATGTTTGTCCCTCTGTAGCTTAGATGAATAATTGTTTTTTTCCTGCTCACTTCAAGTGAGCTTCTGGTAGAGGTGCACTGCCATTCTGAACATTTGCTTTCTCCAATCCAAGGAACAATGAGAGAAAGAGAAAGCCTAATCCCACCCATGCTTTTCCAGTGGAGTCCCTCTTGCCTTTAGCATTTAATAACATGGGAAACCAACTGGTAAAAGCACATTGTCACTGATATGGCACCCCAGCACGTCCCAGGAACCAGGCTTTTAGTTAAATTGTTTGCCAAGCTAACACACACATGGAGAAGCTCTCTTACCGTAGAGATGTGTTTCTGGGTCTCTCGCACACGCCGCATCTCAGGTGTGTCCAGAACATAAGCAGCTTTGCCTTGCACTTGCTTTCGGAAGCTGTCTGAGTAAAGGACCTGCAGGGAGAAAAGGCAGTGAGCACAGGGCACAAAGCTAACCCTGCGCCGTGAGGAGCGGGAGGTGCTGCTGCAACACAGCCTGGCAAAGAAGGTTAAAAAAGAAAAAAAGCAGCAGCTAGCGGTGAGTGATGTTGGAATGCAAAGCAAAATTCTGTCTTGTAATTCTATGAGATGTGGGCAGCGCTAGACTTACTGCAAACCTTCCTTTTCTTAACTAAAAGATGATGCCTTTTTCGACCTGTGGTAATGGGTAGAGAGGTGAAGCAGTATTTCAGGAAACATTTTCATACATCTCATGTTCACCTCTAACTTCAGTGAAGTAATCTGTGAAACAGCTGTAGTTCTCAATGAAATATTATGCTTTTTGCTGCTTTTGCAATCAGTAGCTTTGTGCTTCGGTACACACTCGTTTGTGGGTGCTGTATGCCTGGATTTATCGGGCAAACGATGTCTGTATGCACACACACCTTCAAAGGATGGGCTTGTCAGGCCTTTTGCATCTGGAGTAACACATCAGCAAAGTGCCTAAAGGAGGCCATTTCCAAATTTGACCTTTTTTTTTTATATATGAATTGTAAGATTCAAGATTGCAAGATGAAGCTAACAAAGTATAAAAAAATACTTATTCTTCAGTATCAACGTAACTCATAAAGTCCAAGACCAGTGAACTCAGAAGATATTTGCAAGAAATCTGAAGGCAACATAGGTTATTGGAAATGTAGTTATGTGGAAAAAAACAATCTAAAGCAATCACACAGCAAGAAATAGTTGTGTAATAATGTACAAAGATTTCATTTTAGCGTTACTTCATTTGTCAGAACTAGGTAATGATGTTACCATTCACACTGCATGGATTTCAGGACTTCTGATGTTAGTTTTTAAGCTATTTTCGTTTATTGGCAGAATGGGACATACCGAGCTGATGTTTTCCTGGTTGCGCTTGGCTCTCTCCATCTCTGGGGTCATCGGCGTTGGGGTTCCTTTGGCAAGGTGCTCTTTGTACAGCACCTGTAGGGAACAGAAGGGGCCCACAGGTCAGGTTGAGGTAACTCATCTCCTTCTGCCATGGGTGTTACTGGTTAAGCATACTCAGCACTGCAAGGGTAGAAAGGATCTTAGGAAATAAAGCAGCTAAAAAGTTACTTGCTAGAGCAAAAGGTAAAAAAGGGAAAAATAGGCAAAAATACGGAAAACTGAGAGAACAAGGCTAAATTAGAAGTGGATTTTTTTCAGACTGGTTATGTTTAATGTCAGGCAGGTGTCTTTCCTCTTTCAGTACCGAGCTGATTTGTTCCTGGTTGCGTTTGACTCTCTCCATCTCAGGAGTGATGGGCGTGGGGGTCGCCTTCCCTAAGCCTTCCTTGTACACAACCTACAGACCACAAAGCAACCCAGAGTCACAAGTGTACAAATTAAAACCACAATGCCACTGGTTTTAGAATGAATGTCATCCATTGTGAAAGGGAGAAAAAAAAAAAAAAAAAAAGAAGTGAGGAAAAATGACATTAAAAAGTTAATTGATGAGAAAAAATATATATTTTCTATGTACTGTAATTTTAAATGATGACTTTAATTTGTAAATTTGAGGGGAAAAATTAGAAGGTTAAATAAAAACCAGGCAAACAAGTTATTCAAAAAACAAAAAAAAAAAGAAAAAAAAAAAAGAAAAAAAGCTCTCTCTTAGCCCCTTTCCATCTTGCAGACAATACCGAGCTAATCTGTTCTTGATTGCGTTTCACTCTCTCCATCTCGGGAGTGATAGGGGTGGGGGTTGCTCGCCCCAAGTTCTCTTTGTACAACACCTGTGGGATACAGAACAGTACCCGGCATCTCACAAAGCAGCATGAAAATTCAGAAGGCTTTGAACACAAGGTATTACTCAGTTATCGAAGTTGAAAAAAGTCATGGCGGATTATGGCACGGAGCACTGCACAAAGCCAAACATCTAAAGCTAGAAGGAGGGGTAAGAAAGATAAACTGTAAAAGAGAAGCTTGTTATAACTGTTTGGGTTAAAAAAGAAGGGCTCTATCCAGCTACAGCTGCGACCATGGCTCCAAGGCTCGATGAAGCTGCCCGTGACCAAGAACTATCTCTAAGGATGGTCCTGCCTACCCTGCTGAAACATCCTGCCTTCCTCTGGCCAGAGCTGTAACACCAAATAGGGTACAAACAGGGTGAGGAGCTAAACGCTCAAATCTTCAGCATCAGAGCTGGTCATGATCCAGGCCGAGGAGAGGATCCCCTCTGTGCCCAAAACATGGTTTGAAGCCATTTGTGATATTTTTTCTTTGCAGGGAGAGGGGTTTTGTGGCCACACGGACACTGAGCAGTCAAATACCAAGGGGAGCCGGAGGTGGGTGTCCCACCTGAAGACCTTCCTGGTAGCACCCGGGTCACCTCCAGCAATACAATCTCAGAGAGATGGGATTTGTGCATTGGGGCAGTTGGGTTTTGAGCTTTTTTTCCCCCCACTGAAGTCAAATATCCCCAAAAGGCTAATGACTGCTCAAGCACTAAGCACGGGAGATGGAGCTGAGCCATTCTCCCAGGAACACCAGTCTGCTGGTGTTGTCTGGATAGAGCCCTGGTAATACAAACTGAGCTGTAGAAAGCTCCTAAAGTTTTGGATCAGTGTTAACACTACAGCCAAGTTTATTTTAGAAGATGAGAGATTAACTTGCAGAAACAAATATATCTGTTTTTCAAATTAAATTCAGTTTTCAGTAGATAGTTAGAATGTTACTTCATTAAAATACAGGCGCAAAGGAAAAAAAAAAGATCTATTTTTAAGGTACCGAGCTAATGATTTCTTGATTGCGTTTGACTCTCTCCATCTCTGGAGTGATTGGTGTTGGGGTCACTTTCCCCATATTTTCTTTGTACAAAACCTATAGGATACAAGGGAGTATCCAAAATCATTAAGAAGGTACTTCCACCACCACCACCACAACCACAAACAACCACGTACAATAAAAGCTTTTGGGTTATTACACTTAGAAGGGGTTAGATTTGGGGCCACTGCTATTCCTGGAAGAAGCAATGGGAGCCTTGCCATTAATCCACTAGGATGCAGCAGTGGGCCCTCTATGGTATCAACTGTGAGTGAAAGCAAAACAGTAACAAGAAATAGTTTAAAAATTGCAAAGAAACAATGTCCATCAAAGAAAACCAAAGGTCAAACACATTTCTAGTAAAGTCCTAATTCAGATAGCGTTACATAGAAGAAATTACGACTCGTTTGTAAGCACAAAGTGTAGATGTTCATGCTACCTGATGGGATTATTTTAAAGTTAGGAAGCACAGATTATTAAAACTGCTAAGTGCGTTAAACACTTCAAGTCTTTAGGAATGGGTTTCCTGTGCAAATACCGAGCTAATGATCTCTTGATTGCGTTTGACTCTCTCCATCTCAGGAGTGACAGGGGTTGGGGTGGCTTTCCCTATGTTCTCTTTATATAACACCTATGAGACATGAGAGGAACCAAAGAAAGCAACAATAAGTAAACAGCCATCTGTAGACAAACTTGAAGGCTAAGGCATCTTGTATTAAACAACACAGTGCCTACGCGTTATAGATATGTTTAAAGAAGGTACACAGCAACATTTTAGTAGAGAAGTAGGATCTGGCATACAGGGCTTTTAACTACAGGATGACTCAATGGATAAGTACTGTATAATTAAGACTACAAAATACTGTGTTGAGGATGTTATGAATATTTAAATTATAATACAGAATGTCAGCACTGCAGAGAAAATGAAGTCTGTTAAAAGTTTTTAGGATTAGAATAGGGCATTAAAATAAGTCTTAACACCAATAAAAACTGTAACAAGTTAACGTAATTGTTGTAAACCACACTAAGACATGGGTAAGAAGTAATCACTTATTTCAGCTTCTTTGGGGCCAGGGTCAGCATTATTTTTGAGTAAGTGTCACAATGTCCACTTATGAAAACTGTTAAAATGTTCATTTCAACAGAGTTAAAGGCAACTTTTTTTCTTGGCAAAGTACCGAGCTACAGATTTCTTGGTTGCGCTTGACCCTCTCCATCTCTGGAGTGATCGGGGTGGGGGTCCCCATCCCCACGCTCTCTTTGTACAACACCTGCGCAGTGATAAGAAGCATCCAAAAGAAATCAGAACTCAGAAATAATTAGGTCCAACACAAAGCCAAATGTTTGAATCTCCTGAATATGCATCTACTTTCATGTGCACTGAATGCTGCCCCTGAAGGCTGGCACTGCACCTGTAGCGTCTGAAGGCAAACACATCTATGCCTTTATCTTAGAGGTGCCATGAACCCAACCCAGGCACCTCATGACAACACTGAGCAAATGCATTTCCATGCTGGTGGGAAGCTTCTAGACAACCACTGCAGCCTCCTGGAGCCCTCCCAATTCCATGACAAGAGCACTACAACAGGAAAGTGATAGGATTTCAAAAACACCACACAAAAACATATTAAAAGGAAGTTGGAACAGGGAGCAAAATGGTTAAAGATATCTAGGATTATGTCAATAATTACAAATGTGAAGAAGTGGAATGTAAGTAACACTGGGAAATACAGTACAAGGAGGAAGGACGTTTTATAACTTGATTAAATTGATTATGTGGAAGTAAGGAGTGGAGCTGTTCCATTTTTAATAAAGGTTAAAAAGTTCAGTTTAGGTGGAGTTAAGGGGAATACATCTTTTCCTTCACAAAATACCGAGCTAATGTGTTCTTGATTGCGTTTCACTCTCTCAACCTCAGGAGTGAGGGGTATCGGGGTTCCTTTCCCCACCTCCTCTTTGTACAACACCTGTGGGTAACATGGCTGCATTAAAACACCAAAAAGGAACAGGCAAACAGCAGCAAATAGCTCGCTAGGAAAAGAGACTGAATGTTATTGAAAGTCACCCTGAGCCAAAGCTTGGAAAGAAAAAGAAAAATTAAAACTGTCCTCAAAATGATGAGGCTAAAGACATACTATGCAAAGACTTTGCTTCTCAGGATCTGTAAGAAAACGTCTGCAACAGTAGATAAAGGTGTCCTAAAGGAAGGAGGTATCAAATACAACCCGAAAGGAACAAAGGAATGAAACTCTGTTTCATTTACCCATTCAGAAAACACCACAGCAGGGTAAGCTGGCATCTACTAGAGCACTGTTACACTGAGCTCACTCCCACAGACCAGAAATAGTTTAGTTTTTATAGGGAAAGTAAAGAAAATCAGGAAAAAGCCACACAAGACAAAACTGAAGACTGAAGTGATTAACAAAAGGAAAAATTGATATTAAGAGCCAAAAATTTTCAAATTTCAATTTCAGAGTCAAAAGAATCTAAAAGTTATTATTATTATCAAGATTACATGATCAAATCAGAGGAACAAGGATGATGTAAGTAATGATTATGGAGGAAAAAAATCTCGAAAAAGGAAATTCCTGATTAAGTAGATTATAGGGGAAAAGGTGTAACATTGGGTGTTAAAATTATTTAAAA
>WBMW01002122.1:122672-152565 GCA_013396635.1 Penelope pileata | reverse complement strand
CTTGTACTCTCCTGTAGAATCCTGATGTCCTCTCCAAGGTGTGTGCAAGCCTACCTGAATGAGGGCCATAGGAGGTGGAGGGGGCAGGGACATCAGCTGAGAACAAGGTGGCCATATCTTGACTGTGGCACAGTGTTCACGCAGAATGATGAAAGCCCCGGGCAGAATGGGGCTGAGATGCAGAGGGACTTGCTTGGGCCCATGATACCTGGGAGCAGCTGAGCACAAAGCACATTCCATCCACCTGTGGGAAAGTTGATCCCATCTGCACTATGCACAAGTCAAGAGCATCCATCCTGCCATAGGGCTTGAGATAGATGCTGTGCAGGGCATCTCTTTGCAGGGAGCTGGGCTCAGCAGTCCCACCTGCCCTGCAGAATACACCTTGTATCTGCTGGGATACTCTGGGTGATGGTCATGTTCTGGTCTTCCTCCTCTGAACTGCCTCATTTGCAGCCATTCTTACAGGTTTAGCAAGGCAGCTAGCAGCCATTCATCCTCCTCCTTTGTTGGATGAATCAAAAACCCCCTTCCGTAAAAGAGCAACCAAAAACCGGAGCCCTGGGATGACGTTTGAGCAGAGCATCCTTCATCCCTGACCTCGTGGCGCAATGGTAGCGCGTCTGACTCCAGATCAGAAGGCTGTGTGTTCAAATCACACCGGGGTCAGCACGTCCCCCCTCCATGGGGAAGTGCAATGGGAATGGAATGGCCATCCCAACGGCCATCTGTTTTGCTCTTCTGTTTCATATTCCACTGCCACAGTGCAGGGCAGCAAATGAGCCATGGCAGAAAGGTCTTTCCTTGCTGGACTGGCATTGGGAAATATTTGGATAGCTTCTGCCTTTCCCTCCTTCCATGTCTAGCAGGGAGGCAGGAATAGAAGGCATCCCCGCCATGGTGCCATGTCTGGGCAACACTTCTCCTGTTCCTGATACCCCTCAATAACGGCAAGTGTAGCTTCCTCCAGATAGGGACTTTTACAAAAAGTCCATCTTGCAGTCTCCTGATCCTTAGCAGGGCACATTATCCACTGCAGCACTGCAGTGTTTGCTGGCCTGACACCCAATGGGAATCTGTCCTGTTGTTGTCATTTGTGCTTTTGCCTCCCATCTTATCACTGTGCAGTTTGAGAAAAGTCTGAGTCCACCTCTACACCCTCCTGTTAGGTAGAAACGTTTGCATTAAGATCATTTTATCTTCTCTTCTTCAGGCTGAACAAACCCAGCTCTCTCTGCTTCTCCTTGTGTGTCAAGTACCCAAGGCTCTCATTGGACTTGCTCCATTATGTTGTCATAGAATAGAATCATGGAATCCTTAGAGTTGGAAGGGACCTTTAAAGGCCATCTAATCCAACTCCCCTGCAATGGACAGGGACACCTGCAGCTCCATCAGGGTGCTCAGAGCCCCCCAGCCTGACCTTGAATGTCTCCAGGGATGGGGCATCCACCACCTCTCTGGGCAACCTGTTCCAATGCTTCACCACCCTTATTGTTAAATTTTTTTTCCTTAAATCCCACCTAAGTCCCCCTTCTTTCAGTTTGAAACCATTTCTTCTTGTCCTATCACCACAGACCCTGCTAAAGAGTCCGTCCCCTTCCTTCTTGTAGCTCCCCTTTAAATATTGGTAGGGCGCTATCAGGTCACCTTGGAGCTTTCTCTTCTCCAGGCTGAACAGCCCCAGCTCTCTCAGCCTGTCCTTGTAGGAGAGGTGCTCCATTCCTTGAATCATTTTTGTGGCCCTCCTCTGGATGCTCTCCAACAGGTCCATGTCTCTCCTGGGCTGAGGACTCCACATCTGGACGCAGCACTCCAGGTGAGGTCATTGTCCTTCTGTCAATTCTATTGAAGTGTTCAGCTGTGAGGAACTGAAAGCCATCAGGAAAATCTGATGTTTAAGACTCTCCTTACTCTCCTCCTGGTGCCCTATGCATTTCTTGATGAGATGGACAGGGGGGATGGAGCACTGGAAATAAAAGGAGACTTGAAGCTGTGGGAAGGCATGACCATAGTTATAATCCGTTTAAAGCAGTTGAATTCTTTAAAGGTTACTTTAAAGGTGAACTGCTGAAGACATACACAAGGAACATAATGAAAATAAAACAAAGGAGCACTGAGAGTTGCAAAAAAAAGGGTAGAGAGGACCTGAAATTGATGCTCAAATAGCTCCCAAGCAAAAGACATCTAACCCCTAAGCCCCGTCTCTTTCCATTTTATTACTGAGCATGACATTATACATCATACATATGTACCTGGTGGTGTCCCCTCCCAACCCCTTGTGAACCCCCCAATCAATTCTCGGTGGGTGCAGAGTGAGAAACAGAGAATGATGTTGTGCACTGTCCATTGTCTTGAGGGTGGGGACAGAAGGGAAAACAGATGATCCTTAGGCTCAGACCACCCCACAGCTGGGCATCATGGCTCTAGAGAGCCCTGGGGCTGCACTAAGCCTCACACTGCCTGGGAATCACATCCACAGACAGAAGAGAGAAGAATCTGATGAGCCAAGGATGACAAGGTGTTTCTGCAGTTACTTACTCTACGCCAAAAACCTAGTGTACACCCTCCTGTGACTCACATTCTCACTTTTCTGGTAGAACCTAGACCCAACAGCCCCCTATTGCATGTCCCAAAAGCTATTGGTGTGTCACCAATGAGTTGCATGAGCAGATTTCTTTGATGGTTGTCCTCCAGATGTCGCCACCTCATTGTTTTATGTCCTTGGCTCTTCCAAGAGCAAATTAACAAGTGAAAGGGCAGACGAGATGGCACCTATCAGCGGATGGTCTGAATACAGCCATGCCATTAGGAAAGTGGCACTGTGTTCACCCAGCCATGGTCTCTACTGAACCAGGAAGATTTATGATATCAATCTGTCTCTGTAATGTGATCTTCTGTCCCTTTGACTTTTCTGAATGGAAAGAAACTCAGATATTACCTTTTGCAGATCTTCTACAGGTCTAAAAATAATACAGGTTGCCAGATGCTTTTGCTGGGAGTGTTATCGCATCTTGAATTGTGTCTGCTGGTAAGAAGTTTTATTTTCACTGCAGTCAGTGGGAACAGTTTTCACATTTCAAAAAATGATAAGATCTACAATTTATTCTCATTCTTCAATAGGATGAATTTTTAAGACTTTTTAAAGTCTTTTTTTTAAAACACAAAAACAAACACACAAGTGATCTGAGTCACAATTTAGGCAAGATCTGGTTGGTGATGAGGTTTAATCAAGGGAACAGTTTGCCAGGCAGCAGAACTTGATAAGTACATGCAAGGGAAGGAGCTATAGGTTGCTTAGTAGGTTGCTTAGTAGCAAAATTACTTCATAATATTAAGGCTTTTTGATTTTTTGTAGCTAAAATTCTCTACCTTGCATAAACAAGGAAATCTTGCAGACAATATCAGGTAGGAATGTATGAGGCAAAAAAGCTTGCAAATGTTCTATATAACTGTAAATCCTTGTAACAAATGCTGTTTCAGACAAATCTTTATTTTCCAATGAAGACTTACATCTCAGAAAATCATGATCTGTCCTGCTGAGGTCTGCTATACCAAGCAGTTTACTCTAATTATTGATGTACAACGAGCTTGACCAGAGGTAGGCATGAAGCCTGTGAACAAACTTTCCCCTGGTTTTACTAATGTGGGGGTGGAAAGTCTTTCTTGGGAGCAGGGTGCTGAAGCAAGGAATCAAGACTGTGCCTCCAGAGGCCCCACACGTGGCTCACAATGCCAGCCCTGAAAGGCTTTCTCCTGACCAACTTCTGTGCAATCCTATTCAAGTCAGCTCATAAAGACCTTGGGAAAGGTTGTACAGAGCCATTTCACACCTACTCTGTCCACAGGAAACACTGAGAACGAGGTGGCAGATCCTCATATTTTCCTTGGTACATTCTCTGAGTTTCCCACCAACGCTTGCTTCCAGAGATGGGAGGATTTTGGGTGTTTAACAGCCTCCAATCTGTTTTCCTAGGAATTTGCCTGATCGTTTTCAAATATATAAACTGCTATAAAGATGATCATGAGATATTTTTTTCATTCATCAGGAGGAAACAAAAGGACACACAGATGACAGTGCCAGACAAGGTCAAATATCACGCTTATTGCTGGCTCGAAGCAAGCAAATTTGTAGAAAGCAGCAATTAGTTACACAATTACCCAGCAAGGCAAGTTCAGCTACTGCTGAATCATGTGTAACGCCCTATGAAGACTCAGCTGATCCCTGGCTGCTGCCTCCCTCTGTCTGCTTCCCTCTGTGTCTCTATTTGCCTTTCAGCTGCTGACTTCCCACTAGGGAAGGGCTTGTCCAGGTACCATGTGGAGTACAACAAAGGCTGCCAAATTACGGTGCAAAGGAAATCATGATTAACAAGACATGAAAGATCTGTTTGTAGAAAATATCACTGCTCCAGTTTTTGAGCAATGGCTTCTCAGTTTTCTGTGTTTTCTGTGCATGGAAATGAATCCAAAAGGGTTACATCAATTCCACTTTTCCAAACAGTTCTATGATTCTGATGTTTTATATCATATTCCTATACTCAAAGCTGTTCTTGCAGCTGTTTTGCTGCACAAGACCTGTGCCCTTAATACTGGTAAAATGACTGATCAAATAAGGGACTGTTGTAATCAAAAGGAACAATTAATTGGTAGGAGAAACGCCAGAGATTTCACTTATTTGTACTATGATTGCAACAGCTTTGGTCCAAATAAAATACCAGTACATCTGACCAGTGTCTGGGGGCAGGAGGAGTGAGTGGAGGGCAAAGAGAGATGGAAAGGCTCTTTCCATCATCTCCTGTGAGAGGATCTGTGGCAAAACTCCCCAGTGCAGAACCACATCCATGATGGCAAGTCAACCAGTGCAGGGGCACAGATACAGGATCATGACTCTGCTCTCAGATTCTGCCATTAACATGGGCACAATTTAGGTCCAGACCAACCAGCGCTGCCCCAAACCATTCCTGGACACAGCCAGCACAGTTGGCACAGAGCAGGGACAATTCCCAATACACATTTTTAATCCAACCACCTCATTTTGGAAGGTGAAAACTTTATGGACATGACCAGTCATGCCAGCTGCCCTAGGAATGGTCCCTGTCATGTTTAGTTGTGTGGTCAACACAACTTCAGAAACACCTGTCCAACCCACTGTTGGACTGTCTCCACTGTCACCCAACACCAGGCTCCAACAGTACACAGTAAGGTATACCAAAATAGCTTCCGGCATACCAAAATTTTCCTGTTCATCATGTCTGGGAGTGACAATATATAAGGGAATGTAGTGATAGGGCAAGGAGTAATAGCTATAAACTAAAAGACAAGAGATTTAGATTAGATATAAGAAAGAAATTCTTCACAATGAGGGTTGTGAGGCTCTGGCACAGGCTGTCAGGGAGCTGTGGGCACCCCATCCCTGGTTGTGCCCAAGGCCAGGTTGGATGGAGCTTGAGGCAGCCTGAGGTGATGGAAGGTGTCCCTGTGACAAGGGTTGGGGCTGGGTGGGCTTTGAGGTCCCTCTCAACCCAAACAGTTCTAGGATTCTACCATTCTGTCTATCCTTCTGCTTCAGCCCAATGAAGAAGTTAGGCAGAAAATCTAGATTATAGCTTCCAACCCAAGCTATTCAATGATTATAAGGCCAATTGGCCGATGGACAATCAACTCCAGGTGATCTGGGTGGGCAGCTCAGAAGATTCTGCCTTGTAGGTCCTATCTGAAGAGGGGTGATCCTTGGGACTTGCCTGTGAAGAGATAATATATTCTTACGCTGTGAGAAGGAGACAGGTGTTTTTTTCTCTGTATTTCCATAATTCCTCACCAAGGCCAAACACCTACATGTGCTCTTTGTACCAACGCCTACAAAGCTGCACGCAATGAACCTCTGAAAGGCCAGAGATGAGGGTGAAGGGTGGGTGAAGCCATGCTTTACACCCCCAGCGAGGATGTGGGCGTGCAAACCGCACAAGGGACACCTGAGAAATGCAGCCCTGCCTGCTGCAGGCAAATTCTGGCCTTTCAAAGGTCACTGCCTGCTGGAGTCTGGGCTCATTACCCAGCAGGAATCCGAGGTGGAGGGCTGAGGTGCTGCTGTTATCAGCTTGATTTCTCAGCAAAGTCATGCACAGGGGAGCAGGAGCTATTAGCAGTGGGTGGTTCTGGAGGGACCTTTATGCTGAAGGCTAGAAGTGACCCTCTCAGATGCTGTGGTGATGGGGACGAGCCCCTGTGAATAGTCTTGAGTGCTTGGTCAACTTCAGCAGATGAAAATCAAGGAGAAATTTAGAAGATAGAGGCGGTGGATATCAAGGAGATGTTTACGGTCTCGTCTCTGATCTCTAGGAAATATCATAGTCCTATATAGAGGCATTTTCAACTCACAAATGCAAAATTCCTGCAGGGAAGTGACCTGAAACTAGCTGCAGAGTCAGAAAATCTCAGAGTCAGCACTCACTGTCAGTCTCCAGACCACTGCCATCACCATGTGTTTATCTCTGTGCTATCAGAGCATGTAGAGGCACAATGCAACCAGCAGCAGTGGTAAAAGCCCTCTCTGCTTTGCCTGGCCTCCAGTTATGTACAAATAGCCCTTGTCTCAAGATAGCAATTGAGCAGCAAATATTATGGTGATGAAGACACAAGGACAGAGCCCTTGTTCCCCAGCCAGGTGCTGTCCCTTCTTTTCCTGTCCCCAGCAGATGTAGCCCTCAGGGTGGTAGAAAGCATCCAGCCTCTGCACACATTTCACAATGCACTGATTTGTTCACTGGGAATTGATTACCTACTTGATTACATCATGGGTTGCATAACCAGGTTTACCTGTGACATTGACCTCGGGAGATGTAAGTTGATTTCCGGAGGGCTAGAAATGAACTAACCAGGTATACTGAAGTAACTAGCTGCTTACTGAAAGTGAATCCTTCGTGAGGCCTGTTTGCTTTGATTCTTAAAGCGTTATACTTCAAGGCATCTTTCATGCTTTCATGGACGTGTTGTGTTTGCTAGGTTGGTGATAGACTTCCTTTTGGTGTCATCCCTCACAGCGTGTCATCTGCCCAAGCAGGGAGGGAGAGGTGGTTGATTTCCAGCACGGGATTTAGATGCCACTCACGAACACTTCATCACTGTGATTTCTGTTTGTGACAGCAGCACACGAGCAGAGACAACATGCAATGCCACAATTTAATCAGGACGCCAATCTGTGTTAAAGGTAGCTGTCTTAATCCCAAAATAAGCACAGGAAAGACTGGTAGCAGCAAGACAGGTGCTGGAGACAGCTGAGCTATGGGGAGAGGAAGGGAGATGATTGCTGGAAATGCTTGTTAATGCTTTGTTTGCAACTGGTGCAAAAAAGAAGGAAAACAATTAAATAGGAAAACCTGAAATACGATTAGTTTCACATACAGGCTAGAAAACTGTATTTCTATACTAGTAAGCAGTACCTTTCTCTAGGTCCTGAGGTCCTATGCTGTGGTGCAACCATATCCATATTATGCAACCGTCTCAGCTTCCTAAACAAGGTTACCACATCAGGCTGCCTACTGGAATACTTCCTAGCCTGCACTTATCGTTGGAACCGCCCAGAGATTTTTGGCAGAGTGCTAGCAGAGGTCAAAAGTGCCAGGACTGTTCCAATAATTTGATATTACGGATGATCAGGCATCAGTGCTCATGTCCTGACACTATTTAATCCCTCAGTGCAGGCGCAGGCAGGTCAGCTGAATCACTGTCCAGGCTCCACTGACTGTATCAGCTACACCTCAGCAGATTATAAGGAGACTTTGGACACAGCAGACACAACAGACTTGTCTGTTACCCATGAAAACCATCATGCATATGCAGGTGAAGGTCAGTGCCACATCGACCTGTGTGATATACGTGACTCCAGTTCTCTCAGCTGCTGCATTGGCAGCTTTCTACCTAACAAGAGCTCCTGGGGATTTTCTTTTTGATGGTGACAGTGCCAGAGCCTACAGAAATCCACTTGTTAGGGAACAGCCCTTTTGGTGCTGCACAAAGAGGAACATTTAGACATTTCTTCCTGTTCAATGAAAATGTTTCTGGTGTTTTAGTTTCTAGTCAACTGCGCACTAATAGTTAATATTTAAATTTTTGCACTACTTCTTACAATACCATCCACACAGAACAACCTCCAGGAATTGCAGCACTCCAGAAATTGTATTGATGTGTGAGAGATCAGGAAACTCACCAGACAAGACCAGAGAAGCATTTACCTTCTTTCCACAACACACAACAGTTCTGCCTCACAGCCTTCCCCACAAACACTGGCTATTATTCCTTCTAACTCCCATCTCTACAGAGGAATCTTCCTTTTGCGCAGGCTTTAAGGGACACAGAAGACGTTTCACTTGCTATGTTGATATTTAGCACCATCGTGTACAGGTCTATTTAATCGACTCACTGTACGGATTGCGACACATTGACATATGCAATGGAGATCAAAGCAACCAAGGGTAGCCAAGCTGTGAATGGGTAATAATTGACCAGGTTGCCAGACTTCAGCATTGCAGTGCCCTTGAACTTCTTGTGTACAGGGGCTTTACAGTCTCTCCTTCTGCCCACCTCAGATCTGTGCCTTATTTGTGATGCTAGGAATTCACCCATCCATTGGGATCCTCACATTTAGGAAAGCCGAAATGTGGTTGTTAAAATTGCCCTATGTGTACTTGGTGACGCTTATAAGAGGAATGTAAGATTTCAGTCTATGTTCTTTTATCTAGTTTGCTAAACCTTAAGCTTAAGACAAAGGGCACAATAGAGGAACAAAGTACTGTCAGATTTTATTATAGAATCATAGAATCATAGAATGGTTCAGGTTGGAAGGGACCTTAGAGATCATCTTGTTCCAACCCCCCTGCCATGGGCAAGGACACCGCCCACTAGACCAGGTTGCCCAAAGCCCCATCCAGCCTGGCTTTGAATACTTCCAGGGAGGGGGCATCAACGACTTCCCTGGGNTTCTCTTGATGCAGCCCAGGATGCGGTTGGCCTTCTGGGCTGCAAGCGCGCACTGCCGGCTCATGTTGAGTTTCTCGTCAACACACACCCCCAAGTCCCCCTCCTCAGGGCTACTTTCAAGCCATTCTCCGCCCAGCCTGTATGTGTACTTGGGATTGCTCCGACCCAGGTGCAGGACCTTGCACTTGGCTTTGTTGAATTTCATGAGGTTGGCATGGGCCCATCTCTCAAGCCTGTCCAGGTCCCTCTGGATGGCATCCCTTCCCTCTGGCGTGTCGACTGCACCACACAGCTTGGCATCATCTGCAAACTTGCTGAGGGTGCATTCGATCCCACTGTCCATGTCACTGACAAAGATGTTAAACAGCACTGGTCCCAGTACCGATCCCTGAGGAACACCACTTGTCACTGGTCTCCATTCAGACACTGAGCCATTGACCGCCACTCTGGCGGTCTTCATTTACTTCATTATCTTCATTTACTTTTGATGAATGGAAGATGAAGCACCTCAAATCTAAATCATTCTGCATCTATTGCAAGGATTTGTGCCACAATTAGGAATATAAGGAGAATACTGAAATACTTAACATAAACATGGTGTTAGTGGGATATAAGTGCATGCTTTTCTAAATAATCGTGTGCCTATGTAGTTCTAAATGCATTTTCTAGTTAAAATTACAAAATCAAGACTTATCTGTGCCCAGATACGTGTAAACTTTTATCAATAAACACTCCTCGAACCATAATAGTTCTCAGATCCTAAAAAGCCCTCATCCCAAAATTTTATTAGTCATTAGCTTTTAAGTTGTGCTTGAGAGGACTTCTCTGAGATAATGTTGATGCAGAAAGCAAATTACAGTGCATATGGCACGTGTTATGAGCTACATTTAACTGGTGGTAGATTGTCAATCAAGAAAAGATTAAGAGAACATGGAGAAATCTACACAGTCACTCTGTGTGAGCTTTTATAGCAGGAGAAATGATGTTTTCAGGCGCTGGCTTTCCTCAACAATTTAGATTTTATTTGCAATATTGCCTTTGGAAAGTTGTGCTGCTAGGGTAAAACTCAGCAAAATTGGATTGTAAACATCAGAACCTAAGTATCTATGCTTATAGATTTACAAAATTTCCTATTTGTAAATTAAGTGAAATAAACACCTTCAGAGGTGTTGCTCCTGTCATGATCATCTAGAGATCTCTTCTTGCTGATGCACCAAACCCTTGTCTTGCACTTAGCAGCTGGAGCACAGTGAGGGGTCTTCTGTCCATAAACTCTCCACCCATTCCTGATCTCAAAGGCAAAATTAAATGTCTTCAGAGTAGTGTGCTTCTTCCCTTTCTCTCATTCACTAGCAATATTTCCATGGAATTCTTTACGTCCTATTTGCATTACAATGTTCTTGAATAAGATTTTCAGTGAAGGCCCCTAAAACCTGTTTGTATAGCTTGATATCTCTGGTGTAGGCACCTACAACTCCCAGAGCTCCCAGCTCATGTCTGGAAGTTAACATTCAACAGAGATCCCTGCAGAACTCCTTCCTGGCCCTGGCTGCCGTGGTGCCAGTCCCATGCACAGCATCATGTTCCAGCCCACTGCTGCACAAATAGTTTTGCTCTTGGGGCATTTTGTACAAGTTTGGCCTGGTTATAAGCAACCAGCTTGCACCTGTCTTTGTTTTTGCTAGGAGCCAAAGTTGTGGAATTTTCCTGCTGCTCTGAATGAGGTTTTCAGGCTGTGCATGTACTATGGGGCTTAAAATATTGCTCGCTTTCCTGGAGAGCTGTTCTCCCTCTCCAAGAAATAAGGATTTTTGTCAAGATCTGTGAATGCTAAGGCAATTTGCACCACTGAGATTTTAGCTGTTTGACTCTGATAATAGATTTAGGTTAATTCCATAGGTGGGAAACAGCACAACCCTGAAAGTGAATGGAGCTTCTCCAAATACTGCATGTGGCAGCAAAGAGTCCTCATTCTCTTCCCCACTGCCATATTCTGATTACATTTGTGGGAAACTTGACTCCTGCCTAACATGAATTTCTTTAGCAAGCAATGAGTGCTCAGAAATACACGTCCATTTGCTCATAGCACTGTCAGCCTGTCTGAATGCAAGATAGAAGGGAAAAAATTCACATTTCAGTGGGTCTTCCTCCATACAGCAAGTAAAAAATAAAATTGTTTTGCCTGTTGATTTCTTTGTGTTTATGTTACGTCAGGTGTCTGTTTCCCAGATGTTATCATATGGTGTCCTTCACCCACAACTTACTGTAAGAGAAAAGACAGGAGTCATAAAGATCAGACCACTTCTCTTTTCTCCTTTAGAAATGTAGAAAGCTGGAGAATTGCTGGCAAAAAAAAAACCTAATAAAAAAAAGTGGGGGGATAATTTCCAAGGCAGTGATATGAAAAAGAACATTCTGGAGTGCTTGGCAGTTCCCGGTGATTAGATCTTATGGGTGGGAGATTAAAAACAGTGTTTATCTTATTGTTATTCACTACATTAGCAAATAAATCACCTTGCTGCCACCTTCATAGCTGCCTAAACTTGCTAGTTAGCATGTAGAGAAAGCATAAGCATCACTAATGTTTTCATCTTACTAATAATTCTTAGAACAAAAATAACATTAACTTCCTCTTAAACCTAATAAATGAAGTAACAAGGAAGAAAACCACTGAACCAGAATGCCAGAAGCAGGAACTGAAGAAATATCTGTGCTTTAGCAGCGATTAACCTATTTACTACGCGTGAAGGTATATGGACAAAGGGTAGGTTCCCATGACTGCAAAGCTGTTGCAACGATTTGCCTTCTACAAGCCCATGTTTCATGAAGAATCTTCAATGCTTTGACATCCTAACCAGTGCTTCTCAGTAAATTCACAGCTCCTGGGATCTGGGAACTGAAGAAGACTTTGCAGTTCTAGGCAACCTGTCTACATGGTCATTTCACCTGAACGCTTCACCTGGGCTGCCCTGGGTGTATGTATAGACTGGGAGGTGAAAGGTTGGAGAGAGATCTCAGAGTTCTGGTTGAGGCAGATTGAATCTGAGCCAGCAGTGTGCCCTGGCAGCAAAAGGGCCAATGGTACCCTGAGGTGCACAAGGCCCAGCTCTGCTGGGAAGGGAAGCGATTGTCCCACTGTGCTCTGCCCGGTGCGGCTTCACCTTGAGCACTGGGTGCAGGTTTGGGCACCACAATATGAGAAGGACACAAAACTATTACAGAGCATCCAAAGAAGGCTACAAAGATGGGGAAAGATCTGGAGGGCAAGAGGTGTGAGGAGCAGCTGAGGGCCCTTNTGGGTTTTAGGTGGTGTGTGTGGAGCCAAGGGTGATTCTCAGTGGTCCTTGTGGTTCCTTTTCAACTCAGGATATTCTGTGATTCTATGAAACACAACATTTTAAAAGGCAGCGGCAGGCCTGCACCTCACAGACAGCAAACTCGTCTTTGCCAGTGCTAATGGTAACCACTGGAAGGACTCCAGGAACTCAGTCAGCTTCTACCATTTCACTTTGAATCCGGAAATTGCCTTCCCTTCACTGCAAGGAGAGCTGTCCCACCCTTATTAGCCATATAGATTCAGTCCATTCTCCCAGTCTTTACGGCAGCAAGAGGGGGAAAAAACGAGGATATCAAAAGCTGGTAAAAATGCAAAGCACTCAAGGTGGCATATGAGTGAGAATTAAAGGAGGGAGAGACCTTTGTGCCAGCCCTCTGCAGTGGGTGAGGATACTCTGGAACTAGTATAAAGAGCGGCAAAGCAGAATTGCATCAAGACTCAATTGTTTCCCTGTGCTTCCCTTCAGCATCAGAGATGAGGAGACAAAGTACTACAAGGTTGTCAGTGAATAATAGATCCAGGGCCAACACTGGGATGGAGCTCCAACAGCTGACTTAAGCATGTCCCTTCTCCATGTCTGTGCTGGAAACAGGTCTGCAAAAGCCGCACGAATCAGTGCAGCTCAGTGGGGCTCGGATGATGGCCCCATTATACAACTGGCCGTCATGGTCAGTGGAAATTCACTGTTGCAGATTGCAACATTTTCACCACACATTTCACTGCAGTCTGTGATAAGGGGGATAACCAATTGCTTGCCAGAAGGTTGGGTGCAGTTACTTATTGACAGAGCACTCAGCCATCAAACTTTCACAACCCCACAGCCCCTATAAATGCTAGACACCTTCCCTTGCCTCTTCCTCAAACACACTTCATCCTCCATCGGTCTTCAAGGAGCTTTGCAGGTGCACGCAGTTCACAGCTGAGCCATGAGGATCCTCTACCTGTTCTTCGCTGTTCTCCTCTTCCTCTTCCAGGCTGCCCCAGGTGAGATGCAACATAAATCCGACCAATGAAAGGGGATGCAAGCAGAAGTGTGTGCATGGAGACAAAAAGGCTGTGACCAACTGATGGATGATATACGATGCTGGTGCTACGCACTGGATTAGCTCAAGAAAATCTGTGCTCATGAGAACTCTATTCCTAAAAAAAATCAACAGCATATGATTTATTGCTTATTTATCCTTTATTGTATGTTTGTCCTTTACTATTTAAAAACTGGGATTTTAACACCTTCCTCTCCCCACAGGCTCTGCAGATCCGATTTTTCCTGACACCGCAGGGTGCAAGAGCCAGGGGAATTTCTGCCGTGCTCTGGAATGTCCTCCCACCTTCGCTGTCTCAGGGTCGTGCCATGGGGGGCTGTTGAAATGCTGCGCCAAGTAAGTGCTGCAAAGCTAAAGAGTATCAGAGAGCATTTTCCTTCTGCCATTTTGCCTGCTGTTTCTTTGTGTAGGATGCACACACTAGTGGGGCTTGCAGAGCAGCTATTTGTGAGAAACACAGATGGAGGGTGAACATATTTACATCGTAGATGTGTGTTTAAGAATATAATTCATTTTAATGGAAGTTATGTACAAAAAGATCAAGAGGGCCAAAATTTCCCAGAATTCAGTATTTTCTAGTTGATTTTGAACTTTGATGGGAAAACCTTACTTTTCAAAAGAATTTATTACAAATACATCTCTCAGCATTTTCATCTATTAAAGGGAACAATGTATCCTCAATTCCTCTGTATCTTTCATTTCCAAAATGTTCTAGATTTCAGTTTGAAATAGGGAAACCGTCTCTACTTCCTTCCACAACTGCTGATCTCTTAGGTGAAGATAGATGAATTTGTGAATGAATGAGGACAATTGCATATGCAGTGCACTTTTGACTTTGAAGACCAATTCCAAATAATGTATGGAGCATCCCTGCTAGCAAGACTTTCTTTTTCTGTTAGGATTTAAACATGCATTTGAGGAATGCAGTTTAACTTAGGATAAAACATGCTCTTCAGGCATTAAAATCTCAAAATTAAAAGAGGTGCCTGTATCTTTTGACAAATATAACAATGATGATGACATAACTCAACCCAGTAGGAGATGTCTAGTCAGATTCTCAGCCATTGATACAATCAGACAGAGCCTGCCTCAAAATAAAAGAATGACTCAGATCTGTATTTTTCTGAGTTTTCCAGGTTTTCTTGTTCTGTTACTTACGAAGTTGCCAGGGTTTAAAGGTTCTCAGTAACTTAGATTGCTCCAGGGAACAGCTCTCATAGTGTTTGCTCAGCATATGGAGATCCTGTCATCAGGGTAGCACAAGCCTTGCTCAGATCGCAGGAGCTGTCAGACAGTGGTTTCAAGAAACCCAAGTCACACCAATATTAGGGCATGTTATTGCCACAACTTCAATGATGTTAAGGAAACATCCACTCAGGAATTCGGAAAAATAAACAGACAAAAAGCAATCTATTATTAAATGGTTTTACAAATGAATGACTCAATCCCTCTGTCTCTATGAAATATCATTCACTTTAGGAAACAATTTCTACTGCTGGCAAATAGATGGATGAGAGCAGATGGCAAATTTTCAACGCTGAATACCTCTAAGAACATCTGTTAAGCCTGATCCAAGGAGAACTGGGGCTGGGAAGGAAACAAGACATTGAGTTTGGTTTCAGAAATAATTTTCTGCAGAAATACCCTTTCTGGTTAGAATGTCCCATGTGTGATATCAATGGATGCTAATGTTCAAGATTAAATCTTTTACTGAGCTGTTACATTTGCAGCTGGGTTGATTCACCACAGTGGACGATGAAGCCAATAGGGTATTCTGAGGTACAATACCTTGTCTTTCCAGCTGAAAATTCAACTTACTTATAAAGAAATATGGAATTAGACACAGAGGGTTTGATTCAGTAAACTAAACTGTGGTTTTCAGTGGCATTTGAGGTGCCTTGGTATAAACCACATTTATAGACCTGGCTGATGTAGCTCATGACCTATGGGAAAACAACGCTGGAGGCTAAGCAGATACCTCCTCCAGAGCTCTTCGAAAGGCACTTGTCTTGTGTGTTTAAATCATGAAATCAAATCTCTAATCTTTATTTTGAGGTGAGCTGAATCAATAGTTGACCATCAGTGGTAATATAACTAGTTTGCCAGTGAGCACAGTTCATGTGGACTGAGTGTGTGCAGACCTACACATCTGGCACACATAGGGACCCTTCCTTGTAGGCATCTAAGTCGAGGTATTTAAAAACCTGCAAGATGATCTCGCCCTGTAAATCTATTCTGAAAGGTAATTAGCAGCAATTGAGTCTTTTAGGGACTGAGCTTCATTCCATGTCAGCAAAATAACTAGGTTTTTTGTATCCTTACAGGATTGTGGCAAAGTAAGAAGAGGCCTTCCCTGGGTCAGTGCCCTCGTGCCAGCAACATCTCCACTGCCTTGAGGAGGTGATTTTGATGGATTCCTCCTCTGTCTAAACCCTCCTGCAATGAGCATTCAAAGAAGCTTCCAGGGGGCACGTCCTGTTATCACACTGCTTCTGGAGATCCAGGCTTTTCCGCGCTGAAGTCACTCCCTATTTTTCTTTTAATTAATACACAAGCCACTTTGGCACCTTTGGCCACTTATTCCAGCCTACCTCACAGGGATGTTTGGATTCTCAGTCACTTCAGGTTCATGCAGCTCTTGCAGCATATGAAGCAAAAAATATATATTATTTTATTCACACACACAAATAAATGTCTTCTTAAACCAATAACTATGATCTCTTATTGTTGGAAAACATCAGTTATATTCATTAGTAGTCATAAAAGAAAATTATGCCTTCTAAGAAGAGGAATAGGAAAAAAAAATCCAAAATATAATTATGCCATGTATAAACCCATAGTGCATCAATGAATGATTATTTCATGAAAATCAGATTTGTCCATCTCATAGTTTGCAGTAGATCTAGACAGAAAAGGCTGTTCTGAAGTCTGCATGTCTCCTATAGGAGAAATAATTAAACATGGCAGAGTCCATCAGTCAGAAAAACAAATCTCCAAGAGAGAATATGACAGGGAAGATTTCTTCTGGGGAAAGAAAAATATCTGGAAAAAAAAATGTGGCTTGGAGAAGGCTATGAGTAAAGAGTTGTCCAACTCCTTTTCCCACACAAGAAGGAGAAAATATCAAACAAAATTTGGGAGGCACTACAAAGAAATAAACAATCAAAGGGAGTTTTTTTAGCACAGCCCCCAACAACTTCTGGCCTGGAGAAGTACCACTGACCCAAACAATTCCCAGACATAATTCAAGGGACAGTGCATACATCAGACTATCCACAGTAGATGTTTTGGGTGTAATTTCTCTGTATTTTGGAGAAGTGAGAAAAACAGATACAGCCAAAAGATCTACAGTGCTAGAATGCAAACCCAAGGTGTTTTACATTGTAGAATTACAGACTCACAAGCAACTTCTTTTCTCCCATCACAACTAGTCATGAAAGCAAGAATTTTGTTTTTGGAGTCAATTTCTTGCACCTATCTTGAAGGGTTGTTAGTACGACACAAGGCTGATTTCATTCAGGCTCATTAGAAAAAAAACCTAGGAATTCAAACATGGCGGTGGAGCCAATTTTAGGCAATTTACATCGTTCCCCATATCTCTGAATCTGGATTTACATCCGGCCAAGGAAATTGTTCCTTCTCCACAGCTGGAGCCTTTTATCTTTTATTCTGTTATCTTTTATCTCTCTGCTTTGCCACCTGCCTCCTCTTCCCCTCCTCAGCCTCCTCATCTGCCTTCCATTGTAAAGAACATTTTTGCACCTTTCTATAATCCTAGTCCTGACATGGCAAATGAATGTGTTTTTTCACAAACTGAAGCACCCACTTCACACCCAGCACTCGATTTGTTACATCTGCTTTACCAGACACAGAACACCATGTCCTCTGTGCTCAGGCATAGCTGACTTCCTGCTGTTTATTTTCCATTGCTTCAGTTTTACTGCTTTTGCAGAAGCAGTAAAAAATTAAGCACCCTCATGACTTGATTTCATTAATGATTCTTGGCTTATGCTGTATGTCTGCAAAAAAAAAAAAAAAAAATAACACCAATTTTCACGCGTCTCAGGAGTGGCATTTCTTGGAGATAAATGCAAGTATTAAGAGTGCTGCACAAAGCTCTGGTGACACTTCCTCTGGTCCATCCTATATATGCTCATCCTTCACAAGCACGAAAAACAAATCTGAATTTTTCAGGTACTGAAAAAGGTTACAAAGTGATGAGAGATGCAGAGACATTACCCAGAAGTTGGTGTGGTACATTGAATCTGAGAAATCAGAAAGAGAGATGTGATTCTCTTTACTAACACAACAGGAAGGTGACTAGCTACAAAGGAAAATAGTATTAAACTGAAGTAATTTGGGGCAGAGAACAAATAGATTTAACCTCTCTATAAAGGCTGGTGTTGGGAAGAAGGCTGTAGCCATCAGAGTGGGGTAGAATTTGGTGCTGGTGTGGCAGCAGTGAGGCAACTGGGATGCAGTCTCCTGTAATAAAGTGGCACAATGGGCAGTGGTGTTCCTTCTTGTTCTTCCTGTCTAATGTCTTCATCTTTCAGGTGTGGTAAAAAATTGTGGCTGAGGTCTCAAATATCAGATGCAGACAGTAATTGAGCTTTTAACAGTGCTAGAAGAACACCTGGGAGAACAGAGGTACCACCATGCTGCAGATTTTGTGGGCAGGGAGGGGGAATTTCTGTGATTCTGTGGATGTCCACAGCCCTTTCACTTCTGTCACCTCCACCTGCAGCACTACAATTCCAGTCCGAGTGAGAACCAAAGCCCTGACCCCCTCCTCCATCCAATGAGGAGTGTCTGTTGCCTCCCTGTTTCTATGCTTGCAGTGTCCAACGGTTGGGAAGAGGACAGTCTGTCAATACATCGTGTCCAAGAGCCACAAGGCATCAGCAAATCTGCATGGTTTACATTATTCCCAGGAACCCACCTCCCTGCTGCTCCAATCCTGTGTCCTCCCTGGGTGCAGCCCACCAGCTGGCACAGGGCACGTGAGCACAGAGCGTTTTGGCTGCCCAGGCCAGCTAGCGTCATTTGGTCCTTGTTCAGGTCAGGCATCTTCAAATGTGCTAGGTTGCAACATCTTCATGCATCACCAGTCCCTATAGTCATAGGACAACGAACTCTCACTGCTCCTCCACCCCCGAATTGTCTGCACGGCCCAGTCCCAGAGCCTTTATAAGTGAAGGGACCAGCCATCTTCTGCCTCGTTCATCAGCTTCTGAACATCTTCACGGATCTTCACGCCTGCAAAAGATATACCACAGCAGAGGGCAATCATGAGGATCCTTTTCTTCCTTGTTGCTGTTCTCTTCTTCCTCTTCCAGGCTGTTCCAGGTAAGGGAGACTGTAAGAGAGATGGAGACTAAAAGGGTGAACATGCAGAAAAGTCCTAACCTCTATGCTCTTGGACTCTGCCATGCTAAAAGGCTGTTTCCTTATTCATAGCCCTAGTCTTTAACTTATTGAGTCAAGGTCCCCACAGTCTTGTTTATAGCTTATTTCTAGCATCTTGTGTCTGGCTGTGTGATGGCACGATGTACAAAAGATGTTCCCCCTGTGTATTCAGGCAGCTCTGTAGGGTGACACTTAGGGCACCATCTTGCACTATGAGAGCTTTCTCTTCTCACATTCACACCTGCATCTCCTGAGTGTGTCTTCTAGACTAGTAGACCTGTACTTTTGGAAAAAAAAAAGTAGTTGTGAATGTGGGGCTTTGCCTGAGCTCTGTACTGTCCATGTGCATTAAATGGGCTTGAAATTCTTCATTCTAGGCTGCTCTAGGTCCTTCAGAGAAGTATCAGCTCTCTCCATTGCTGCTTTGGTTTGCAGTGGACTCACATTTGTACTTTCCTCACCAGCAAGTACCTGTCTGCAAAATGAAGGGATATAGAACCACTTAGGCCAGCAGCAGGCACTTGTAGGAGATCCATTTAAATAACACATAAAGAGCACAATCTGAATTTCAGGCTGAACATCTCAGTGGAAACTAGCAATGTTAACCTGGAAGCACTCTGAGCCCATACTTGGGGCTAGCATTTTACACAGGAGGAGCCTGGGCACTTGCCCTGATGATGATGGAGGTGCAGAGTTCAACAACATTTAGTTCTTCAATTCTGAACATACTGGACATGGCAAAACCATCATAGCATCTACCCAAAACCATATGCAGCACTAGTGACAACAGTCACTGACTTCATTTTATAGTATATACATAACTGTACAAAAAGTTCTAGTGGGACAAATGTTATTCCCACTGGTTTGGCTGTGATTAAGATTTACCTTTTGTGATATTTACGCAATTTGTGTTAACCTTACTATTCCACTTACTTACTACTTGGTAGCACAGGGCATGGCTTTCCTATGAGCACGCAGGAAGCTATTCAAAGCAGGAGATAATGAACCATACACATGATTTATATCCGCTGAAACTTGAACTGAAAGCCTGAAAAAGTCCAGTTAAGGCATTTTAATTTGAATAGCATCACGTTTTCTGAGTAACGTGCGATTGATTTTAAAGATACACTTCTTCTGTGTTCCTATAGCTTTTTCACGTACTGTAGTGTTACTGTGTGTAACAGTAATGATGAGCACATGTCTCCACGAGAAATGCTATGGAAGCCAAAAGCTGCCCTTGGATCTGTTCATCACATGGTCTCCCCAGGCATTACAGCCTGCAGTTTTTTTTGGTTTGCGTGTCATACAGTTGTACAGACCTCAGGTTATCCCTATCACAAACCTGCATGCCAAGCACAATGTCAGGATACCACATACCATGCTTGGCAATCATGCTGCAGCTCTCCCCATCCTTTGCCTTGACAAATGAGAATGAGTTTTCACTTGATTTCCTGCAGCTTACAGCCAAGAAGATGGTGACACTTTAGCATGCCGGCAAAACCGCGGCTTCTGCTCATTCAACGCCTGCTCTGCTCCTCTGGTTGACATCGGGACCTGCCGTGGTGGGAAGCTGAAATGCTGCAAATGGTAAGGGGAACTCCTCCAGAGAAACCCAAGGTTATCAGCACAGCATAACTAGGAGCAACTCAGAACTCATGCCTGGAGTGCAGTTCTCTATCTAGGTTGCTCTATTAGGTGCAAAGTGACAAATATCAGACCAAAGTGCCATAGCAGATCTTCCACCTCAAGGAACTAAAAGATGTTTTCATCAGCACCATGAGAAAACAGCTATATCTGTTGGAGATATAGTATGTCTGTAGGAGATATAGGGTAATATAGAGCAACGCTAATATGCCATGGTCCAATTCTGCGGTTGAAGGCGTATGGAAGGAGCTGTAACATACCTACACTTTTTTGGACATTGTAATCTCTTCTTTTGTTTTGCTTAATTATTTATTTTTAATTATTTGTATTTATATTTAATTGAATCGGGCTTCTGTGAAACATTATGCCAAAGAATGCAAAAAAAAAANAAAAAAAGAGTAGGCTTAGAATCATTGAATCATTAAGGTTAAAATAAAGCACTAACATCATCAATCCAACCACCATCCCGTTACCACCATGCCCTGACCATGTGGTAAACCATGACCCTGAGTGCCCATCTCCACGTTTACTTGAACACCTCCAGGTACAGTGACTCCAACACTTCTCTGGGCAGCCTGGTCCAATGCTTTGCCACCTTTCTGAGGCCATGGAAGAAAGTCAGAGGATCAGCCACAACCCCTTTCTTCCTAAACTAGTTTTATTCTTAAACTGTATGCCAGGAAGTGTTCTGCGTCATCAGCAGCTGCAGCCAGATAACTGTGGTGTGTGATGAGTGGTAGCATCAACATCCTCCAATTACACGGTTTGTCTTATGGCCCCTCTACTGCACATTGGTGAGGCCACAGCTGGGGCAGGGGAGTTCAGAGGGACCCAGAGGTGCATGCAAGCTCAACCATTTTGTCATTGTGTGAGCATAGATCAGAGGTTCAGACCTCGAGGATCTCCAGTAGTCTTCAACCTCACGTTACCAGGTGTCTACACCAGCCTGTAGTGGGAAAGTATCATTCACTTCTTTGGATAGAGACAGGTGGAATAGCTAATCACCTAATTTGTCTTTGCAGGACACCCAGTTCCTAAATCTAACACCTCACTGACCATGCAGAATCACTGGGAATTTGAGACATCTCCTGCCTTTTGACATCAGTGGATCCTGACCTTGGTGCAAACCCAAGGAGCCTTTATCATGGGGATGAAGACTCCTAGGAGAACGAGAAGATCTGAAGAGGACTTCTTGCACCCCTCATACAGATTTGCAGCTTCGATTCTAATAAAAGCAAGTCACTGTGAAACCACATTGCTGACATTTGCTCATGTATGTCAGAGTGGTTTTGTTGTTATTGTTGTCTATAAAAATCAACTTGTAAATGAAGCTTATTTAACTAAATTATGTTAATTTATGTCCATGTGTCATTGAGTCCTGTTAAATCATCCTTGCAGCGTGCGTGGGTTGCAGCACTTGGTGTGGCAACATGTATGTCAGTAAATCAAAAAGCAGTGATAGTCCAGGGAACCAGGCTGGGGTTTGGGAGTCAGGCTTTGTTCTTCTGTCCTCTGCCAACCCAACCTGAAGTGCTAGGAATGTCAAAACAGAGAAACCCAGCATGGCAGAAGGACAAATTCTTTAGGACTTGAAAACTCCTCATTAAATATGATTAAATGTGATTCTGGTTCTGCTGCCTCTGTTTAGTCTAGACCAGCAGCATGTCAGTGGGATTTTGCTTCTCTGGATGCTAAATAGTCAAACTATTTGTCACAGCACTGGATGCATGTCCATCAGCCAGGAGTCTCTGCTGTTACAAGGTATAGAAGTGTTTCCTGCTTCTCTTCCCCTTCCCCAGCGTACCAGAGGGCTAATGCTAAGGTCAGAAGGATCTGAGATGAAGGGTGACTGAAGTTACCCATGCTTTCCATCCCATGAGCTCCTGTGAACTGTTTTTGGACTGCCAGGGGCCATGAGCACGGTCCCTTTGTGCCAGCCTTCTACTAGCCCAATGACATGGGTTTGTAGAAGTTATTGCTGGCTGTTACTAGTTAATCTAATAGGGAAGAGAATCAGGCCGTGTTCTTGTCCATGTATGGGTTTGGCTTCTTGGAGAAGTTTAACACATGACACTAACCCCGGGTGAGATGGGAGCCAGAACTTTCAGCAAAAACACAAATCAAGACACCTCCTTGCAGGCATAAGGATCAGACACAGGTATTCTGGAGAAAATTTATTAACATTCGTAGAGATTTGTGGACTAAGATATATGAAAACCTCAGCTATGCGCTCAGCCTCTCCTGGAGGCTTTCTCTTTCAGTGCTAATTCCATTAGAATCACAGGATCACAGAATCTTTAAGGTTGGAAAGGCTTCTAAGACCATCAAGTCCAACTGTCAACCCATCCCCACCATGCCCACTGAACCACGTCCCTCAGTGCCACATCTCCACAGTTCTTGAACACCTCCAGGGATGGTGACCCCACCACTTCCCTGAGCAGCCTGTTCCAATGCCTTTAGCATTCTTTCTGAGAAGAAATTTTTCCTAATATCCAACCTGAACCTCCCTGAGGCCACAACATGAGGCCATCACCTCTTGACCTATTGCTGTTACCTGGGAGAAGAGACCAGCCCCCACCTCACCACAATCTCCTTTCAGGGAGTTGTAGAGAACAATAAGATCTTCCCTGAACCTCCTCTTCTCCAGAAGAAAGAATTATTGTTAATTCTAAGTAGAAAAGAAACACATGAGCAACTGATCTGAAGGCCAAGGCCAATCTGCTCTGCATCCTTTCATGGGGTTGCTAGTATAGTTTGCTAGAAAATTTATTTTGTTTTAGAAAAAATGATATAGTAGTCTTCATTAGGTGATTCAGGGATCACTTTCAGAGTCTATTCAGGCCATTTTGTTTGTTTGCAGAGTTGTTTGTTGTCTCTCCTCTGTTGTTCACGTTTCAGTGCATGCGTGTGTGTGTGTTAAACCCACATCTTCAGCCCCAAATTCCAGATTTTGCAGTGGGATGATGTCTCTCTTAAATTGCCAGAAGCTCTGCTTAGCTGGTCTGAGATCCTAGCAAACACTAATCGTACTGCAAAAGAGGAAAGAAACTTTCAGATTTTGTTCTTATAACCATGAAAAAAAAAAAAGCACAGAATTGACTGAGCACAAAAAGCTGAGAGCAAATATTCCTGGATAACCCAGGAATTCTTAGCAGTATCTTCACAGTCATTCTGCTGCTGAGCTGTAATCATTAACTGTCTTTCTATTTTGCTTAAGAATGAAATGCCTGGTGGCTTTTGTACCTGAAGCTTCCTCTGCATCTTGGAGTCTCTCACATGGAGATACAGAATTTTTCTATATAAATCTGCTGCTTAGTCTTTTTTTTTTTTTAACATCTCTGCTATTACCATTAAATCCAGTTTAAATGAGAACTTCCAAAACCAAGATGAACTGCGACACCTTACAGCAAAATGAAACAGAAAATTAAATACTAGGAACAGTGGAAGCTAAGTACATGTTTTCATGGATTTTTTTTTGTTTGTTTGTTGGATTTTTTTTCCCTGCGATTTTGTATTGAAATAAAGATGCGGGTGAATCTTTGAAATTCTGGTAAGGAATTAGATAAGAATTAAGCTTTTATTTATTTATTTTCTACATGACTTTCAGATTTTTCTTCTGAACAAAAGTGACTCCTGGCAGGCTTTGCAATACAAAACACTCAGGTTTCATATCAACCTGATCCAAATGTCCCAGGTCTCCAGGGAAAGGGCACATCCCATTGAGAAACGTGTCCTCCAAAGCCAAGGTTACTCATCAGGAGGCATTTGAACCAGTATCACATCCCACCTGTTGGTCCTTTACAACCAGCTAATGCGAACTACAGAGGGAAGAATGAATTTCTAGCTAACTTAACTCTGCCCATGAGGCACTCGAGCTGCATTGAGTGAGGAAACAAGTGGGGAAATCTTTAGGAAATCCTCTGAGTGCACAGAATCTCTGCTCCCTTGGACTGGAGGATTTTTGCAAGGGCAAACTGGATGTGTAAATAAGTAAATATTGAACCTGAACCCTCTACTCACGAAACAGCTGATCTTTGTGGAACTGTTACTCACCACCGTCCGGCAACAAGGGACCCCTGGCTGGCAGCGTCCGAAGGCTCTTGCATTGAGCGGGGAGCAGTAGCCCTTGGAACAGGTCCCCCCTGCCTGCTCACACTGTACATCATTGGTAGGTGCACGCATGAAACCTGGGCAAAGAAGATGAGTTTTGATTTTCCTTCCCAAAGAAGACTAAGCACAAGTGGAGCTTGCAGTGTGACAGCAATATTCCAGTCTGCTTGTGCTCTGGCTACATTTGCATCCTTAAATTCTCTTAATTTCCAAAGCAAGAGGATCAGCAACATTCTTGACTACTGCAGAAGTAGCCCAAGATGTAAGCCCTTTTTATTTCTGTTTTACCATGTCTGTACTCACAAAATTCCCTCGGTGTTTCCTTTGACTTTATGGAGCTCTTACCTAAAGAGCTCTGGAACATCAGGAGGAGAACAGCAAGGAAAAGGTAAACAATCTTCATGTCTCAATCCAGTGTCACAAAATACTATGGGCACTAAGGAAAAAAAACAACACGAAAAAAAATATTACATTTATCCTGTACTGACCATTACTTGACCCAAATGTTATTGATGACGTGTAATCTGCAATTTGCAAATGAACGTTGTCACTCATGCAGTAAATTTTCTAGAATCAATCTATTGAAATACCACTTTTGAAGGTATTATAAAGAATAATCTAGATATTCCAATCTGTGATTTTAAAGCATATTTCGTAAGATCAAGAAAACGTATTCTATGCCTATAAAATTCGAAAGAATAAAAAAGAGTATAGTGATTTTATCTCAATTTTGTGCAAAAACGTAGACTGAATATTATAAACTGCTTTATATCTTAGCTGAAGAACACACAAATAGAAAAGAATAATCTACATATTCCAATTCGTGATTCATTTAGAAATAGGCAGAATGCTAATTTAAGTAATTCTTTCTTCAAACTTACACATGTTCTATAATGTTAGTATTCCTTACTTTCCAATTTCTCTGTAGTCTTCCTAGCACATTCACAAGTGTGTATATATCCATGTATATTAAGAATACTTCCACATGGTCATGCAAACAACATTTTAGTTAGAATATATATATATATATATAATATTCTTCAAAGAAATTCATTTTATCACCCAGTATGCCACAGACTTCTGTTTCCTTTGAATATCTGGGGCTTGATTGGTTTGCTCACACTCAGACACGTGCCACCTGGGACGTCCCTCTCTCCTGAACCTTGTCTTCCAGCCCCATTTCCCTGCACATTTCTCTGTATGCTGGTGTGAACATCACTGAATTAAGCTCTGTCTGTCTATTTATCACCTCCATCAAACTGTGGCTTACCTCTGATGATGGGGAATCCTCAGCAAACTTCACACCGTGAGGTTCCTTCACCTTCTCTTTGCCATCCTCTTCCCCCTGTGTCCTCTGTGCAAATGACAGGAAGGGAGGACAGACCTTTGGTAAAATTGCCCAACACTTGTCCTCACAGCACGTCCACAGTTAGCAGGAACAGCATGAAATTCAGCTGGGAAAACGTCCTACTGTCATTTTGGCGTCCTTGGCCCCATGGAAAACTGCCCAAACCTTGGCCAAACCCTGCCTAGAAATCACATCTCCTGCCCAGTACTTTCTGCAATAGCATTGCATGAACTGCATTTGCTCACAGTGGCTGGGATCTTCCATGCACAGAGACCCCCAAAACCACCATTCAGGGAGGACAGAAGCAAACAGAGGGCTAGCCAGCTGCTTCCCAAGCCCTTGAGATACGGGTGCAAATGTACTGTTGTGGGCAGCAGAGAGCAGGAGTGCAGCTTCACAGTTGCTAAGCAGTACAAATATTTGTCTGTGCTTCACAGACTGTTACAAAGCCAGGCTTCATGGAGACTTCACCTAGATGGGGCCAAAATATAGATTTAAATAACCTGAAGATGGGCATCTGAGCTGCCTTTCCCTTCAGTCCATCCAAGCAACTATAATGCTGAAATTTAGTCATGAAGAAAATATTCCAAGTACTGAGATTTCTTAAAATGTACCCTTTCCTATTTGTGTCTATAGGTATCACAAAGAATATTCCCTCTATCCATGTTTCTTCCTTCCTATGAGATCCATGTTTCCATTTATTCTATTGCACTTTCATTTCCATTAGAGTAAGACATCATTTCGTAAGCAAGGTTGTTCTAAAGTGCAAATTTAGTACTCCAAGGCATCTTAAAAGTTTATGATTACTCATCCCCCTTTGCTCCACGGGGGTTTCAAGCCTTTTTACTCATTTGGACAAATTCATGAGCACCAAAGGCTTGTGCAAGACTGGAGCTGCAGAGATGCTGTGTTGTCTGAGTTGGGAACAGTCACAGGACTATTTAAAACAATCCTAACTCTTTCTTACACACAAAGCAGCCATAAATATGCAGTCCCTGGCTGCTTCTGCTCCAGCCCAACACTGCCACAGCAATAAAGGTCCCTGAAATTGGTGCCACTCAGCACCATCTCCAGTAGCAGCCCCATCCAGGACACNAACAACTTTGGATGGAAAGGGCTTCTCTCATTGGCCCGTGATACTCCGCCAGCAAGCCCAAACTTAATATAAGGAGGCGTGTTTGGGGCAGGGGCACCTGCTGGGGAAGAGAGAGAGAAGGCAGCGGTGATCCTCCACCTCCTCTGCTGGTAAATCCTCCTGTGCCTGCTTCTGGTCAGGCGCCCTCACCTCCTTCCCTTTATCCACCCCTTCTGCTTTCATTCCTCCTAAATCTGTAGGCATTGGAGATGGAGAGGTCTTGTCAGTTGGGGAATGACTAGATTCCTACAGAGGCAGGCACCTGGCCAGCACTTGGTGCTCCAACTTGTCTTGATTGCTCCAGAGCTTGCCCATATTCGAGACACATTTTGGATGTTCAAGGAATACCGATGTCTTTTTCCAACTTCAGAAGGATGACCGTAGACTCAGTCTCTGGATATGTTGTGCGCTATAGCAGGTCGAAGGTGAATAATTCATGGGTCTGAGTTGGTTTCAGAGTAACATGTCCTGCATTGTACAGATGCAGAATAATATTTTTGAATACAAGAAGGCCAATACTCAAAAAATCAATCAAAGATAGAATACTAGAACAGCTGAGGTTGAGAGACACTGTAGGGACATCTAAGCTCAAAGGAGATTTGGCTGGGTCTGGTTGTCTACAGATGCGTTTAGGGAAGTTTTAAATATCTGCAACTTCATTCAAGTGCATTGTACCTTATGAGATTTTGTTTGGGGTCACTTGGGTCATGTTATAAGCAGTTTCTAAACGCTCAGTCAGGAGATCCTTTCCATTCAGCGTCCTTTGGCATTGTTGTCTCTGTCCATTGCAGAGAAGGACATCGCATCCCAGCTGTGGCCATGAGGATCCTTTACCAGCTCCTGGTTGTCCTCTTGGTGGTGCTCCAAGGCGTTGCAGGTAAGGTGTGACTTGGACAGGCTGGAGAGATGGGCTCCTCCTGAACCTCCTGCAGAGTCCTGTCCCAGGGGAGCAGCAACCCCAGCACCAGGACACACTGGGGACACCCAGCTGGAAGCAGCTCTGCAGGATAGGATCTGGTGGGCACCAACTTGGACATGAGTGAGCAATGTGCCCTTGCTACGATGAAAGCTAACACTGTTCTTGGGTGCAGTAGGCAAAGCTTCACCAGCAGGTTGAGGGAGGCGATGGTTGCCTTCCACTGAGTGCTGGTGAGGCCTCACTTGGAGTGCTGGGCCTAATTCTCGACTCCAGGACAGGAGAGACGTGGACACACTGGGGAGAGCCCAACAGAGGGCTGTGGAGGTACTGCTGGGCCTGGAGCAGCTCTGCTGGGAGAGCTAGGGCTCATCAGCCTGGAGCAGGGGAGGCACAGGGGATCCCATCTGTGCCATTGCTCCCTGCAGGCAGGTGCAAGGGGACAGAGCCGTGTTCTGTTCAGTGGTGCCCAAGCAGGTCCCAACAGGGACCAGAGAGGCTGTGGGGTCTCCCTGTGATTCTGTGATTCTGAGACAGAGGAATAAGAGGAGAGAAAATGCACCTACCTTTGCTCACTTTCACAGTAAACGACTATTCCTTTTTTGCTGTGCAGGTCAGCGCTACTTTCCCAAGCCACTGGAAAAGTGTGAACTCCAAGGAGGATACTGCACTCCAGGGATATGTCGGAGGCCGTATTACTGGGCTGGATCATGTCGAAATGGGCGTTCTTGCTGTTTAAGGTATGTGGAAGTGCAAACCATCACTGTGGCAGCGAGTGACATCCTCCTGATATTTTCTCCCAAGTGACATCTCAGAGGCACAGCTGCTGACACCATGTTGTGTCACTTCTCCAGCGACAGCCTTGCTGGCACAGAGGGTCCTCAGGGATTGTTCACATCCCATAGCAGCCTCTGTTGTGTTCTCATAATACAAAGCAGATAGATCCCCACGAAATAATGTCACTGCACTACTGGTGACCGAGCTAAGACTGTCTCTTTTTCATCATGCAGGGGTTGGTGAAAATGATGGCTCTCTGGCTTCTGCTTGGAAATCTTTCCTGCATCTACCAAATGGCCTCTCAGTCACACCAACCTCAACATCCCGGGTGGCACTAGATCTTCATGTAAAAAAAAAAAGAAAAAAAAAGTCTTTCAAAAGCTTCATCTCCTCAGAAGCAAGCATAAGCATCTGTGAAATCATTAATTTGGCCCACGCGTTACCATGGCTACTATCACTTTGTTCTGTCTAATAAAATTTCTGACAATGGCATTCATATGGCTGAACTTTGAATGGGTTTCTTGGGGAAGGAGGGGATTTTCCCTAGAACTACTTGCACCACAGCAAGTAACACAAGTGAGGGCTGGTGGCATGTAGAACGATGCATTCTGGGGAAAAAGGCTGAGAGGGGATCTCATCACTCTCTTAAGCTGCCTAAGAGGAGGCTGCAGTGAGATGGGTGTCAGTCTCTTTTCTCAGGTGACAAATCATAGGATATCAGGAAATGGTGTCAGATTGTGCCAGGGGAGGTTTAGGTCGGACATGAGAAAGATTTTCTTCATGGAAAGAGTTTTCAGGCACTGAAAGAGGCTGCCCAGGGAAGTGACGGAGTCTCCATGCCTGGAGGTGTTCAAGAGACATAGGGATGTGGCTCGAAGGGATGTGGTTTAGTGGTGGCCTTGGTAGCGCCAGGTAACAGTTGGACATGAGCATCTTAGCAGTTGTTTATAACCTAAATGATTATTCTGTGATTCCTTCAACACATTGCTTGTGTCCTGCTGCACTGCCAGGGGAAAGGGAGTTCATTTTGTCAGTCCCTGGCTGCTTCTGCTCCAGCCCAACATCACCAGATCAATAAAGGTCCCTGAAATTGGTGCCACTCAAGACCACCTCCGGTACCAGCCCCATTCAGAACGTTACCATTCTACCACATGGAAGATTGCATGCATTTATGTCATAATTTCATACACTGTTATCC
>WBMW01002122.1:94736-121011 GCA_013396635.1 Penelope pileata | reverse complement strand
CCAAGTGGCTGTTGCAAGCTAGAGAGTTGAGCTGCACGCTGAAGACAGAAAGGGACCCAAGCAGCACTCATTGCGTATTTCCAGGTATTTCACACAACCCTGTGGCCTAACGTCTCTTACAGAAAGTGGAATGCTCTGAGAAGGATTGCACCAAGATCTGGGGCTTTGTGGTCAAAGCAATCCCAAAGCGCAGCCTCATTGGAAGACGCCAAAACGCAGAACAACTTTGGATGGAAAGGGCTTCTCTCATTGGCCCGTGATACTCCGCCAGCAAGCCCAAACTTAATATAAGGAGGCGTGTTTGGGGCAGGGGCACCTGCTGGGGAAGAGAGATAGAAGGCAGCGGTGATCCTCCACCTCCTCTGCTGGTAAATCCTCCTGTGCCTGCTTCTGGTCAGGCGCCCTCACCTCCTTCCCTTTATCCACCCCTTCTGCTTTCATTCCTCCTAAATCTGTAGGCATTGGAGATGGAGAGGTCTTGTCAGTTGGGGAATGACTAGATTCCTACAGAGGCAGGCACCTGGCCAGCACTTGGTGCTCCAACTTGTCTTGATTGCTCCAGAGCTTGCCCATATTCGAGACACATTTTGAGTGAGCTGATGTTCAAGAGATACCGATGTCTTTTTCCAACTTCAGAAGGATGACAATTGACTTGGTCTCTAAATATATTGTGAACTATAGCAGGCAGAGGGTGAATAATTCATGGGTCTGAGTTGGTTTCAGAGTAACACGTCCTGTGTCGTATAATAATAATAATATTTTTGAATGCAAGAAATGCCTTGCAAGAATACTCAAAAAATCAATCAAAGATACAATACTAGAATAGATGTGATNTTTTTCCAACTTCAGAAGGATGACAATTGACTTGGTCTCTAAATATATTGTGAACTATAGCAGGCAGAGGGTGAATAATTCATGGGTCTGAGTTGGTTTCAGAGTAACACGTCCTGTGTCGTATAATAATAATAATATTTTTGAATGCAAGAAATGCCTTGCAAGAATACTCAAAAAATCAATCAAAGATACAATACTAGAATAGATGTGATTGAAAGGGAATGTAGGGAAATCTAAGCTCAAAAGTCTTCTAGGCTCAAAGGAGATCTTTTTAGGTCTGGTCGTCAACAGATGTGTTTTGGAAAATATTAAATATCTGCAACTTATTCCAAGTTCATTGTACTTTGTGAGATTTTGTTTTGAGTCACTTATGTCATGTTATAAGCAGTTCCTCATCTCTCAGTCAGGAGACAACTTTCCATTCGGTGTCCTTTGGCATTGTTGTCTCTGTCCGTTGCAGAGAAGGACTTTGCATCCCAGCTGTGGCCATGAGGATCCTTTACCAGCTTCTGGTTGTCCTCTTGGTGGTGCTCCAAGGCGTTGCAGGTAAGGTGTGACTTGGACAGGCTGGAGAGATGGGCTCCTCCTGAACCTCCTGCAGAGTCCTGTCCCAGGGGAGCAGCAATCCCAGCACCAGGACACACTGGGGACACCCAGCTGGAAGCAGCTCTGCAGGATAGGATCTGGTGGGCACCAAGTTGGACATGAGTGAGCAATGTGCCCTTGCTACGATGAAAGCTAACACTGTTCTTGGGTGCAGTAGGCAAAGTTTCAGCAGCAGGTCGAGGGAGGTGATGGTTGCCTTCCACTGAGTGCTGGTGAGACCGAACCTGCAGTGCTGGGCCCAGTTCTAGGCCCCCCAGCACAGGAGAGACGTGGACACACTGGGGAGAGCCCAACAGAGGGCTCTAGAGGTGCTGGAGCAGCTCTGCTGGGAGGAGAGGCTGAGAGAGCTGGGCCTGCTGGGCCTGGAGCAGGGGAGGCTCAGGGGATCCCACCTGTGCCATCAGTCCCTGCAGGGAGATGCAAGGGGACAGAGCTGGGCTCTGCTCAGAGGTGCTCAGGGCAGGCCCAGGGGCACTGGGCACAGCCTGGAGCCCAGGAGATCCCACTGACCATCAGGACTCTTGCTGTGCTGGGCAGGTGTCAGAGCCCTGGCAAAGGGACCAGAGAGGCTGTGGGGTCTCCTTGTGATACTGTGATTCTGAGACAGACAGAGGAATTAGAAAAGAGAGAGGAAATACATGTACCTTTGCTCACTTACACAGCATATGACTATTCCTTTTTCACCATGCAGGTCAGGGCTACTTTCCTAGGCCACCTGAACATTGTCTACTTCGAGGAGGATACTGCTTTCCAGGGCTGTGTCAGAGACCATATCGCAGGATTGGAGCATGTCATCATGGAAATTCTTGCTGTTCAAAGTACGTGGAAGTGCAAACCATCACTGTGGCAATGAGTGACATCCTCCTGATATTTTCTCCCAAGCGACATCTCAAAGGCACAGCTGCTGACACCACGTTGTGTCACTTCTCCAGTGACAGCCTTGCTGGCACAGAGGGTCCCCAGGGGTTGTTCACATCCCATAGCAGCCTCTGTTGTGGGTTGTCTTAGTTTCTAACAGAAGTTACTTCTCTCGTAGTGTCAGGTATGAAGCTATGTTTTGGTCTCAGAAGAAAAGCAAAACTGATAACATCTGGCAGTGTTGAACAGACCCAAGGACATATTTTGTTCCTCAGTGAAGCAGTTAGGGAGCATAAGGAGCTGGGAACTGGGAAGGGACAGGACCAGAGCAGCTGGCCCAAACTGACCAAAGAGCTATTCCATCCCACATCACATCGTGTGATTGTTACGGAAAGGGAGTCTCTTGCTTGGAGGGAGGGGCTGCTGGCTGGTTGGGTATCGGTCGTTGGTCCCTTGCGTTGTGTATCATCTATTGTTTCTTATATATATACATGTACTGGTATTTCTTTTATTCTCTCTGCTGTCTTAGTAAATAGCTTTTATCTCAGCCCACGAGTTCTACCGTATTTATTCCTTAATTCTCTCCCCCATCCCACTTGGGAGGGGGGAGGGTGAGCAAACAACTGTGTGGGACTTAGCTGTCTGTTGGGTCAAACTGCAACACGAGGCCATGAAATAACGCCGATAGATCCCCAAGAAATAATATCGGTGCACTACTAGTGGGCGAGTTAAGACTGTCTTTTTTTGATCGTACAGACGCTGGAAGAACAGATGACTCCCAGGTTTCGGCTTGGAAATCTTTCCTGCATTTACCAAATAGCCTCTCAGTCATCCTGACCCCATCATTCCTGGTGGCATTGAAAACTCCTGCAAAAAAAAGGCTTTCAAAAGCTTCATCTCCTCAGAAGCAAGCATCAGCATCTCTGTAACCATGAATTTGATGTAGGCATCACCATGGAAACTCTTTCCTCCCTTCAATAAAATTAATTAAAATTGCATTTGTATGGTTTAACCATGAGTATGTCTTGTTGGGAAGGAGGGGATTTTCCCTAGGACTACTTGCACCACAGCAAGTAACACAAATGAGGGCTGGCGGCTTGTAAAGCAATGCAACCTGAGAAAAAGAGGCTGAGGGGAGATCTCATCACTCTCTGCAGCTGCCTGAGAGGAGGCTGCAATGAGATGGGTGTCAGTCTTTTCTGAGGTGACAAATCGTAGGATATCAGGAAATGTGTCAGGTTGTGCCAGGGGAGGTTTAGAGTGAACATTAGGAAGCATTTTTTAATGGAAAGAGGGGTTATACAGTGGAATAGGCTGCCAGTGTAAGTGGTAGATTCCTCATGCCTGGAGATGTTTAAGAGATGTAGGGATGTGACCCTAAGGGATGTGGTTTAGTGGTGGCCTTGGTAGCGCCAGGTAACAGTTGGACATGAGCATCTTAGCAGTTGTTTATAACATAAATGATTATTTTGCGATTCTTTCAACTCACCACTTGTGTCCTGCTGCACTCCCAGGGAAAATGGAGATCAATGGCCGCACTCCTGGGACACTCGTGCAGTGACCATCATATCTTTGTCAGGGATGAAACTCATTTTCTCTCTGTGATGAGTGCTAGTTCCAAACAGGCACACGTTCTGCTAATTTCCATGCTGATTTTGAAGATATTTTTATATCATGGTATTTTTGTACTGAGATATCACAGACAGATTCCATACTTTCTGTGTCCTCCCTGTCATCATTGCTTAGCAGTGTCGAAGATTCCAACTGCTTCCTTCAGTGGGCCTGGAGGCATTCAAGACATTTCATTCCTGAGGGAGCCTCATGCAAATGAAAATCAGCAGCATTTTAGATGGCTTCAGAGCCCCAGTAGTGACTCGAACTAGAAAAAAGGCACAAAGAGGGAAAGAGAAGGAGAGCAGCAAACACATTCCTGCAGCATGGGTCTTACTGCTGGCCCAGTAACACCAAAGGGCTGAACTCTGTGCTCTGATACATTTATCTGTCAAATCAAAGATAAGAGAAAAGGTGATCTGTCCATGGAGATTTTAAACTCATGCTATGATTTCTCCCTGGTTACTCAAGATAATTACGTGATTGTTAAAGTCATAGCCTTGGTTAGATCATTTTTGTGTACTCCTCAAAGTATATGACCATGTTTATATTCATTACTGATTGAGATGATCTGTACTTGGCTCTAGGCTTTACCTGTTGACTAAAATGGAGTACATCCCTTACTGATGCACTTACAAATACAGAATATGATCTAAACACTGGCTATCCTCCATTTGGTGGATCTACTTCGACAGTGCAACAGTTGGTAACAGTTTCTGCAGCTGACCTAGAGGAATCTCAATTTCTATACTGTACACTCCATGGTAGCATCAAAATACCTTGCCCTTCTATGCACTGATTATGCCTTGTGGCTAGAACTGAGTTCAATGCACATGAAGGAGATTAAAGGATGACATTACCACGCAAGTGAGGAATAATCTGTCGTTTTCTAGGCCACCAGCCATCACTGATGTTCAACTCAGCTCCTCTTTGGACCTGCTCAGCCTTTTGTTGGTCCCAGTGTTCTATGCTGGAATACGACTTCCAGATGCCTGTAGCCTTCACTGCAAAGAATAAACTGTCCTCTGGAGGTAAGGGATGAAACAGCAGACAGGTAATTTGCGTAGTAGCATATTAAACAGGAGTGACACTACGAAGACTTTCTTAACGTTTGCTGCTTTTTTCATCACAAAACTACTGGAAGCTTCCCCAGGCAGAGGTATTTCAGTCATAACAATGGCAGTGACCAAGAAGAATCTGTAATTGTTGGTGTCAAGCCTGCCCAGCACTAAAACCTTGACACTACTTGGACATAGGACCTTGGACATGGCAAAAATCAACAGTGCATCTGTGTTTCCTTGAGGAATTAGGTTGAGAAACAGTTACAGTTAGTAGCGAACCACAAACTCTTGGCAAATTGTGAAGCAACTATATCTTATGTCACTTTGATTCCCTCCATTTTTCCGTTTTATGGTCAGAAGTTTATAATGCCAGAAATTTAATTATCACTTTTCTTATAAACTTAAAAAAAACCCAAAAGTTCATTTTCAAAAATATGTAGAAAATATAAAGCTACCTCATTCATATCAGGATATGAATTACAGGGAAATCATTTGTAGGCATATTTTCATATGTGTATGCTTATATGCACATATGTATATTTATGTATGCTTAAGAAATTCCCAAAAGGATGTAAAGAATGGGAGGAAAAAAAAAAAAGAAATGTATAAAAGAATGATCTGAAATAGCTGGATCCCTTCCAGTACTGACTGGACACATGGTGGAAATGATCCCTCTTTTCAGTGTGGAAAATCTCACAACAAAGGGCAGGGTGAGAAAAGTTCACCATATTAGTTACAATGATGAGAGGTGAAAAATGTGTATATGCTACTTGGCATGACACAAGAAGTAGCATAGCTCTTTGAGATGATCAGCTGGCAGACCTAGAGCAGACAAGCAAAAAATGCATGTTCACCTAAGACATAATGTGGTCATGGAATTATTGACCGAAGGTCCTGTGGAGGCCAGAAGTGTGAGATCAGCCCAAGTCATGGAGAACTGCTCAATGAGGAGCTCTGCAGCCCAGCCTGCAGGTACAGGGGCAGCGTCTGGCACTGTATTTTCCTAAACTGATGCATTTTCCATAATCTGGAAGGCCATACAGGGACAGGACAAACATATGTTCACCCTGTTTCTGAACATTTCATATTCTTTATCTAAGTATCCTTACTAAGCTGTTGGGGAGTCAAACACGTACCTTAGGTTCCTGCTTTATTCAAATAGTTGACAGCATATATCCTGGGCTGCCACCACACAGGTAGAGCCCCGAACTCAGATTTTCCGCACACACATATATATATACATATCCCTTCAAACATTATCTCATCATTATCATGACCACAGTCTCTCACATTCCTCTGTTTCCTTCACTGATCCTCCCCAAGAACTCCCCGCTTAAGGCCTCTCTTCAATCGCCAAAGGTTTATCGGCCCATCTTCCTTGCTCCGTTTTGTGGTACTCTGTATTTTCAATGTCCTGTTCATTCTCCATCATCAGTAGATTCTTCAAAAGTTGCCTGTTTACTACCCTTTCCTTTCTTCTATTCTACCTGATGGTTGGATTTTCACCCAACCTTGGCCAAGGGCTATACAGGGGAGGAGGCCCATGGTCTCAGAACTACACGGCCTCGTGAGCATCTTATGTTGTTAAGCTCTGTACTGGAACACAGGTGGGTTTTACCTAGCCCTGTTTCTGTTCCCTTTTTGAAATCTTAATCAATCTCCCACAACCCCCCCCTAAATTCTTGTGTTAATGATTATCTGATTCCCCACTACTGCTGGGCCTTTTACATTCTCCCTTCTGCAAGATAATTCCTATCTTCTACACCTTACTAAGCCAATGGTCTGTTATTTCAGTTTCATATGTCCACTTGGTGTTCTAATATTCTGTATTTATTGAATAGAAAACAAACTGGGAGAGCAGAGAGACACACAATGCAATGTGTATATTGCAATGGATTCTGTTGCTCCTAACCAGGAACAGTTCAACGTATGTCCCAATGTGTTTGACACATACCACAGTGGCTTAACGTACCTTACATAAACTGGAGTGTCACAAGAGGTATTGCATGAAGAACCTGGGATTTTCCAGAAGAAAATCTTCAGTAGGTTCAGAGACAGCCACCGTTTTTTGAGTGGGAAGTGAGAAGAAACTTGATTCTGGTTGGATTAGAAGTCCCAAGAAAGATGGGTCACTTTTGGATTGGTTAGGTGTGTGCTTACTGAAAAGAGAAAGAGTCACTACCCATAGCAAATATGTTATAAAAGAGGCTCTCAGTCCCACAGCCAAAGCCCTCTAGAGGGAAGGGACCAAGAAGAGTTCTTGTTTGGCTTCTGGGCTCATCTAATACCTGGTAACTTCCCAGTTCTTTTCAGTCTTTCTTTTAATGTCTTCTGTTGAGTGTTTTTGTTTTTTCAAATATATATATGTATATATATATATATATGTATCTCCTTGGCATTATTAACCAAGATTTTCAAGTTACTGAAAAAAGTGAATCTAAGCTTATCAGAAATTACACAGGTTGAATAAGTAGTTCAAATATGTGCTAACATCTACTAGACTTTGATAAAGATACTCTACTTATTAACTCCTAGAAAAAAAAGAGTCTGGGTCAGGTTGAGAGGTTGCTGGTCTCTTAGAAACCAGAATGTATTTGGTATCCATGTCAAAAACTTGATTTCATTTTCAGGATTAGGTTAATTTTGCTTACTTACTTCTCCTGACATTTTCAAATACAGAGAATTTTGTGCAGATTTCTGATACGAATTCCTAAGCTGCTTTGGTCTACTCCTTACCATTCTACTTGCAGAAATTCAACATTTCATCACAACCTCATTTCCCTGCAGGGCTTAAGAGAAAATAATTTGTGATGGATCAGAAGAATCTCCAACACCAAAATATATGATATTACCTGCCTCCCTTCTCTCTATAAGTCCCATGTAGGCTGTCCTATCCCATTTTGTGTATATTAGTTGCATCAATCATTGACTCTTTCAATGAAGTCACTACATGTTTGCTTTTCATTTGTCACTTGTCAGTTAGGAACTGATATGGTTGTACATTGCTGTTCTTAAATAGAATCTGTAGACTAAACCTGGAGATTTTGAGCAAATTGCTTTTAGCTTCTATTTCTTGATGAGAGCAAACACTGCAAAATGAACAATTATTTCTGTAGTTTGTAAGCTTGGCTGTAGAATCACCTCATTTTGCTTAGTGGTGTTTGTTTACTAGATCAAACATTTAAACAGACATATGGTCATGCCTGCGTTTTGGCTAAGGACTGCTTGCAAAATGTGATGGGAAATCTGAATCAAAATAGTTTAATAATCACATACCCTGAAAACATGCAACCCCTTGCTTTCCTTTATCCAGAAATGCTCATGCAGCAGTCATGAGGTCACATAGGTATTACTGGCTGCTTTTGAATTTGAAAGAAAAGTAATATAAATGCCATTTTGATAAGCAGAGTATCTGTACAGCTCAGAAGACTGTAGATTCCAGAGGCTGCCTGTCACACACCTTTCTTGTTCCCCTTCCCTGTAGTGGCTCAGCAAATCTGCAGTCATGAGGATTCTTTACCTGCTCTTTTCTGTCCTCTTCCTGGCACTCCAGGTTTCTCCAGGTAAGATGAAAAAGAGATTAAAGGATGCTGGGAGGGGATTTTTGTGCACCTGAAATAATGTGAAGTTGATGCGCACCTGAAGCCATGGGAGTTAATCAAATACTGAGCTGGGTGCCTGTGCTGTCCACCTCCCCTTTGAAAAATCTTTTAAAGTAAGAAATGAGGTCTGCTGAAAACAATCATTCCTCCTTGATGGTGTCTTCCTAAAATGTTCATACTAAACGTTCTGGAGTTAGATACCTGAGATGATGTGCTGGTCACGGTTTTTGAATAACAAAGCTGTGTATATGTGGGTAAAATGAAGACTGGCCAGCTATTTTTTGATGGGAACCAGTATCAAAGCCTCTGAGATATGTCTCTGTTTCATAAGGTGAAGGACAGGGACTCAGGAGGTCTGTATCATTCCCCATCTGTGCTTTAATGCCAGACTCTGCTTTCATGACCAAGATACAGGGCTTGGATTTTGGGAGATCTACACCTTCTGCAATGACACATAGGCATTTAAGAGTCTGATCTCCTCTCTGAAAATGCTATCACTAGAGTACAGGAGAGTCCATGCAAAAATGGCTTTGTGGGAGGATAACAACTGAGTTATGGGGAAGGATTTGTAGACCTGCTTTGTGAGCTCACCTCTTACATGGCCTTTCAATACGGTCAAATCTGGGCAACAGTCCTTAAGGCAAACTGGTGAATGGGAAACCCCGCTGGTATTATGACTGCATTCATCCTGCCTTGCAGGGTCAGAAGGAAGAAACTTTGTTGTTGTTGTTGCAGGATTGTCTACACCCCGGCGGGACATGCTGTTCTGTAGAAAAGGATCCTGCCACTTTGGAAGATGTCCCTTCGGTCTGGTCAAAGTTGGACGCTGCTTTGGGTTCCGTAACTGCTGCAAATCGTGAGTTTGATGTTCACCAATGCTCATCTTCATAGTATGAACAGACAAATATATTTTGCTCAAGGTGCCATTGAATGTTCAGTCTGGATTTAAGAAAAAGATAACATAACATGAGGACAGTCTGGCATCAGTTGCTAGCAGAACTCTACGGTGCTCTTTCTCCTGAGATGTGCACCATGATTTTCTCCATCAAAAAGGACAAAGTATGGCCATAGATGCCAGCCGTGTGCAGTCTCAGCTCTTTTTGAGCCTTTTATAGCTCCTTTGCCAGAGCAAAATATCAGGATCTAACATTTTCAGAACTGGGCTGCTGTGGTGTGTGGGGAACTAAAGGGTTGCACTGCAGGGTGAACCTGGATCCAAGTGCGATTGAATGTGTGCAAAAAGTGCAACTGTGTCAAAATGAACTCTAATATAAAAGATAACCTTCTATTTTCAGTTGGGAATTAATGCATTCATCTCAAGATCAAAGGATACCAATTCATTTCCCTACTTTTCCTGGAGCCTGAGTTGCACATGACATTAGGTATTTTGGAATGTATACACCCAGGAGGAAAATACATACGGGTTGAGAGCAAGTAGGGAAGGAATGTAAATATGAAGATATCTTTATTTTTTTTTTCTCTTTGTGCAGGCCATGGGATGTATAAAAACGTCATGGACTATCCTTTCAAGATCTATGAAGATTTCTCCTAGGAACTTGCTTTGAACTCTCTTCCTGCTACAGGATCCAACCTCAACAAAGCCTCAACAACAACAGCACCTCTCATTTTTAATGCAAAATGCTTCATGATGTATAGTAAATCCAAACATATTCTGCATTGCCTTCCCTCCTTTTGAATAAATTGTCACTGCGTAGCATTCACATGGGTGTCTGTTGCGTGGGTCGAGGGTGCCAGCTCTACTTGGGTTTTGATATACAGACCCCCGGGGGCAGCGATTTACCCTATGCCAGCTGCTCCTTAATTTGGGCTTTTCTGAGATGTGCAGCTGTCCAGGGCTACACAGATATGGACTGAAGACCTTAACCTTCAGTATCAACTGATAACCTGGCTGGAAGAATTCAACTTCCCTTTCTGGGAATGTATTCAGATGTCTATTTATTTATTTAAACCATGCATAAGCCCTTTCTTTTGGGAAAGAGCAACAGAAATAACTAAAACCCCAGGTACTCAGCCTTCTGGTTTCTGGAAGCTGCCTGTGAGTATCCATGGAAAGATGTAGGTCTATTTCCTTTTATTTTTTTTTAATAGTGCATCAGTGTCAGCCACTTCTTCGCTCTCCAGAAGCAGTATTATTCATCAAAGTAACCTTCTATGATTATGTCATTGGAATGAAGCACCCACCATGAAAGCAAAGGACAGAAAATGTTGGCATTTCATAGCACTGCAGGAGTCAGCAGGTAGCTCACCAAGTGCCAAAGTTTCTCTAGAATTCAAAAGTAGAAACATATTTTGATGATTTTTTGAGACTTGAACTTCGCCTTGATCTCTTTCCTTTCTTAAACACCCTTTCAGCGTTCCCACAGGGATTTATGTCACAGGAGAAAGAGTTGCTTTGACTCCAGGAGGGATATTCAGCCTTGGGAATTGGGTAGAGCTGGCTGGAACCAAACACAGGCATCAGCCTTGTGGGTTTGGTAAGGGCTGCACATCCATCTGAGAATCAAGAGGAAAGGAAGTCAGAGAGGGAGGACCAAGGGTGATTTGTTTCATTGGAATGGAAAGGATTCAATAACCAATTGCTGAAATACACATGCGTAGATGTACACACATGCATTTAACTACACATTTGTTGAAGGGTCAAGGTCATTGCCTGTTGGTAGAGAATCCCAGTGATGCAATCCCAATTTGTCTGGAGACAAGTGGAGAGGTAAAGACACCCTGCTTAATCTCTGCTGGACTGCACATTTCCAGGCCATGGTACTTGGGTTCCATCGGAGCTCTCATCTTGAGGAGGAGCTGGACAGCCAGCCTGGTGGACCTATTCCCCTCCAAGAACTACAAAGGTCTCGTTGTGGGCTGCCTGTGGGATCAGGCCACTCCAGCAGTGATGTGGGGCTGGGAGAAGGGTTGGTTCTGTGGGACTGGCAGCATGAGGGAGATGGAGGACCCATCACACTGCGTGGTGGTACTTCCAGGATGGGTTGGGTAGGCAACACTGGCCATGCTGCCTCAGTGTTCCCACAGCGCTGATGGGGAAGAACATCCCTGGGCACCCTCTGGAACAAGGATACGTTCACACATCCCACCAACTGCAATGCCAGACACCTTTATTCAAGCAGGAAAAAGCAACCTCTGGCCAAACATCTGCTGGGACGTGTTGGGATGTTTCCAGCTTCCTCTTCCATGGTCACACCATGGCAAAAGTGCAGAGGTGGGAAGGGGAGAGGGTGTCAGGGGACGTTTCCAGGAGCGAGAAGCGAGGGGGATGTCCTCCTTGGGAAGACCAGCTCTTCAACTCCATATACTGCAGAAAGAAAACACACTGTGAAGCCACTCACTTTCATTTTGTTTCCATTCTTTTTCTGTCTCTCAGTGTGCATCACTTCTCCTGGATAATAATGACGTATTAACACCTATCTCAATGTATATAATAACCAGTCTGTGTAGCAGACAGTTTGGTTTTGGCCTGGCTCCCAGGATTTTGCAGAGACATCAGGGGGTACGTTCTGTGTCTCACACTACTCAAGGGACAGCCTTCACTCTTTTTCAGCCTGGGGAGGCATTTTTGAAATCTCCAGGCCAGCCAGTCCCATGGAGCTGAGGGGAATGGGGAAGGTTCTGTCTGATTTTGGGTTCCCCCAGCCCCTTATAGGGCAGGTCCTAGCACCTTCTCCTTTCCTCCCCTGGCCCCTTCCCTGGATCAAGGATAGCCCAAAGCCAGTAGCAAGGCTTGGGCCTTAAACACAAGAGCATCTATAACTGCCGTCATAGTAGCAGGCCCAACTTCATCTCCAGTGCCAAAGCTTACTTTTTGCAGCAAAAGAAAAATCTTGAACATTTCCCACTGACGACAAAGGGGAAAGCGCACTTCAGAAATCCACAGTGGCCTTTTTCTCGAAGACATTGCTTCTTATTTCCTGGAGCCAGGGTGGATGCTGCACAGAGCAAAAGTTAAAGAAAATGAGTATGATATACCTGTAAAAATGGTGCGTTGTTCTAGAGGGGCTGGCACTTCCCATGGGTCTCAGTCTTACACGTGTACAAAGCACCAGAAGTCAAGCCACTCATCCAAGCCAACTGATCAGAACCCTCCTAATCGTTACCCATCTCTAGCAAACCACTTTCCAATATACGGTCAAACCCACTGATATGGGTTCACACCTCACCTGCAGCACCCTGGACCAAGAGGAAGATGAAGGGGAAGAGCAGGTACAGGATCCTCATGGTTTGTGTCTGTCCTGTGTTTTCTCAGGGCTGCAGAAGGGAGACACAAAAGCAGTAAAAAAAGATATGAAGAAGGTTGGGCATGCGTAGCGTGCCAAACAGCAGAAGCACTATCACCAACAAAACGAGGTAGCAGTGACTCAGCATTACAATTTCATGGATATTCTTGGAGCATTTTGGGAGGCATCAGCCTGCTGGGCAAATTAGAAATCACCCTGTGCAGTCGCCTCCACTTCCCCAGGCTCAGGAAAGTCATCCCGGCACAACCTCATCTCAAGGTCATTCCCAGGTTTCCCAGCAATAACAAAACTCCCCAGTCCCACACCTACAGCCCCATGCCTCAGGGAGAAATAAGAGGGTGGGGAAGTCGTGGTGGTCAGAAACAGCTGCACAATTCAACCTTTTGCTAATCAAAGCCCCAAAGGATGAAAAATCTATTTTGCTGCCTGAGGAGAGGGAACAACTCCTGTCCCCCCAAAACAAAAGATCTTTGGTGCGTCCTCAAAAGTACCTTTCCAGTCTCTCCTGCAATTAGGAAACTTTGCCTTCAGCTTCCACATGTTTTGGGCTCCAATACTCCTAAGAATGTTTTATTCTTCTTCCCAGCTTCCTCTAGTTCTTGTTTATATTCACAGAGTCATCCAATATTTTGCAATGTAGATGGTTTTAGGAAGATAGATTTGCACAGAATGGCTGAATGGGCAGCTTTCCTAGAAAAGACTGTGGAGTTACTTACCCAACGATGGTTTTTCAGAGTACAGAAAAGCAGTTAACAATCCCACCAAGAACAATGTGCATCCAGATGCCTTAGGATCAGGGAATGTTGTTTTGACCCAAATTCCCTGGTTCTATACTAGGTGGGACATGGGCTTATTCCTGACGCCACTGCTTCTCTTGGCCAATCCAAAAGTGACTCATCTGCATGAGGGTGGTGGGGTTGATCCTTGTTGCTCCTAAATGCAATGGGAGAGGCTGAGGTGCTTGCTGGTGCTGTTGCAATATTCACCGTTATCCTCATGCAACACATCTTGTGACACTCTGGTGCACAGCAGGCACATGAGCTGCATTGGCTTGCTGAAAGTTTTTGGGGATGCACAAAGTAATTGGTTGGTGCAGACAGCAAATAGCCATCTGGTCCCAGAATATTAGAATAATTCCTTGCCTCCTCCAGTCTGATTAAACAGTCAGTTCATATGTGATGTTCAAGAACATGCAGAATATTGGAAATCCTCTTGCCTTTAGACATTACAAGAACACCTTCAGCTGTTACAAGATGGCTGTGCACCTGACATGCCAAAAACAATAAGCATGACAGTTTCTGTCTAGTGACTGTTCAAATAGAAAGTAACATCAGTATTAATGTTAAGGCCAGTAAACCAGCCAACACAATCCATCTGCATCTACTCCCAACCCATTCAAGTCATGGCAGCAAGATATGTTGCTTATAAGGGTATGTAGAGGGAGAACGTCAGATCCTTCACAGGTATTTGGTCATAAGCCTTTTCCAACACAACAAAGGACAATAAGAAAGGGTTATGGTTAATGTTGGAAGGAACTTCTGAAGGTTATCTAGTCTCAACCTGCACAATCAAGGACACCCAGATCAAGGTGCCTAACATCACATCCAGCCAGGGGTTTTGGGTGATCCCTGTGGAGGAGACCCCACAGCCTCTCTGGTCCCTGTATGAGGGATCTGGAAGGCCCAGATCTGGGCCCAGCATTTCAGATATGGCCTCACCAGTGCTGAGGCAGAAGGGCAGGATCACCTCCCTTGACCTGCTGGCAATATTTTGTTGAATGTAGCCCAGACTCCCATTGGTCTTAGCAGCAAGGGCACACTGCTGCTGAATAGAACCAAATCTGATCATTCACACAAACGCATGAGAGCGGGTGAGAATGTGAGATTTTTATTCCAGCAGGGTTGGAGGACTTTCAGCTGGGAGACAATCAGCATAAACAGACCTCCTAGTTGCACTAATTAGTGGGCTAACAAGCTGCAGGTGCTGCTTCCAGGAAGGGTGAACCTTGTAACTGATAAGATGTGAGGGGCCCCACAGTGGGAGGGTAGAAACTAATGAGTTTTCTAAGTCTATGGGGAGGGATGTGTAGTCAGGAGAGGAAACGAGTAATAAAGGGAGGAAGAAGTAGAAAAGGGCTGATTGTGTGTAAAATGGGGCTGTTGGCTACACTTGAATGGCTGAGCACTGCACCTGGTCACCACGGTCTAACCCATCTTCTCATATTTCATCGTTAAATTATTTTCATAATTATCTTCCTGTGTGTTCAGACTGTCTCTGGTGTGTGTGCTGAAGTGCTACATGCCAGCTTCTGGGGGGACCTGTGTGTGAGAGTGGATTTAGAGCCAGCTAATGGAGCCTGGCTGAGGGTGTAGGCCCCACAGCCTGCGAAGCTGACGACTGCAGCCAGTGGGGTCCTAGCATGAGCAGATAGGGAGGCTGTGGCTCTCGAGGTCTGGGAAGGGTCCTATAGATGCGGAAAAACAGCTGGGGGACTGGTACGGGTGGGCTGGGTGCCAGCTGCTGCAGTGAGGTTGGAGGTGTAGGCCCACAGCCTGTGGTGAAAGCTATTGGAGCACACGAGGGTCACAGCAGGTCATAGCCTGTGAGTGAGAGGTAGAAAAAGTTCCTTTTTGTGGTATGGCAGCAGTTTGGTGCCAGTTTGCAAAGAGAAAGGATGCAGTGTATGTGTGCCCCAAGATGTGTCCAGCAAACCACAGTGCTGAACGTCTCTTTCACAAGGCAAGGTGACACAAGACCTGGGGCTGGAGGCCTAGGAATCCTTCTCAGAGCAGTTGGAGGAGGAAAGTGATTCCCCTGTCTTTTCTGATGGGGAGAAACAGGAAAAGGTGCTTCTGGGGCATTTTGAGGTGTCAGCAGTTCCGGAGGACACTGCTCGCATGGCGGAAGAATTGCTGGAGATGCTGAGGAAGCCCGTTTCCTCCCTTGTGCTAGGAGGGAGCCAGCATGTGTGTTGAAGAATCTCTCCCAGAGCTGCTGTGGGATACTGGTGAGCATTTCCCATCCAGATGCCATAAACATCAACTGGATTTCCATTGGAAAATTTGTCTGTCCTGTTGGAGGAAGGGGAGAAGCAGCAGCCCAAGGGCATGGGGACATCCCTGGGTCCCTACTGTTGCACTTCTCTACCTGGAAACTGATGCTGGGACTGCAGCAACCTGGTGTCCTCCAACACCTCATACCAGCTGCTATATAGACAATGTGGGAGCCCTTTTTGGCATTCTGACAGCCCCATTTTTCCCCAGGACCCCAGGGAGGAGATCTTTGGCACTCCCAGGAACTCATCCAGCTTTGCTCCCCATGACAGGGATGTGCATGGGTTCCTGAGGGGCTGCAACCTGTTGTTGCATGGTTGGGCTGGGTCAGCACAGTGGGGACAAGTGGTAAGGAGCACAAGAACGGCCAGCCTGTCACTTGGCCAATGCACCCTTTCGTGTGCCTGTTTTCACCTTCAGCCTTCTTGCTAAGAGTATCTATATCAGGTGAATAACAAGACATAGGATTTTCCTCACGACCTCACATTAGTAGAGATTTCCACTACCTTGTTCCCAATGGTAAGACTGAGGGTGAATTTTCAGAGTGCACCTACATGTGGGCAAACACAAATGTGCAGTCTGATCCCTTTTGTTGGAGCACTGTCCTGGTCTACTTGGACACAGACATCACCTCCATAGCATACATGAGGACTTCTTTCCCACTGAGTAGCAGGATGATACCTCCTTGGTACCCATGGAAATCTGGGCTGAGCTCTCATTATACAAGTGAGCTGCTACCCACCTCAAAGAGACTGACACGGAAGTACAACACAGAAGAGTCGTCTGCATACAGCCAGTGCTGCTGGTGCCTGTGGCCCGACAGGACAAGCAAGGGGCACCCATACAGCACCTTCTTCACCCACAGCAAACCCCAAGGCCACGTAGGCGCTGCCAGCCCTGGCATCCCCATAGTGGGGAAGAGCATCTCTGGGCACCCTCTGGCACAAAGACACACGCTTCCCACCAGCTGCATTGCCAAGCTGCACTTCTTTATTCAAGCGGGGATAGCAGACCTGTGGTGGGGTCTCTGGTACATGGATGACCTTGAAAACAGCGGGAGCAGCACTTCCACTCCCATGGTCACATCATGAGGAGACCACAGAGGTGGGAAGGGGAGAGGACATCAAGGGATGTTTCCAGGAGTGAGAAGTGACAGGGATGTCCTTGCAAAATTCAGAGCATCAAGCCCATACCCTGTACAGAGAAAGCAGAAAGCGTGTCACCTGTTTGCAACTTACCTCTCCTTCTTCTCTCTCCCACCTCCTCTCCAAGGACAAACAAGTCTTGAGACTTAAAAGACAAATGCCCAGAGGTTAACTCTAGTCCTTACTTCTCATGGCTTATACCTGTGTTCTTCTTAGTGGTTGTAGTCCTGACTCTAAGCCTTTGCAATAGCATCAAGAACGTGACAGTGTCCCTGACCATCTCCAAGGGACAATCCTGCCTCTTTTCCAGCCTGAGATAGCCCTCTGCAAAGGCTTGGTGAGCCTCATGCGGCTAAAACAAATGGAGAGGTGCTGTCTGAGCTTGATGGTCCTTCAGACTCACACAGGTCACTTCCAAACCCACAAGGGCTTTTCCCTTCCTGGGCCTCCTGTGGAGCATTTATGCCAGATATTGCCTGCTAAATGTTGGCAAGAGAGACATATGACAATTATTTCAACAGACAAAGGAGGAACCCCTTTTCTCAGCCAGGAATCCAGACCTTACCTTCTGCAGCAGGAAACGAGACGTGTACATCTCCCAATACGTGTGGCTGGGAAGCGGCAGCCCCCAAAACGACAGCTTCCTCCTCTTCGTCTGCACTGGGCAGCACTTCCTGGTATATGAGGAGTCATACAAAGAGAAGATATTGTCAAGATAATTTGCAGGAGCAGTGTGTGGTTCCAAACGTGTGGAAGCACTCAATATAATTCTATCACATGGGTTCAGCTTCAAGTTCACAATATTTGTGTCTTCCAAAGCAAGGTGTCTCACCTAGAAGGATTCTTTCACACTGGTGTGGGTGCCTACAAGAGCAGATGGAAAGGAGCAGTGGGAGGTCCAAGGAGAGGTGTGCTGGCTCCCTACCTGCATGCCCATCCCACCTGTGTGTCCACCTCTACCTGGATCAGGGGAGCTGGCAAGTGAGGCACTCCTCACATCCTTGTCACTAGTGCACCCTAAGTTTGAGGAATCTCTGATGGACAACCAGTACAGGTCATGGCACAGGACACAGGACAGTTTGGGACACTTGGCTGAGACACCACTGGTCGAAATGGGACAGCTTTGTATCTGAGCAATCCCACCAAGCCAATGGCCACCTGGAGCTCTCCCATCCCTGCACAGGTCTTTCTGAAGGATGCTGCTGTCCAAACCTCAACCTTGCCAGTGGGAGCTCACACAGACAGCCACAGAGGAGCAGCTGGACAGAGGATTGCAGCCTGCTGCCAAACCCTTTCCTGACACACACAATAAGCTAGGCTTCTATTTCTGGGGATTTTATGCACTCCTAGTCCATGACTTCTTGGAAAGGGCTCTGAGGAATCTTGTTTTCTTTATTGCCCTCTAAACTCTGCATCACTCCAAAAACAGGTGATTGCTTCCCAGAACAGGGAGAACCCCACTGATATGGCTTCACACCTCACCCTTTCTTCCCTTCTCCCCTCTCACCTGCAGCACCCTGGAGAAACAGGAGGAAGAAGGGGATGAGCAGGTACAGAATCTTCATGGCTGATGCCTGGAGCAAGTCCTCACGAGACTGCAGAGAGGATAAACAAAGTCAACAGGGACATGGCAGAACGTAGGTGGTTCAGAAGCCTGGGCACAGTGGCATGCCAACCCATAGGGGGTGACCTCCAATTGAAGGAAATGATGTTTTTTCCCCTCTGCTTTTCTCTTAAGAACAATTCTTAAGTTTGTAACACTCTGCAGATGCTGGGAGCATTTCAGGTTGCCTCAATCCCTTTGAAAACGATTACCTAAGGTGGTGTTTTTCTAGTACCTATGTCAAAGCTCTTTGATAGATTTTCCCCTAAGAATGGACTGGAGACCTCAGGGCTACCTCTTACCATTTCAAAGCAACATACAGTAAAACTTAGGAAGTGTACGTATGGAATTACCACTGAAAGTTGTGGAGCTAAATAAAGTTTTATTCCCTCATTCTTCATGCATCCAACACTTTTCTTCTGAGAAGAACACATTTATACTCCTATTTCTCAAATTTCCAGGAGTCACAGAAAGTTCTAAATTCCTACAGCCTCACAGCTGGCTGTCCCCACAGCTGATCCCAATAAAGGGATGAAACAAGATAGGATTTCAAGCACAGAAGAGGATGTCTGAACATCAGGAGATGCTTGTGCCAACAGTCAGCGTAAAGCCCATCGTCAGACTAGAGTCAGGAAAGGATTCAGAATTCGGAATGCAGGACCTCTACTCACACTGTATAAAGAGTTAATTGGTGCTAACTACCACCACAGGCAGTCCAAAGCTGGCCACTGAAACTACCTCACTCAACCACCCCTGCTTCCCCAAGCTCAGGAGCTCAGCTCGCATTGGGAGTCCCCACCCTCAACTCAAGATCGTTCCCAAGTCTGCCAATAAGAAAGTTCTCCAATCCCGCCTTAGTTGCCAGGGAGAAGCAAGAGGCGACAGAGAATCTTACAGTTTGTCATTTAGAGGAGTCTAGGATGATGAGACTTGAGCAGAGGGGCAGCTCTGGAAGCAACCTTGCAGGTACCTACCTGATGAGTGTCTTGGTGTTCAAACACGAAGAAACCCAACAGGAATCCCTCGTGTCCAGATGACACTGCAGTCAGGAAGTACTGTTTTACCCTAAATATAACAGCTTTATACCATTGCTGGGGGGTGGAACATGTCTTATTCCTGTTGTCACTTCTCCCCTTGGCCAATCAGAAAGTCACCCATCTGTGTGGGTATGTTGGATTTGCTCCTCATCCCTCTTGGCTGTCGAGGTGTTTGATGGGGCTGTTGTAATCTTCACCGTTGTCCTCATGCAAGAACACATCCTGTGACCCTGGGTGCCCAGTGAGCACGGTGGCTGCAATGGCTTGGCATGAGGATAGACAAAGAAGATTGGCTAGAGTAGATAACAGCAGCAACCAGTCCCTTACTAGGATAAAATATTTGTATCTCCCTCTCCTATCAGTTTACTTAGTAATGAGGTTGTGTGTGACATGTGGGACCATGTGTAGTGTTTTACTTTCCTCTATTTATAAAACTACAATAACAGTTTAATCCTTTCCATGCTGATACGCATTTGACATGCCAAGGTGTGGAAAATACAAGTCTATCTTTCTCATGGCTGCTCAGATTGACAGATTGTGGGTCCACAGCAACTGTGTGTGTCCATAGCTAACCTAATTCTGTTGGAATCCACTGTTTTTAGTGCAAAACCCACAAATGTATTTCAGTAGAGAAAAGCGTTTCCATGCAGACCAAAGGGATCTACTAAATAAAGGTGAATAGGATATATTATGCCTTGGTATTGTGGGTTTGATAACAGAATGTGGGGATTTATGGGAAATATGTGAAAGAAAAGAGAAAGGAAAGGGAAAGATCAAAGTGCCTCATTGAGGAACAAGTCACGGAAAACAGAAAAGAAAGGGATGAAAGGATTCAGCTCATGGAGGCAGGCAGCTGGTCAGCCTGCTTCTGTGGCCATGCCCTATATCTAATCAGTGTGACCTGTCCTATATTCCCATTAAGCTTTATTCCCAACTATTTTTATATGAACATTCTGTCTACAGTGTGTCTGCACAGTTGTATGTGGTCCTCTCACAGACTTCAAGTTGGACTATTTGGTATGGGAGAGAGTTCCATGAGTGCTGTCCCAGTGTTCACAAAGCCAAATGCTCTGGGAGTTGCATCCTGAAGACGTGACAGGTCTTAAGGCTGGACACATCAGAGACCAAGGGTCTGGTGCAACCTACCAGACAGACGCATGGCAAAGTACTACGCAGAGCAACAATTCATAGGAAAACTGGATGTACACGTGACTGTAGGGACCCCGGAAGCATTCCCGGGCTTGCAGGTTTGGTACCAGGCTCAGCATAGCCAAGGGCTGCCCCAGCCTGCAGATAGTGATGGGGAGAGAGTTTCCACCCCATGCTGCATGGAGGCCATGGTCAGGGTGGATCCCTACTCAGAGGAACTGCTTCAAGCTGGGGCTCTTTTGTTGGAACCCAACCTGAGCTGCAGCCTGGCCTTGCTGATCCAGACCTGGACCACCAACCCACAGCTGGAATCCTGATCTTGCCTTGGACTATCCCCATGGAGGTGCCCAATGCTTCTGGATGGAGACGTCCCCACCCTGCCAGCCCCACCCTGGCCTGCCCTGCTTCTTGGCCTTGGACACTGGGATGACACTGCCAGCTTCCACTGGGACAGCCCTATGTCCTGTGAAATAGCTCCACAGGGACTTGTGATTCAGCTTGGGATCAAGGGGGCAACTTCAGGTGCACACTGAAGTTGGGAAGTTGACAGCAAACTCCATCCCCAGCGCTCGACATGGGGTGCAGGGTTGACCTTTCCATCAAGGGAAGCTGGAGTCAGTGTCCTTGCATGTCCCCCCTGCCTCATTGGGCTGGTACTTGGGCCTGGGGACAACCTGGGGAGAGGCAAGGTGAGGGTGGTATGTGTAGATGTGTTTGTGGGTCTGTGCTCATCCAGAATTCACCATCTTCTCACTGCCTTGGGCAGGGAAGGCAATGATGCCTCCCATTGACCTAGGGCAGGGATGGACGATCCCGGTGGTATTAACCACCAGATTCACCTCCACACCTTTACTAAAGCCCACATGTGAAAGAGTCACAGGAACGAGGGACAGATCCCTCACTATCTCTTGCCCCCTCCGCTTGCTTTCTAGGGCTACAGATATCCTGGGGGTGACCAGCTCCATCACAGTGGTGTTGTGTCCCGAGGGAGGAATGTGATGGAGAAAAGAGACACACGACAGCACACCGTTCCCCTAGGACACACAGACACCTCGACAGTGTGAATGCAGACTACCACCATGTATTGGGGACAGAGGGGTGCTCACAGGGCTGCAATCCAGTTGTCCAGGGTCACCACCACTCTTGGTGGTGTTTGGTGTCCGTGGTGCACTGTGAGGGTACATGGTGTCTTCAGTGTGCTGCGGGGAGATTGGCATGAAGGACACTGGAGGCCATCAGCGATACCATCGGCTGTGGGAAGAAAGATGTGGCAGTGCCCATCCCAATTCAACGGGGCCAGCACCCGCAGAAGAAACACCCATCTCCCTTTGGGGCTGGTTCCTAAACAGTGGTCCTGGAGCTGGCGGCAGCCTGGGAAGGGTCCCCACACTCTCTACAGATGGTGGCTGGGCTGTCAACAGCAATGGTGGGAGGTGCTGGAGAACACCAGGTTGCTGCAGTATCTCCCAGTTTGGATAATATAGCACTGGGGACCCAGGGATGTCCCCACACCCTTGGGCTGTGTGTTCTCCCCTTTCTGTAGCAGCCTCACCTCCAACCCCAACAGGCAGCAAGCACCACCACCCGGCAGCCTTGACCCTACCTCCGACAGCAGAAGACTTCCTCGGAGCAGAGGCCAATGCGGCCGATCCCTGGAGGACATGACCTGTGGGAGCAGAAGCCCCCGCGGCGCTCACAGTCCTGGGGCGATCTTTGAGCAAGAGACAGAGCTGCAGAGAGCAGATGGAGAACCTCTCAGCACAGGCTGTCCATAAGCTGAGCACAGCCTCCTGTCTCTGCACAGCCAACGTTTGCCCACCCTGAATATCTCCTTCCCTGAATGCAGGTGGAAAGCCATCCCCATGCCCTCGGGCTGCCTATTCTCCCCTTTCTCCAACAGCTAAGGAAAACTTTCCAATGGAAATTTTTATGGCATTTGGTTGGAAGATGCTCACCACCATCCCACAGCAGCCCCTGGGGGAGGGTCTCTAACATATTGCTGGCACAAGAGAGGACAGAGAGGGTGGAAGCAGGATCTGCTTTCTTTCTGCTCCTCTCCGGGAGTGCTGCTGACACAGAGGCCATGGAGTATTGAGAAGGTGGCAAAGCCTCATCCCTGGACTGTGAGAGCTTTGTTACAAGGTCCCTCCTTCAGAATATGCAGTGGGAACTTTTTCTTAAAAATCTGACGGACTGCAGGAGGGTACCAGAGTAACAGGAAAAGACACATATGATTCATCATCGTCAAATTCTCCATTATCCCCTACAAAATATTGACAAAAGACAAATCCCCCACTTTTTCCCAACACCCTTTTGCATGCACATCTTACCTGCTGCTCCCTGGAGCATCAGGAGGAGGACAACAAGGAGGACAGGCAGGATCCGCATGGCTAGGAGATGCCCAGAGGGTCACAGCTCTGACGAGAAGAGGAAGCAGGGAAGAGGGGATCACGACAGCCCGTGGGTCACAGAGCCTCTGAAACTCACCTCTCCAGAAACACTTTGATCCCAGCTGGTCCCAGCACGTGCCAATGGCTAGCTGATGTCCTCAGCCTCTCCAGTCCCTTGCGACTGCGGACACCTCAAAATGTCCCCAAAGCGCCTTTTCCTGTTTATCTCCCTTTGTTGGAGAAGACAGGGGATTGCTTTCCTCCTCCAACTGCTCTGAGAAAGACTCGCAGGCCTTCAGCCCTAGGTCTTGTGTCATCCTGCCTTGTGAAAGAGAAATTCAGCGCTGTGGTTTGCGGGGCACGTCTTGGGACACACTGCGTCCCTGTTCGTTGGGCCTTGGCAAGCAGGCTGCTTTCACAACACAAAGGAGCTCTGTGTTCCTCTCCTCCAGTGAAGCGTGCTCGCTGTGCTTCGCTTGGAAACTGCTGGGAAGACGCTGTATGGGATGACATCTCCATTCAGCTGGCAGCCCCATGAACAACAAGCTTTAATTATGATTTTGCATAAGAATTTGCTGTATGTCACGCATTGTTGGCTCTCAATGGACTGACGGTATACTTTTTTAACCCAGTTTCAGAGTCAGACTTGTGTGTATAACGTGTGTTTGTGCATATATAGATATGTAAAAACATGCTCATACATAATGTATGCTCACTGAGTGGTTGTATAAACATACTTTATATCCCAGCAGGGAGGAGGGGAGCCTGTGTTTTCCTGTAAGCTGGCTCTAGAAGCCATTCTCCAGCTGTAAATGTGGCTATTTGTGGCAGTGAGCTAGCAGCCTGATGCTATAGCACTCTGCATGATGCTGGCTACAGAAGCTGGACCGGCTCCAGAGCTGAATCCAAAATAACCAGGGTGAATCTTCTCTGCAAAGTCCTTGCTCTTTGTGCAAAATATCCTGTGCCATTCCAGTTTGTGAAAGAAACACTCATCTGCTGTGGATTGTGCAAAACATCTTAGGACATAGACTGCAAATTGCTGCTTTGGTTTCTATCCAGGGGAATTCCTGCAAGGTGGCTGTTGGCCCAGTTTCCTGCCCTTCACAAGGCTGTGGTTTCAATGGCGACATTCTGAGTCACTAGCAGAAATATTTGGTTTGCAGGGAGGCCCAGTGCTCTGTGATGAACTTCAACCTTAAAGTCGGCCTTTTGCACATGGTCTTTTGGGTTGTTTCCCTTAAAAGCTGACTATTGCTGAGCATTCATGTGCACTGAGTTTCACATAGGCTGTGGGAGAGCTGGGGTAAACTCCCACTGTAGTTCAAAGACACGTATGTTGCCCTCACCATGAAATATGTGCCCTCAGAGCAGCTAGCACAGCTTGATCATGTTTTTTATTAACACCTTGTGCTTGTAGGAAAGGCCGGTTTCATCCAGACTATTATTATTATTATTATTATTATTATTATTATTATTATTATTATTATTATATTATTCTACTCTATTCTACTCCTATTCTATTCTGTTCTATTCCGTTCTGTTCCGTTCCCTTCCACTCCACTCCATTTCTATTCTATTCTATTCTATTCTATTCTATTCTATTCTATTCTATTCTATTCTATTCTATTCTATTCTATTCTATTCTATTCTATTCTATTCTATTCTATTCTATTCTATTCTATTCTATTCTATTCTATTCTATTCTATTCTATTCTATTCTATTCTATTCTATTCTATTCTATTCTATTCTATTCTATTCTATTCTATTCTATTCTATTCTATTCTATTCTATTCTATTCTATTCTATTCTATTCTATTCTATTCTATTCTATTCTATTCTATTCTATTCTATTCTATTCTATTCTATTCTATTCTATTCTATTCTATTCTATTCTATTCTATTCTATTCTATTCTATTCTATTCTATTCTATTCTATTCTATTCTATTCTATTCTATTCTATTCTATTCTATTCTATTCTATTCTATTCTATTCTATTCTATTCTATTCTATTCTATTCTATTCTATTCTATTCTATTCTATTCTATTCTATTCTATTCTATTCTATTCTATTCTATTCTATTCTATTCTATTCTATTCTATTCTATTCTATTCTATTCTATTCTATTCTATTCTATTCTATTCTATTCTATTCTATTCTATTCTATTCTACTCCACTCCACTCCACTCCACTCCACTCCACTCCACTCCACTCCACTCTATTCAGGACGCTCCTGACCATGGAACACCAACTGTGGGAAAAGAAAAGCTCACAGTGCGACCTGTAACTTCTGAATTTTCCATTAGGGTTCAGGGTGGGGGAAGAGAAACCTCCTGCAAGAGAAGTGGCTGTAATAGCAGGGGTATTAGCCTTTCATACACCTCATCTAATTATCTCAAGCAATGCTGGAGGTCTAATTCCAATCACCTGACTTGCTACTGCAGCTGACATGAAGTTTGCAGATTTACTCCAAATTTATGTAGCCTTCAAAATAACCAAGAGTAAAACCAGGACTTGAATCTTGAAATGAGGTCACCTGCCTGCTTTAGTTCTCCTCCATCTCTCCTTAGATCCCATAATGACTGCTGCTCTGAATTCAAAATTTTCAGAACAGAGGTTCTGTGAAGAATTGCACCGGAGAAGACTTTCATACTCCCCATGGATATGATGAGTGACTCCAGCTTTGATTCCAACAGTGGTTCCTACCAGGCATGGTTGGAGCGCATGTTGGTACTCCTTCAATCAGCAATGCACGAGAGGATAATATAAACATTCCTGGCAGGTTTAATATGATTTCAGACTTCTTATCTTGTTCAAATTTCTAAAGATGAATAATATTTCTAAAGAAAAGAATAACAAAAACATGCATGGCTGCCATACAATCTCCCCAGATATTGATTTTATTGAAAGAATGACAGATGTTTATTGAAAGAATGACCAGTACAACGGTTCCCCAAATCCAACGATGCAAGAAGAGATCATTCCCAGATCCCCAAAGATCCTGTGCAATTAGTCACACTATAACCTATACAACAACAACAACAACAACAACAAAAAA
>WBMW01002122.1:76861-94702 GCA_013396635.1 Penelope pileata | reverse complement strand
AAAAAAAAAAAAAGAATATTACAGGATTTTCATGCCTAAGTTGACAGAGAAAATCCCACCATATAGAATTTAAATCAAAATTTGGGAAGTCAGCTTAGCCCCAGTCAAGTCTTAAACTCACCATTTACAGCAAGAATACCCAGGACGGCACAGCCCCAGGTAGTCGTTCCCTTGAGGGCATTTCCCAAGGATGCAGAAGGTCCCACGATATCCACATTGCATATAACCCTTAGGAGGACGAGAAAAGCCTGTTCCATTTAAAAAAAGAAGAAAAAGAAGAAGAAGAAAGAAAAGGGGAGACAGTTGGTTCTAAGAGGATTTAACATCTCATTAAATTCCTAATTTAAATTTTGTTAAACAAAGTCTATGGCCATGAGTGGAGGCTCAAGTAAGAATGAGGCAAACAGATATGGCATTGCTCCCACTTCTCCCTGGTCTTCTGCAATCCATCACAATCTTTTCCCATCCTTATTCACCCAGAAGGCACTTACCATCCTATTCCTTCAGAGATCAACCCCAAACCTCTACCAAGCAGTGTGATCTTCTGCCTCCCCAACCCAAGTACAAGGTCCTGAAGCAAAGCATATTTGGAGAGTGTGGGACCCGATTTCTTTTTTTCTGTGTGGCTTAAGAATGCTTTATTAGGGCTCACTTGTAGTAGCTAGTGACAGGAAAAGTGCTTTAGGTACAAAATTTGAAAAGCTTTAATGGGGAAAATGCCATCTTTGAATTGTAGTTTTGCCCATCGTGCTTTCAACTCAGACTGAATTTCCAGAGGAGTAGCAAAGGCACTGAACCTTAATTTAGTGTTTCAAAGGTTTGCCTGCTAATTTCATGTATCAGCTGCAATCTGCCAACAAGGTTTGACAGAGGGAAGTCACTTTGCAGGAGGCAGCTTGGCCATCTCCCAAAGGGGACACGAGACCTTCATGAGACACCAATATCACAGGGCTTCTGTATAGCCCCTCGTTCTCATTTACTCCTTACCTGCAGCTCCGTGAACTGCCACAAAGAGGAGCACGAAGAAAAGGCGAAGGATTTTCATGGCAGAAGGCAGACCGGGAAATTCTGATACTGCAGAGAAATGACACCAGGACGTTAATAAGAGGCATGTCCATCCACAAACACAGTGCACTGAGAACTGAAATACAGAAATGATCTTTGAGAATCAAATAGAACACACTTTCTTTATAATAATGTCCTCTGTCCTAACGGTTCCCAGGATTGTATGTAGGATCATGGCATAGGAAGAAGCTTCCGTGCAGAAAAACACAATTTTAAATCCTCCTTTTAATTATTGTATTAATTAACCAGGTGTTTATCCTAAATTGCTTGATACTTCGCAATACATTACAATAAATTCAACTTGCCTTATGGAAGTTGTTAATCCAGAAACCAAAATAAGACAATTTTTACTACATTCATACAAAGCAACACAAAGCATGTTTTCAAACTTTTCTAAAAAAAGAGTAGAAAAAGCTCTTTAACAGATAGCTCAACATCCAGCTTCTCCCCGTTCTTGCTTAGAGGCTGCTGTGTTTCGTTCGCTTCAGGATCTACTTATTTCCATGATAAATTTCCTCTTTGATCTCCTTCTGCAGCCAACAAAAAAATTCTTCTTTCTCATTGATATTTGCAATACCTGCAACTGTCTGAGCTAACGCTTGATAGACCAGAGTCACAGCACAGATAAAGTGATAACAGCAATGCAGCTGTATATGAAAGACATGGATTCTCTGGCCATTTTCAGAAGGACAGAACTTTAGAAGAGAGGCTGAATAATGAGATTTGGGTCATTACCAGGTATGAGGAAGCTCTGGGTTGGAGCAGTCCTGTGGATCAGCGTCAGCCACTCAGATGCATGAAGGTGGAGGAGCAAAGCTTGGCTTAATGTGGTTTCTGGAGGCTGGGAAGGATGCTTACTCTTCACACCCTTCTGGAGGCCAATCAGAAGATCCCTGTAGTTTTGGGGAGAATCGAGGCGGTTCAACAAATCCTCTCCATTAGCGTCCTCTGATGAGGAACTACGGTGTTACTTTCAAAATACTGCAGCATTGCCTCAAGAAATATGCTGAGCTGCTTGCAAACCACCTTGGGGACCTCCATTTGCGCAACACTAGGCCACAGCAACTTGCTCAAGGATTCTGTGCCATAGAAGCTGCCCAGTTTAGGTGGGCTTTGTGGTTAGTGTGAGTTAGTATTACTCAATTTAACAGCTTGTTGAACACAGAAGTCTACTGGAAGAAGTCATCTCTGGTAGGGAGCTAACCTGCTCCAGGTTTATCTCCAAGCCAAAAGGCAGAGTCTGGTTGTGTCCATGCTGTTAACCTCAGCCTCCACAATGGATTGGCTTCACCTAATTTGTCTGTTGAACACGGTCTCTGCCAGCTTGTAGACTCTATCTGGAAATTGCTTGGCCATGGATTCCTTCCAACACTTGGCCGTGAAGCTGAGAAATTTCCAGATAGAGATTCACGGCCACGGCTGCATCACGGGTATGTTAGCACTCTATGGCAAGGTAATGGCAAGCTGTCATAGCTAAGGTTGTCTTTGCTCATGTAACTTAAAAAAAAAAAGTAGATGTAAATATATTTCCATCCACCTATTTGAGGGACATGATTTCCAGCTGTAAGTATTAATTCTGCCTTCTGCAGCCATGTGCTTTGGGTTTTGATGAGGGCAGTCATGTGCATCTGAGTGCTTTAATGAACTGGCCAGTTATTTCATTTACCAAACAAATCCCAGCAGGAGCTTCTCCTTAAACACCCACCGCTTTCTAATGAGGAAGCATGGTCTCCATCTATTTTCACCGCTTTCCTATGAATTCTTTACAAAGGTAAGAAATAGGTCACTGCAAAAAGAATTGTAATAATCAGCTGGAATTAAGTTAACTGTGTTAAATGGGAAGTTAGCAATTCTTTGGAAATTCAGGATTAATGAGCTGTCACTAATATTACATCACTGGTGCTGTTGGAAGGGAAAATTGTGCCAGTTCTCTCTGTTTTGATTAACAAAAATGAAAAATATTGCAATAGGTAAAGATGGGGGGGGGAGTGAGAAAGTAAAGTAGAAATCTAATAGTTATGAGTAAAGCAAGAAAAAAGAGAGCTTTTTTTTTTTTGAAAAAAACAAACAAATGAACAAAAACCCAAAACAACAAACCTTTGCACCAGAACATTTTCAGCACTAATTACTTTCATTGTGTGTAAGACATTTTAAACCACATGTACTCATGGAAAACATTGCTCAAACCACCCCAACGTGATGTTTTACATTATTTTTTTTTTTCCATTTTCCCTTATGCTGATTTTCTAAGACCTTCCTTTTTTGGTATGAGCCCTGCTCGGCCTGAAAAAGAAACCAGTCCTGGGTGAAGCTGTCAGATGCAGGCAGAAGTTTGCATTTAACCTTCAGTAGTTTCGTGATATTGGAGCAACAGATGCTGTCTCCCACGGTTTAAGGACTAGGGCTGTCCTCTGCTTGGATGCTCCCAATACCATGTGCCTGGAAGGATCTGCGAGGCCATGTCAACTTTTCTCAATTAATTTGGAGAACCAAGCAACATTACCTCTCAGCTATGCTCGAGCAGGGTCTGTCACCAGGCTGAGCCACAGAGGGACAAAAGACAGGACAGGTCCTCAGGACACGATGATGCAAATGGCCTTCCATCTTCTGCTTCCATGCACTGGAGCCCAGCTTGGAGAGAGACACAGAGGTTGTGTAATTCTCTGTTAGAGGATGCAAAGAACCTATCCCTGCTGCTACAGCACAGCCTCCTGGGTCTCTGTGATATCGCCAGAGCTGAGGAGGAACCAACCCCTGCCTCCTCACACCAGTGGCAGATGTTCCATTGTGCCGCTCAGGTAGAATTGCCATTGCAAAATTCACTGCCCATGCTCAGCAATTTTATTTTTATTATAGCATTGAGTATCTTGGGAGGGACATGTACCCCTAAGCACCCTCCTGCCCCTTCCTCACCAAGGACTCCCTCTGCTTTCCATGCATTTACAGAAATTTCTGCTATTCCTCCAGGGATCTGTTGTAAAAGGAGCTTCATCTTCCTCCTTTAGGCCTCTTTCACTCCTGTTTCAATCTGACGTGCCACATTTTATGGGAGTTGCTGTTCTGTCAGCCCTCTGCTCACCACTGAGCTCTTCCCTGTGAGAGCCTCCCCTAGCTGCCTTTCATGCCCTGCAGGGATTTTTCTTAGGCCTCTTTGTTTTCTTTTTGAGTCAAAGCAAATATTTTACTGAGGTTCCTAGCACAGCCTTTTTAACAGCTTACAGGCTGTCTCCAGGCTTCGTGCTCCTCTGGGCTGCTCCTTTTGGTGCTTTTCTGTGTTCATTTTTGCTCTTTGGATATTGAATATTCACATGTTAAATACATTTGGTCCCACAATGCAGTTAAAGCTGATTGTGCTGTGGTCATTTTTACAGAGAAGCTCTCTGACAAACAACTTTGGAATGAGCTCCTTTGTACCACCAAATCCAGACAAAACTTTTCTTGGGGGTGCCAGGATGAGTTTTTCAGGGAATCAGCCTTTTGCATCAGAAATTTGATTTCTGTATCTTCTGACATCATCCACAAACACCCATCATCCAGAGGTTGCATCATCCAGAGGTGACCCATTCTTTGTGTCCATCAGGGAGGGACTATCACACCTCTCCCTAAGGTGTTGACCAATATTTGGGTGTGTGGCAAAACACTGGAATGGCTCAACAGGTGAGGACCAGCTGGGTCCATGTGACATCTCATTTGTAGGCAAGCAGAGGCTCCCTTTGCCTTCGTCAGCTCATGTCCTTTGCATGGGGACAGTGTTGAGGGAGACACGTCGCTGTGCAGTTGGTTTTGATGCTGTTCCCATGAGAAGAGCATGGTACCTCCATGTCCACCATCTTGCTGAGCCTCAGATGAGTGTTTTCAAATGATGAAGGCATTTCCAGTTCAGTACAGCCTGAATCTTACATTATCTATCTTTCCAGTGAGGGGAATCCATCTGAGTTTTGTGAAAAAGTGATTTCTCCACACCTGCAGCAGCTGTGTTCTGCACAAAAGGATCTGTTGTCCCCATTTGTTGGTCGCGCTTCAGAAAGATTTTGCATGCTCTTTTCTTGAGGGTGCCTGCACTTGTTTCGGAAAGGGATAAATGATTTAGGACATCAGAGCATGAGATTCGAGATCTTCCTCCTCCTCCTGGCAGGACACCAGGAGGCAATGACCTTGCTGACGCTTCCCCAGTTCATTCCCCAGTTTCTTTATCTGTGCACGACAAGCAGAGATTCTTGCATTCTATTTAAAGCATTTGATTTCCTAATTGCAATAGTTATTCAACGACTGCAGAATCTCACTTACTATTGTTCCTGAAAACCAGCCCTGTGACAGAGTCACAACTTTTTGGCATACCACAAAACGCTGTTTTTTTGCTCTTATTATTTCTTCTTCCTGAACCAAAGGAGTTAAAATGAACCCTGGGTGGAAAAGCACGGCTTAATCAGAACAGCAGGAACTCGGTGTTTGCTCAGCTCCCTCCTATGGGCAGTGCAAGCCCCAGTTCAGGAGTACAAAGGACTTTCAAATCCCTGGATGGAAGGAGGTTCAAATATCACCTTTGGGCTTGGAGAGCTTGATTATTATTAATGGTTATTTCTTTGGTGGTGGCAACGTGCAGTGTGCTGGGAGGACTGGCTGTGCCTGGGGAAGCAGCACAGACTGATGGGGCATTTAAGCTGTCTTTCTAGGCTGAATGAATCAAAATTCTACAAATGTGGGGTTAACCAAACCTCCTCCTGACTTGGACCTGGGGGGGGATGACCTAGAAAACCTTTCCCTCATATCCATGTGGCTGGATAGGAGGTCCACAGAACACATGGCCCCAGAACTCAGAAACTATGGGGATCAAAACCAATCTCACCAATTAATGGTTTAAAAAACTTTTCTTTATTATCCATGCTTTATTAGATATTTACACAACTCAAGTAATTTGCAAAAAAGATTCTTCAAATACATGTTACCGAAGAGAAAAAGAGCACAAATCGCTTCTACAGTGTAAGGCTGAGGTATTTTTCAGAGCCTGCAATAGAGCAGAAGACTTCAGTGTCCAGCCCTTGCTGGATCAGAACAGGGATCAGGTGAGAGTTGGCCAGGATATGGAAGGGGACAGGTGGAAGGTAAAAGGCCTCCTGTTGAGATGTTTAAAAGTGGATGTGAGGAAATATGTAGTTTTATGGAAAAGCAAAGGGCAGTGAAGAAAGGAAAATGAGGGTTATATTTCACATTCACCCATCTGTTCAGGGAATACTGCATGGAGAAGATGGGCAGGTTAACAGACATCAGCCACCAAAACATTACACAGCCTTTGGGGCTCCACAGCTGGCTGTCACAGGAAGCACATAGGATGAGTGAGGTGTGCTGTGGTACCTCAGCATCCCATGGGACACATGGCACTCTGCTCCTGACACCAGCAGGAAATCTGCCAATTCCCACCAAAAAACATCTTTGGCAAAGAGAGAAGAGGAATTGTCTCATTTCAGGCTGGCAGCTCAGCTGCGCCTCGGCCATGGAAGGACAGCATCCAGGGGACGAGGAGTGCACTGGTTTCCCAGGTATGGACCCATGGGCAAAGAGCAGACACATAGCTACCTGCCAAAGAGCCTTCCAGCAGCTCCAAGGATAGGCAGTGCCGCAAACAACAACATGGCCACATAAGGAAGGATGACACTAAGCTGCTGATGACACTACCAATGCTACCAGCACAACACAGACCATGGAGGGTCACCAGAAGGGTCTGCAGCACTTTGCCAGTCCATTGTAGCAGGTGCCGGTGGATCTCTTGAAGAAGGAACACAGCAAGAATGAACACTCGCCCTTCATCTTGCGACACATGACGGTGTCTGACTCTGCAATGGAGGAAAAGAGCCTGTGAGCATCTTGTCCTCATGCTAGCAGTTCAGTCTGCAGGTAGCACAGTTCTGTTTAACAATCATAGAACCATTAAGGTTGGAAAAAACCTCCAAGATCACCAAGTCCAACCCCAACCCATCCCCACCATGCTCACTGAATCACATCCCCAAGTGCCACATCTCCACGGTTCTTGAACACCTCCAGGGACGGTGACCCCACCACTCCCTGGGCAGCCTGTGCCACTGCCTGATCACTCTTTCTGAGGAGGAAACAAGAGGCATGTCAACGTGCTGTTGAGTTCTGCTGCGATATCTGAAGGCATTCATGAGTTGCAAATTGCTATGCTCTAACTAGAGTTTGCCCATTCAATTCTAGGCTACCAGGTTCAGCACCAAATATCATGAGCACACGTATCATGAGTTTGTTCTTCATTTATAGAATTGTTTCCTGTTTCCCAAACACAGAAGTGCCCTTTGGTTGTATTCACACTTACCTGCAGCAGCATGGGACACTGCAAGGAGAACAAGCAGCAGGAGGAGTATCCCCATGGCTTTGGCTGACATTGTCACCCTGAAGCTGCTGAGACCAAGAGACTCTGTAAGAGGAAGGAATGAACCTCTATTTATAAGGCTTTGGTGAATGCCATCAGAAGGGATTTAGCAATTGTATAAATAACACATTTAAGGTGTGCACGTTGTAACCTCTAATTACAAATTCCTATGTGGCTGCATAGCACAACAGCTCCCCACCCTAAGAGGAATTACCCTCTTAGCTCTGACATGGAGACTGAATCCAGAACCAGCCCCACCAAGTTCTTCTACCTTGTGCTCCCATTTCAAAAAGGGGTTAAAATATCAGAAAGAGCAGCAAAGAGTCCCAAAAAATCATTTGAAGATTGGAGAAAGAGCTTTGCATGGAGGAGCTGGAGGACCTTCACTTGCTCAGACTGCAGAAGAAAATGTTTAGAGGTGACTTCACCACTGTATTTAGCTTCATTGGAGATCTGAAGGGCTTTCTAGCAAGACAAGTGGAAAAATTGCCCATCTCTTCCATGTGCTGCTTTTTGAATCCACTGCAAATGTTGGAGGATGCAAGGCTCTTCCAGTGCCAGAGACAGAGGATCTGGTGATGCTCCTTCTTAAAATCAGAGCAGTTTGGCTCCGTGGCCAGGAGCACATCCCTGAGCACACACGCAGGAGGTCTGGGTCATTGCTCACATGCAGATATGGAGGGGAGCACAGACGATGGGGGAACAGACATAATGCACTGGGGACCTATAGAAAACTCTGAAAACTGAGCTTTTAAATTGGAAAAAAAAAAAAAAAAAAGCTGATTGGATGACAAACTTTGCTGCTGTTAACCAGCCTTAGTTCCCAGGGTTGCCAAGAAACTTGCTAAAATTTCAAAAAACAACAGGAAATGAGCGAAAGCCCCCAAACACACCCATTGCTCCTGGCAGCCCGGCGGGTCTGCGGAGCTTCGGGAGCATCCCGCGTGGTTTCCCAAAAGAAACCATATTTTCCCCAAATACCACCCACCAACCAGTGATATTTGGAGCTGATGCGCAGCCATCTCTTCCGACGGAGGGGAGGAAAAGAGCTCCCGTTCCTTCGTGGCCGCACCGCGGGCCGTGTCCCGGCTGCCACCTAGCGCCCAGCCCCGCGGGGACAACCGGGGGACATCGGGATGCTGCAAACCACCCCGGGGGGCCCCGAGAGCCCTCGTGACGCAACATCTCCGCGGCGGGGCGGGGGGAGGTATTTGGGGAGGTGCTCCGGTGTTTCCTCCTCCTCTTCCTCCTCCTTCTCCTCCTCCTCCTCGTGATGCGCGCAGGATGCGCGGGGTCTTCCCGGGGCTCTGCCTGGCGCTGCTGGCGGCGGAGAGAGGCGCGCGTGAGTTGCGGGGGAAATGCGCGGGAGATGCGCGGGAGATGCGCGGGGAGAAGGGAGAGAGCGCTGTGCCCGCATGTCCGCATCACCCCCAGCCTGGACCCCTCCTGCTTGCCCCTCCTTTTCTCCCAAAACAAGGGCTTTCGGTATCCACGCAGCCCCCGGCTATTTTCTCCGTTTTTTTTTTAAAAAAAAAAACACTGAAACTTCTGAATATTTTTTTTAAATTTGAAACCAGGCGCTCTTTATCTGAGCCCGCCTTTAGCCAAGCCCCTGGGTGGTGACGGCTGTGCTGCTACTGACAAGACCCAAGGAGTGATCAGCCCAAGATAACAGCGGGACACAGGCTGTGAATTTTCTGGGAAGTTGTGGATAGCATCTTTGAGGCACGTGTGGCATCCCCAGCAGTGTCTCTGTTATTTTGCAGAGCTCTGGACCATCATCCACTACCTTTCCCACAGGCAGCTGGACTGCTTTTGGGGGACCATTGCTTGCCTAGCACCTGGCTACGTGGCTCAGCTCCTCAGCATCCTCTGGTTGAGGGCAGATGGACACCCACCAGGCTGTGGGGTCCTGGTCCTCCACATTCTACAGCTTGGACTCTGGAAACGGTGAGAGATTCACCCCACAGTCCTTCCAGCCCCCATAAACCTGCCAAAAATGGGGCAGACGTTCCACCCCATGCCATCCCATGTCATCCAATCCCATCTCGTGCCATGCCATCCCATCCCATGACTTGTCATCCCACCCCACTCCACGTCTTGCCATGATATCCTATCTCATCCTGTGCCACCCCATCCCATCCCACCTCATCATCTCATCGCATCGCATCACATCCCATCCCATCCCATCCTATCCTATCCATGCCATGATATCCCATCCCATCCCATCCCATATCATCCCATCCCATCCCATGCCATCCCACCTCATCATCTCATCGCATCGCATCACATCCCATCCCATCCCATCCTATCCTATCCATGCCATGATATCCCATCCCATCCCATCCCATATCATCCCATCCCATCCCATGCCATCCCACCTCATCATCTCATCCCATCCCATCCCACCCCATCCCATCCCTGTGACTCACAGGTACTGGGATATTTTGCGGATGGAGGTGAAGGCAGACAGCAATGCGGGTACCGGTGAGATGCTGATGCGCCATGGAGACGTGTGCGTGCTGCGGCTCCTGGAAGCCCTGCTGCAGAGCCTGCCTCACCTCCTGCTGCAGGCATATGTCGTCGTGGCCAGCGAGCCAGCCAGCCTCATCCCTGGTGAGTCTCTGGGCTACGCATGGATTTTCCCAGCTGGCACGGTCATTCCTTGCAGTGTACAGGGCATCTCCATGACAGATGGTGCCTTGGTTGGGTTTGAACTCAACGTATATTCCTTAGGTTCATCCTGAATGGTGCTGAGCATGTAGGGTTTTGGGGATGCTTCGTGGAAAAAGTGAATTTTCAGCTGGGTTTTCCATAGGGAGAAGCTTGAGTGTGCATTAGGTCATGCTCACATTGGTGTTAGGCTCTGGTAGGACTGGAGATGGAGTTGCCCTGCCTCTGTAGGGCTGGTGGGCTTAGGATTTGGGCAGAGAGATGCTGATGTGAGCATGCAAAGGAAACCCAGTTTGGTAGGAATTGGTTGGAATCTTCCAGTTGGCGGGAGCTGCTGTCTAGCTTGCACAGGTGCTGTACTACAGATCATAGAATCACAGAATCCTGAGAGTTGGAAGGGACCTTTAAAGGTTATCTAGTCCAACCCCCCTCCAATGTACAGGGACATCTACAGCTAGATGGATCCTTAGAGCAGAGATAGGATCCTATGAAACAACCAGGCATCCTTTGAGCCCCCAAAACTACCCCTGTTCCCATATAGGTGTCAGCGCTGGGCTATCCCTGCTGTCCCTCTCCTGGGCTTTGGTCTCCTACAGCCGCTTCTGCTGCCTGCTGAAACCCGGCCACGTGTGCCCACCAGCTGCATCCCTGCTCTGCCTCCTGCTCTGGAGGATGGGGATGCTGGCAACCAGGGTCCTGGCCCTGGTGCTCTTCACCAGGCTCTATTCCTGCTGGGTTTTCGCTGTGGCAGGTAAGAGCAGCACTCATCATCCTTATGCCCCATCCCATTGCCAGCCATGGGGATATTCCTGCTAACCCCAAAACATTTTTACATTTTGGTGCCATCCCCTTGCAGGCATCCATTGGGTGCTGATGTCCTTCTGGCTGGTGGCCCTGCAGACCGACATCGTGGCCCAGCCCTGCCACTGGAGGCTGTTCAACGTCCTGCTGGGAGCTGTGTATGTCTTCTGCTACATCAACGTCCAGCCTGGGCCCTCCAGGCACAGGGTGGCTGTGTTTTATGTGGTGAGTACCCATGATATGGAAATATTCTCTTTTTTTTTTTTTTTTTTAATTAAACAAAAAATGAAAATTGGGGGAAAAAAAAGGGATCATACAATATAGATACAAAATAAATCATCAGGAGGTAGAAACTGAGTGGATTTGGACTTCAGAAGCACATCTAAAACCCTCAGATGACAAAAGTGCAGGGGAGTTCAGGGGAGGTTCAGGTTGGCTATTAGGAAAAATTTCATCTCAGAAAGAGTGGCCAGGCACTGGAACAGGCTGCCCAGGGAGTGGTGGAGTCACCGTCCCTGGAGGTGTTCAAGAACCATGGAGATGTGACACTGAGGGACATGGCTCAGTGGGCGTGGTGGGGATGGGTTGGCTGTTGGGCTTGGTGATCTTGAAGGTCTTTTCCAACCTTAATGATTCTATGACGATAAGTGACAGCTCTGTGTCCTGCAGATAATGCTGATGGAAAACACCCTCCTGTTGCTGCTGGCCACTGAGTTCCTGCAGGCAGAGATGAGGCACAGCCTGGGCGTGAGCGGGGCCGTCATGTCGGGGTCTGCCATAGGTGAGGTCCACTGGGTTTTGGAGCATGGGATGTATGTTTCAAGGGCAGCTGGAACAAATAAGCATCATACTTGTTTTGTTTCTTATGAGTTTATCAATTATATCTAAATACACCTTGAGTTCCATTTCTTAAAATCTCATTCCCGGAGGGGGAGGATTGCAGAAATGATCAGGATGTCACCAAATGTTAGAGCTATAGGCACCAAGCACAATAGATCTAATTAATAAGTGCATCTCTGATTGTGGGTAGATAAACTGTATGTATTTGGGCTGGAAAAGGAGCAATTCCTATGGCCATGAATGAGGATAGGGTAGGAGTAAGAAGGTGTCATCACATAATATTGGTGGTAGGTTGATGGTTGGACTAGATGATCTTAGAGGTCTTTTCCAGCCTTAATGATTCTATGGTTCCATGATTCGTGAAATTTGGAACAGCCTTCCAGCAGGGAGCAAGGCTGGGATAAAAAGTGGCATCTGATGAGCTTTTAAAAGCAATGATGACGGAGGTTTGGAGTTTCAGAAGGACCCATCCCATTGCATACACACACAAAGTCTCCTGTACTGATTACAAAGGTGTTTTTGGAGCTTGTGTCCAGTTGGAATGGGAGGTTGGTTTGAAGTGGGTCCCCCAGCAGGAACAGAGATTGCCTTAAACTGAGACATGAATGTGGGGTGAAACCCTCTGGCGTCCCTCATTCCATGGCTGGAGGACTGGGATGCTGCAAGATATTGCTGCCCTGCGGTATCTTTGCAAAGGAGAAACACAGCCAGGACTTGTCCCTCAATGCTTTTCTGGTCTTTTGCAGGTGCTGCTGCCCTGGTGCTTTATTACAGCCTGCTCCATCCCAAATCTGCCGAGATCTGGCAAGGCGTCCTGCAGAAATCCCACTGCGCTGCTGGCAGTGATCGCGCTGCTGGGAGCAGCTCCCAGGCAGGGCAGAGTTTGGGAATTTCGGGAGATGGAGAGTCCTTGGCAGTGGAAAGGACCACGATAGCTCCCGAAACTGGGAACTGCTCATCGCTTCTGCAGCTCGGAGGGCGTTTGGAGGATGGATGGACAAACCACCACCACTGGCTGCTGGTGAAGCTGGCCTTGAAGACAGGAGACATGTCCAAAATCAACGCAGCTTTTGGAGATGCTGGTGTGGGAGAGCTTTACCCTGATGGGTGGGTGATGGGAAAACTCAAACCTGGAGCAGACCCTTCCCTCCCTATGAAGGAAATCACTCCTCTACATCTTGAGTTGGGTCAACTTGAGGAGAAGTCGCCAGAGGTGAGGAACGGAGAAGGCAGCAAATGTGAGGGTAGTGCTGGAAGGGCAGCACAGGACAGAGTGGGGCAGGAGCCCAGTTGTCACCCTGCCACCCCCTCACCCCACAGCTCATCCCCAGCCCTGCCCGAGGGCTCCTCGGCGTACTTCAGTGCCAGTGCTGGTGGCATCGCCACTCCCAGTGTGGCGATGGTGACAGCCACCTCCACAGCCCTGTTGCAAGGGGATGGCGAAGACCAACCTTCCCCATGCTGCCTGGCAGCAGGAGGAGGAAGAGGAGGGGATTTCTCCCTTGGGACAGCGAGCATCAGCCCAATCCTGGGCTCTTGTCCCCAAAGGAACCTGCAGAGCAGCTGCGGGGTGGCAGGTCCCCCCGAGGAGATGTCTGCGGGGACAGAGGGAGCCCTTCTGGGGTGGCATCACCTCCAGGACACCCACCCCAGTGGCACGCATGGGGTCGGTGTGAGGAGCAAGCTGAGGCCACCATGCTTCACCTCCACCCCCAAGGCTGACTCCAGATGTCCCCAGGGAGGACTGGGGGACCTGGGAGAGGGGAAGGATGTGTCTGGGGTGGTGGAGTGACCCCGCACTGTCACTGTGAGTTGGCACCAGGGCAGCTGCATTGCTCGGTGAGGTGCAACAGGGATGTTCGTGGTGGCCTCAATGACTGTCCCAATGAGCTGGTGTGGTCCTTTGTCACCAGGAAGTCTCCTCGCCTCCTGGTGAACCTTCTGCTCATTCTTCTGGAGAGCCTCGATGGTTAGAATGCCTTAAAAGCCCGAGTTTAGATATTTATTGCATTGATTTAACCCTATGGACAGTGGGAGCATCCTGCCTTTTCTGTATTTGTGATGATGTTGGGAAAAGCGGCCTTAAGAAGTGCCTAGACAAGCTGCTGCCCAAAAAAAGGTATCTTCTGAGGACAAACAAGTGCCTAAACCAGAAACACGATGGGTTTTGCTCCCATATGCCCTTCCTTTTGAGCAGAGGAAGCCCTACATTAAGGTTCAGTGATGCTTGATTGACTCTTCTTCCAAGGTTCTTCTTGATAACTTTGTTAGGACCACACAGGAGCCCAGACCTTCTACATACTGCAGGTGACAACCTCAGGGCATGGAATCATGGCCAAAATCCAGGTCTACTTGCTTGTCCATGGTCATGTCGATGGAGCTCTTCACAGAGCCCTGCTGGGATCACCTGCAAAGTGCCCAGTGAGCGGGTGGGCACCACGTGCTGCACATCTGGCTGCATGTTCCAGCCATTGGCCCAGGGTCTCGTGGTGCCACAGGGCAGGAAAGGCATCCAGAAGGACGGGCATGATTAAAACAGATCTGCCAAGCAGCATTCATTGCCCAGCAGGAACCCAGCCAGCCCTGTTCCATCAGGCTGCCCTGTGCTCTCAAAACCCAGTTGGAGCATTTGGGACTGCAGCTGTTTCTGAACGTGACAAAAGCTCCGTGTCTCCGTCGTGGCCCCAGCACAGCTGTATTTTGGTTTGCTCTGCAGGGAGGAAGCAGTTGCAGCAGCTTTTCCTGACGCCGTGTGCATGGCACAAAAGGCAGCGGAGCTGCCGGGGCGTTATTGAAGTTTTTATGCAGTTTGTTTTTCTTATCTTTGATAATACAGAATTGCTGCTTTAAAAAACAAAGCAGCCTTTGCCGTGTCCGTGTGTCGTGCTGGGGGGGCTCGGTGCCTGCACGTCAGCATGCAGAGGTTCTCTGGGCATTGCAGTTGGAGATGTGGGACCTGGCTCTCCTAACTCTATACAACATCCCCTTTCTTTTGCAATTCCTTTTTCCTGTTTTCCTAGATTTTCTACCCATTCCTGGAGACACTCAAGGTCAGGCTCTGAGCACCCATTGGAGCTGGAGGTGTCCCCGTTCATTGCAGGGAAGTTGGACCAGATGGCCTTTAAAGATCCCTTCCAACTCAAACAATTCTATGGTTCCAGTTTCACCCACTGCCAATCAACCTTTTTGTTTAATTCAGTAGGATTTTTTCTTTCTGCAGGTGACGGTGTGCAAAGAAAGGATGTGCAGGTGGTTGGGCACGGGGCTCCACATCCTCTGCTTTCTCTCTTTCCCATGCTTTACTCCTCTTGCAGCTACAGGACATAGGGTTTTTTTCAGCAGGAGGATGAAGAAGGGTCTGCATCCAGCATGTTCCTAGCTGGGACCACCTCAGTTTGTACAAAAAGGGATATATTCTCTATAAGCTGGGCAGAAGGATCTCATTGTAGTTATCTGTGACCTTAGGATGAAATACTAACTTCACAAGAATTGTTGAAACTCTATATAAATTTAAATGAGTGAACTTTAGGGCCAATTTTGAGCATTTGCTGCAGATAGTGAGAGCATCCAACCCGAACATCTGAATTCCAGTGGGCTGGAAAACAAACCACCAACCCAAGGATCAGAGTGCATGGCATTGTAGTCACTGGGAATCTCTCCTTGGATGTTGCCCTCCAGCTCTGCACCTCCTGTTTGCAATCCTACAAGAAACACGGAGATGCGGCACTGAGGGACAGGGCTCAGTGGGCATGGTGGGGATGGGCTGATGGTTGGACTTGAGGTCTTAGAGGCCTTCTCCAACCTCAATGATTCTATGATTCTATGCTGTAAAATTTTGCATTGACGACAAAAATCAGATGTTTTGCAGGTCAGGTGGTGGCTGGCCAGGTTATGGGCTGCCCTCAAACCTGTGCTGGTTGTCACAAGGGAAGGTGGGGCTGGAAAAGCGAATGCATTCAAGAACTGTGAAACACAGAAGGATTTACACAGTCCTTGTTGAGTTTGTGAGGAATTGCACCAAGGGCTGAAATATCTGTCCCCAGAGGTGGTACTGCAAATCCTGGACGAGGCGAGGACTCTGGGGGCAGCATGGAAAGGGGTGTGATGATGGGGTACCACTGGGAATGTGAGTATTGGGGGGCCGTGTTCCCATAGCTTTGCCCTCTGATGTTGGGAGGTGACCACTGGTAAGATCCTGCTGTCCTCCCCTCACTTTCTTGGGTAAAATCAGGTGAAAGAATGTGATTGTGTGTCCTCAAAGACTTCCAGCCTGGACAAAAGGCCTGCTGCACCCATGTGCAAGCACAATCCCAACTGCGCGTCTCCACCTATAGAAATGCCCTGTAGTTAGATAAATCCAAAGCCCTGCCTGGAGTTGGAGGACTCTTCAGCTGCAAATCACAGCTCCAGATTCCCATGGCAGGGGAGTTGGAACTGGATGATCTTTGAGGTCCCTGCCAACCCAAACCTTTCTATGATTCCATAATTCTATGATTCCAGATGTCCCCAGACATCTCTTTTGGGGGAAAAACACGAGATGCCCCAATGACCTGGTGCACACCCAGACTTTTCCCAACCAAACGGAAGAAATCACGCTGGGCAGATGTTTCTCCCCACGGCTCCTTGTTCCTCAGCCACCAGAGGGAGATGGTGCTTAAGGCTGCAAGAGCAAATTCTGTCTTCCAGATGCCATGCACCCACCCCACACCCAGATCATGGGAGGAGGGGGTGTGTAGGACTACTCCAGCTGCAGCCACCAGCGTGGAAGGGACCTCACCTGTGCTGAGCTGGGGCAGGGAACGGGGAGCAGGAACCCATGGCAAATTTTGACAATGCAGGGAGTGACCTGAGGCTGGGAGAACTGGCAGTGCCCATCACCGCTGATCTGGAAAAAGGAGTGAGAGGGCAGGAACGGAGTCTTCGTCCCTCCTGACACATTAAACAATGCCCAGGTGAACACACAGGCTCAGGGACATTCAGCCTTCTGGCACCGTCCCCTTTTGTTCTCCTTGCTTTGCAGTTCTGGATGTGGTTATGGGTTGCTCTCATCCGTATTTTAGGGTGAGATAAAAGAAAGCGGGTGGGAAGGTGATCTCGTGTCGTTTGTGCCCATGGGGCTGAAATGTGGAGAACCAGGCTGAGATTTTGGCAGCTAGAACTGGATGATCTTTGAGGTCCTTTCCAACCCCAGCCATTCTGTGATTCTATGATTCTACAATTCTACGATTCCATGATCCTATGATTCTTTGATTCTACAATTCAATAATAAAAAGAACAAATAATTCTTTGATTCTACAATTCTATGATTCCATGATTCTACAACTCTATGAGATGTTGGATGAGTGATGTCCTAGCTTTTCTCTGCAAAACCTGGCCATGTTTTGCTGGTTTTGGTCAACGCACGGTGACAAACATCCAACTCCGAGACGATGTAACACTCTTAACTAACTAAAAAAGGATTTACCCACCAAAAAAAAAAACAAAAACTTTTCACTTTTCACATCAGATTTACAGAATTACAGAAAAAATATTTGGCCCTGGTTGTTGCTGTTTGTTTTCTTTCCCAAGTTGTAACTTCAGCCATTTTTTTTTCCCAGCGAAACAATCTCAGTTCCCTTTTCTCTGTCTCTGTGGCTCCCGTAGATGGCACAGAACTGGTTCCATCTCCATGTTCACAAGCAGTACCCATCGCTCTCAGCCTCCATAAAAATTTGGGGGGGCTGCAGAGGGCAGCTGCTCATTAGGTGACTAATTAGCAACATTGCTTAGTGAGAACCCAGGGCTGATTGGCAACACTGGTTAGTGAGAACCCATGGAGCCTGAACGGCCAAGGGATGGGATCCTCGGGACCCAGTGGGATTTGGGGGACATCCAAGCGAAAGGCTTCGGTCTCTTTGGAGGGAGATCTGTAAGGAAATCCCCAACTTTGGGGAGCGGTGGAGGCGGCTACGGACACGGCTGGGTGTCGGGGTGCACCCGGGAGGTGTGAGCAGACACAAACCCAGAAGCCGTTCCCCAAAACCCCTCCCGCGGAGCTCGGGAAGGGGAGCGGCGCTGGGATCGGAGCGGAGCGGAGC
>WBMW01002122.1:22369-73909 GCA_013396635.1 Penelope pileata | reverse complement strand
GCTGCAAGTTTCGTGGCTGTACTTAAAAAATAAAACAAAAACCCCAGCGAGGTGCCATCCCCCATGGGTTCTCCCCACAGCTGTTCTTTTCGGGGTGCTGCCTCCTGCCCTCGTGGTACCCAACATGTGGGGGCCACGATGCTCCAGGGATGGTTTTCATCCTCCCCTCCTTGGGATGGGATGCTTCTTTTGATCCTTATCTCACATTTTTTATGATGATGCTATTTTATTTGATTTCTTCATTTTCATTTGATCTGCTCATTTTCATTTGATTGCCTCATTTTTATCGCTTTCCTTCTGCTTCATTTTCCCCTGGAAGAGGAATTGTGCTCCGCTCTTCCCCAGCCCTCCCCTTGGTGCCCACCTGTCCCACCCCTACGCTGCTTTTTGGTATCACCTTGCCCCTTTCTGCCTTTCAACTCCTCAGTATTGGGGAGGAGGGCTCATCCCCAGCCCTTCCTCCCCATCCTCCTCCTCCTCTGTGGGCTCCCACCTTCCCCATGCGGAAGCAGCTGAGTGCAGCTCACAATGGGCCGTTTCCTGCAGGGGAGGGCTCTGCCCGGCCTGCACATGGGATTTTTAACCTTTTCCCAGGCAGCCTCACTCTGGGCGATGCAGGCGATGATGCTCGAAGGCTGCTGAGCATCTCCCATCTCCAAGCGTGGCGTGAAATCCTTCTTGGGCATCCTCTCCGTCCACAGCATCTTCCCCATCTTGATTCCCAATTATTTTGGGAATTCTTTTGCAGCAGGGAGCGATGGGGATCCCCTTTGCATGTCGCCCAATGGCCCAGCCCCAAGGAGGTGACATGGAGACGTGGTGCTGCCCATTGATTCTTGGGGCACTGGGTGCATCCTCAAGGCAAAAACACATGTTGTAGGGGGATTCCCGTGGCTGAGCCATCCCAAGCTGAGTTTCTGATTTATTTTTTTTTGCTCCAAAATGAGTTTAAGTTTGGAAACGTGAAACAGCTGCTCTCCATCCTCACTTTGCATATCTTATTTTTACCATTTGGCAGAAGAATGAAACCAGAGCAAGGCGAGGCAGAGCCTGCAGCTGCCTGCTTGCTGGTGACCATGTCAGGGTGCACACAGTGGGGTCAGGCAGCATTCGTGCAGCTTGAATTTGGGGGAGATTTTGCTGTTTTGGGAGTTTTCTGTACCAGATGTCACAGTTTGTGGGATGGGGATACTGAGGAACGGTCTTTTCTCTTCTTCCCGCCCAGGGCTGGCTCATGGGGACAGGGCTTGATGCTTGTGCATAATAAGAGTAATGTGCAATGAAGCTGGGAGGGCTCCAGAGTGACCCTAAAACCTGGTTTAAACCTCAAAAATTGGGATGGTTGGGGAAATGAAGAAATAAAGGAGAGTTTATGTCCTGTTTTGGGAAGGGGATAAGCAGGAGTGAACTTGAGCTGCTGGATGTGGTGTGTTGGGTGGGCTTGGTGCAGGCAGAGGAGCTCCTGTCCTCCCTTGGAGGAGGACTTTTTGGGACAGGCTGCTGTTTGCTGTCCAAAGCTCTGGTCCAAAGTTTGACCTTCGGTTTACATATAGGGCCTGTGTCAATCCCTGCTGTGGATCAACACAGTTTTCTTTCAGCAAATACTCCAGCTGGTGGGGAAAAAAAAAAAAAAAACAGAGAAAAGTCTTCTGACAGCATTTTATCTGTAATTAGAGTTGTTTTCCAAGCACTGGAAATATTTTCCCGGCTCGGGCTGCAGCAGCTCCCCCAGCCTCCCCCACCAGCTCTGCAGTGAGCAGAGGCTGAGAGCTGGGGGGGCTCAGGGGGGTCCCACCCACGGCCATAAATCCCTGCAGGGAGGTGTGAGGGGACAGAGCTCAGTGGAGCCCAGGGGCACTGCTTAGCAGGGAGCAAACGAGGAACACACAGCATTTCCTATATGGTGTCTTTATTTCCTGTATGGTGGCATGTCCCATGGAGACAAATCCCGCTCCTCATGTAAAATTCCCATATCAGGATCTTATTTCGGAACGAATGCAGTGAGCATCTTCCTGCTGCAGGTCTTGTGCCTCTGAATAATGCTCTCCTTGCTCTTCCCGTTACCAGCTTCTGCTTTCTATGGCCTCTCCACAAAGTGCTCGATGAGAGCTTGAAAGTGTCTCTGCTTCCCGTGCTGAGGAAACCTTGGCTGTGCCTTGCAGGGCAGCAGGAGGTGGCATCTCTGGAAGTGGCTTTTGGAGGTGGCCTCTCTGGAGATGACATCTTTGGAAGTGGCTTTTCTGGAGGTGACCTCTCCGGAGGTGCCACTCAAGTTGCCCTGGTGGAGGGGATGCTTGGGGAGTTTTGGTTACAGCATGGGATTTTGGAGATTGATGCTCACTTGGTGGAGCTCTACGACCTCTGTCCCTCCACATCCACTGGTAACTGCAAGGAAATGTGGCTTTCTCCATGGACAAGGAGGATGTCCTTCACCTTCAAGGATAAAGGGATGTCACCTTTGTCCTGGTCAAGGACCATCCATGGTGTGCTCCATCTCCTGGCTGCTGGAAGCTGCCACTCTGCTGTCCAGAGATGTGTTTTGAGCCTTTAGAAAGCCCATGGACCACCTTGGAAAGCTGCAGGTGCAGCTCTGGTGATGCACCCCAGCCCCTCTGGCTGGTTGGAAGACTTCACCCTGGAGATGGAGATGGAGCCTCATTCCCAGCTGTTCCCACCTCTGGGTGCCAGCTGAGTACTCAGGTGGAGGCAAAACCTTCTGTGCTGCTGTGGGCACATCTGTGAGATGGCCACGTGTCCCTGCAGCATTGTGGCCACCACTAGGGTCGTGCATCTACTTCATGCCCTGCACCAGCTTGCCATGGGGTTTGGATGCAAGGTCCTGGTTGTGCTCTACTCCAGGATGAAGTAATTTGCTTTCTTTGCCAGCAAGGCTCACGAGAGCCAGGAGCACCTCCTTAAGCCAGCCAGGCGATGCACTTTTTCCATTACCACCCCAAATTCTGCCTGATGTCTCCTCTCCTTGGGCACTGTGCTTCTCACTTCTCCCTTCCTCCACCAGCAGAGCCCAGCAGCATTTTTGCACGGGGGCAGCTGGGCTCCAGCCAGCACCAGCTCCTTGCTCAATGCCCATAGGAGTGGGATGGGAGCGCTTGGCAAAGCCCCTGTGTTTTCCCCCCATAGCTACGTCCTGCAAGACATGAAGCAATATTTCCAGCTGGGTTTTAATAGCCTGCAGCTCTTCAGTAGTCCCAGCTATGTCTGTGAAGCTCTTTGTCAGCTGTGATGCTCTTTTGGGGTTGGTTGGGTGATGCTGGAGGCTTGCAAAGCCCTTTTGTTGGAGGTGTGCAGGGCTGGACAAGGCAAGGGCACGCTCAGAGATTGGTGTTGGATGTCTGCATCACACAGGGTTTAATTAATTTGCTTTTTGTCCCCTCTGTTTGTCTTTGACAGGTTACAGCTAAGACTGCCTTCCTGTTCATCTTACCTCAGTATAACGTCAGCGTGCCTACAGCAGGTGAGAGATGCTCTGCCCCATGGGGAGGAATTACCCCACATACTTGCTGCTGGCTGCATGAGCTCACCTTCCCCTCGTGCCTGGGTCTTCAAATATAAGAAATGTGGGAGAAGCAGGGTTCACTCCCTGTTTGTGTTTTGGCTGCTTGTTGGCACCTCCCAGCCTGGCAGGGATTTGGGCACGGTGCAGGGGCAAGAAGAGGTGGTTTGGGGAAAGCCCTGGGCTCAGCGTGGGGTAAAGCTTGGGGCACAATGCCTGGCTGGGCAGGGGAACATTGCAGTTCATGGGGAGTTGAGTGATCACCCAACTGAAGAGCAGAGTGGTTGGGATTAATGAGAATAGGATGAGGCAGACACAAGGAAGATGGAAGGGCTGCCCTGAAAGTTCCTGAATGTCACAGTTGAAGGACTCATCCTGCTCCTAGGTTAAATTGTGGTCTGTGCTCCCCTGTAGCACAGTCCAGACAACTTCCACTGCTGTGCATTGATTTACTCCTCTTTAGCCTTGCAATTTTATCTTTGGTGAGAGATCAAATAGTGAGGATCAGGGGAAGGGAAAGCAGCAGCTTGGCAGGGCCTGAAATGCACATTGCAATGCTTTCTGGAGCTCTCCCCAAATCTACTTCTTGCCCATAAAGTGCAAGGCTGCAAATAGTTACCTAAATGCAGACAATGGGGGCATTTTGGGTGCTGCTGGGTCTTTCGTTGCTCTGGAAGTGCAGGCTTCCCATGGACACTATTCCTCATCCTCCAGCATCGTGCTGCTTTCTTAGTTCACAACACAGCTGAGTCCTGCTCCTGAGTGTCACCTCCCTTGAGGTGTGTGACAATTAAAGGAGAAACTGTCCCCACTCTGCCAATGACCTAACGCAGGCTGAAGCACCTTTTTCCAGGGTTTTTTCCATCCCTGCAGCCAGTGGCACAGTCTTGACATCTCTGCCTCCAAAATGTGCATCCCCATCCAAACTGTGTTGGGAATAACCACCCCCAGGCTTCAAGTGAGCCATAAGCCCTTGGAAGTTGTTTGGGTTGGGAGATTTGACCCACAGTTTGGTCTCTTTGCAGATGGGGAGCTGGTCCAGTATCACTATGGGCTGAAGGACCTGGTCACCATCCTCTTCTACATCTTCATCGCCATCATCCTGCACGCAGTGGTGCAGGAGTATGCCCTGGACGTGAGTATGGTTTGGTGTCTTGAGTAGATGGAGTGTCTCAAGTACCATGGATGAGACATGGTCCTGCTGCAATTAAATGTGGCTCTGATGTGATCCAGGGGCTGAGGTGGCCATGTGTGAGCCTTCATCTTTGGGTGATGCTTAGAATAGGGAGGAAGAGGAGGAAGGAGAGTTGTTGACCTGGTGGCTCACATTTTTTTCTTTTTTTCCCTTTCTGCTTCATCCCAGAAAATTAACAGGCGTCTCCATCTCTCCAAAGTCAAACACAGCAAGTTCAATGAGTCGGGACAGCTGGTTGCCTTCCACCTCACCTCCTTGGTTTGGTGCTTGTACGTTGTGGTGACGGTAAGGCATGGGGCCAGCTGGGCTTTGGGTACGTGGGGGGAATTTTGAGTTTCTGGAGCACAAAGTCTCAATGGAAGCAAAGAATCTCCTATCAACCCTTGGGTTGAGATGGGCACATTTTAGGAAAAGCCTGTCTGCTAGCCCAGGACAGGTCAGGAAAGTAATGGGCTTATCTTGAGGTTTGGTGCCTATGATGCCCATGTCATGAATCTGCTTACCCCAGGGACGCCAGTAGGGCTGGAGAAACAATGTAACATGAAAGGCTTGTGGTCCTGAGAGATGTTTCCATGCCTGCAGATGTGAAAAACAATTGGTTTTGGTCTTGAATGATGTGATGGAGGAGTGGGATTGTGGACAGGGCCAAAGTGTGAATGGGACAGCAGAACGGAGCATGGGGCCAGCACAAAATAAATATCCTGGAAAAATGTCCTGATTTCTTCTCTGTGAAAGGCTCTCCTGGGTGTGATGAGTTGCTCTGGCTGCAGCTCATGGCTCCTTTTGTGTTCTGTGCCCTGAGGTTCTCAGCTGCCCTGGACAGGGATGTTGGGTGGGTGGGCAGATGTGTGTGATCCCTCTGTTGGTGAGCTGCTGGTGGGGGGAACACGGAGAGCAGGGAAACCATGCAGTGCCTTGGGTTGAATGGGGATGTTTCAACTCAAAACAGATGGAAGAAAAACAGCAGATGATGTTGGAGAAATTGGACTGTTTTGGCAATGAGGAAGCTTTGGTATACATTGGGTCTAACTGTGGTCCCTGGCGGTGCTGGGAACGGGGAATGGATTCCTGGGGAGACATCCCCTCCCTGCTGCTCAGGGGGTCTTGCCAGCCCCCTTAGAGGACCACTGCCACCTCCACACCAGTCCCTTTGGGGACCTTCAGGCTCTGTTCCTGCCCACACTGCACAGAACACCTCATCCCTCGCCCTTTCCCTGAGCTTTCAGGAGTCATGCCATCCAAAAAAAGGGACTTGGGGCAGTGAGGGCACAGGTGGTGGTGACAACAGGCCTTAGGCAGGATGAATTTTCCATGCCAACACCTCTTTGCAAAGCCCAGTGCAGAGTCCTGTGACAGGAGCTGTGCAGATGTGGAACAAGAAGTGTCCTCCTGTAATCTCTGCAAGCACAGGGGAATGCAGGCAGGTGGAAAATTAAACTACGCAGTGCATATTTAATTACATTTGTAGGCGTTCTCTGTTCCTCTTTCTCCTCAGAAGCACTTCTTTTTGCTAAGTGGTGCTCGGCTTGGAAATGTTGGTGGGGAAGAAGCCCCCGGGAGCATGCACATGGCTCTTCGCAGCTGTGCTACCGATATGTGACCCCAGTGCCTCCTCCTTGCATTGCCCAAACCCTAAAACATCCTCAGCTCAGGGCCTTTGGTGCAACTGAGCGAGTAGCTTTCAATATCCAGACATGAGGGTGTCATGAAACTAGAGACCTGGGAACATGGCTGAGCTTGGAGAGCTCAGTCCTGGTTTTGCAGGGGACATTAGCCCGCCCCGTTGTACCCACGTGCTGCCTTGTTCCTTTTGCTGAAAGTTTGCCTCTCTTCTCTTTTTCAGGAAGGATACATATCAAACCCACAGAGTTTGTGGGAAAACTACCCGCATGTTTATCTTCCGTAAGCACTCACATTTTGTTCTCGGGCTGACCACTTCCTTCCTCTGTACGGTTTTCCCTGCGGCTGGGAGCGGGGTGCTGACAGCACAGAGCCCTTTGCATGCAGTGAGATCCTGGTCAGGGTTGGACATCTCCTCTGAGGCTATGGGGAGGGTGTTCCTGGAGGGCTTTGTGAAGAAGATCCTCATGGATTGGTTATTCGTCACCTTGGGTAGGTTGCTTTGCTCTTCATTTTCCGTGGAAGAAACAAAGCAGGGAGGATAATTCTCCTTTCTTGGGGTTTTGCAAGAGTGAGGTTTGCTGAGGGCATAGAGACCACAGCACAAACGTCTGGATAAAGCCCAGATTTGGTTAAAATGTAGCCCAGAAATGATGCCCCCTAAATCCTATGGGAACAAAGGGTGGTGCAGTGCCGAGTGCAGTGTGAGCTGACAGCAGTACCCGGGGCCATGGGACCTTGCAGTTGCTCCACAGCTCATCCCTGCCTTCAGCTTCCAGGTGAAGTTCTTCTACCTGTGCCAGTTGGCCTACTGGCTGCACGCGCTGCCAGAGCTCTACTTCCAAAAAGTTCGCAAGGTGAGAGCCAGGCAGGGGCTCTGGGCTCTTTGCCTGATGGCTGTGGGATTTGGGAGAGGGGAGGATGGAGCAGGGTGAGGGGGTTAACGCTGCTTTCTGCCCTGCCAGGAGGACATCCCGCGCCAGCTGCAGTACATCGCACTCTACCTGGCGCACATCGCCGGCGCATACCTCCTCAAGTGAGTTCTCTGTGTCTTGAGCTGGGGCTTTTGCAGGGCTTTTCACCCCCAAATTCTTCAGCTGGGGCTGCGGGGTCCATGGGGATAAAGGACACGGTGTGAAAGTTGAACTCTCAGCCGTAGGATGGTAGAAAAGCTGTTTTCATGGGTAAAGCTACTGTGGAAATGTCCAGGTTTGGGCTGGTGCTTGCTGCAGCTAAGGGGTGGCAGATGCTCTATGTGAAGGATCGATGTTGACCAGCCTGGTGATGCTTGTTTCTTCTTTTCCCTCCTTCTAGCTTGACCCGCTTGGGGCTGATCCTCTTGCTGTTGCAATATTTAGCTGAATTCTTCTTCCACATGGCCCGGTTGGTCTCCTTCACAGATGAGAACAACGAGAAGCTGTAAGCACACAAACTGGCTGTGCCACTCCATTTCCAGTGCCTTCTGGGGTCTCACTGTCACCTTCCAGCTCAGCTCTGGGGACACTGATTGGGCTGCACACAGTGGGTCTCCAGTGGGAGTTGGGTTGGGTAGGGTGGAGGGAGTTGAAAGAGGAAAGGAGTTACTGACCTGTGCTGTGCTTGTTATTGGAGCATCTTCAGGTCTGGGAGGAGAGATGTACTAGGAGAGATGTCTACAAAGTGCTTCTGCGCTGCGGTGCATGCTGGCAGCGTGACCTTCTGCTGAGAACGTGCCACCTCATGTGGCCACAGGGCCCAGAGGTTGCTCCTGCCCACACCTCTGCTTCTCTTCTGTCAGGTTTAACGTCTGGGCTGTTGTCTTCGTGGTCACCAAGCTCTTCACCCTCACCCTCTACATCTTGGTCATCGGCTTTGGGCTGCCACGGTTGGAGAACCAGGCACTGGAGCCAGAGAGAGGGAACTTATTCAGTTTCCTCTTCAACCATGTTCTCTTCAGGTAGGAATGTCCTGCAGCATATCTGCTGCCCCTTTACATCCTTTCCTGTGAACGCCTCTCCTTCATATTTGCTGCGGGAAGTAACCAGTTACAAAGGATGAGCAGAAGCAGGCACCTTAGGGAAAGATGTGCAGGTTCTTCCTTCTGGACCCATAACTGTGTATTGACGTGGTCAAAGAAAAGGAATTTTTCCATCTGCTTGGATGTGTTTGGGTGTCTGTTGACATGGCAAGCTGGGAATGGGATGGGTTCCCTGTGCCTTGCAGTTGCCCACCAAAGCTGGGAGCCTGTATCCCCCACACAACAGCTGTAGGTTCAGTTTAGAAGTTACTAGGGCCTGGCATCCAGCTGGTCATTCTCAAGCTTTTTGGAGCCATGGACTGCTGTCACACAGGAAGATTTGGGGGCATCCCTAGCTCCCTTCCAACAGTACCTAGCTTTTAGAGCAGTTACAGAGTAGTAGTTCTCTTAGCTATCTGCTGGGTCAAACCACAGCAGTAGTGTAGGGCAGTTTGGGGTGACTTACCCTGGCCATGATGCTTTGGGCAGTGCTGATTGAGATGATCCTATCTGATCCTATCTACAAGTCTTATAAGGAGCAGCTGAGGGAACGAGGCTTCTTTGGCCTAGAGGAAAGGAGGCTCGCGGTTGACCTTAATGCTCTCTACCACTACCTCAGAGGTTGTAGCAAGGTAGAGGTTGGCCTCTTCTTCCTTGTAACTAGAGATAGGACAAGAGGAAATGGCCTCAAGTTGTGCCAGGGGAGGTTTAGGTTGGATATCAGGAAAAATGCTTCCATCCAGGGGAACCTAGGCCACTGGCACGGGTCAAAGGCTGAGCCGATGGTGGCCTGGCTCCTCTGTTCTCAGCCTGCCTCTTCTCCACCCCTGCCAGAATGAGTGTGCTGCTGTTGGTGTGCCTCTTCCAGGCCTCGATGATGTGGCACTTCATCCACTTCCAGCTGCGGCGCTGGCGGGAATACTGGCACGAGCAGAGCAGCCGGAAGCGGGCCGCGGCCTGTGCCAAGCAGCAGGCCAAGCCTCTCAAGAGAGACTCGGGTGAGCAGTGAGTGCTGTAAGGCTGCCCACAGAGGTTGTGGGTGCCCCATCCCTGGCAGTGCCCCAGCCCAGGCTGGATGGGGCTTTGGGCAGCCTGGGCTGGTGGGAGGTGTCCCTGCCCATGCCTGGGGTTGGGGCTGCATGGGCTTTGAGGTCCCTTCCAACACAAACCACTCTGGCATTCTATGATTCTGGCCCATGCAGAATGATGTGGGATTAAGTTTTTCTCTCTCTGTCCCCAGGTTACCATGAAAATGGAGTGGTGAAAGCGGAGAACGGCACCTCACCACGAACCAAGAAGCTGAAGTCGCCCTAGAAGCAAGGCCTTGGCTGCTGGGGAGGAGGGTGAGGTACCAGGACTGAGGGCCATCCCCTCCTCCCGGTCCTCTCAAGCTCATCTCGAGCGGCTTGGAAACAGGTCATCTTCCCGAGGTGTCTCTCGCTCTCCTCCCTTCTTGTCTTGCTCTCTTGAACCATTTGCAATAAAACCAAAAAGGTCCCTTTCCCCTGCTCCTTTCCCTTCATAGGAGCCTTTCCCAAGCCTTCTGGTTTTGCCTTCTTCTGTTTCATCGTAAATCAGCGTGCAATTCTTTTTTTTTTTTTTCTTTTTTTTCTATTTTAGTGTTTGGTTATTTTGGATTTTTGTTACAAATGCATTGTAGATGGTTCCAAAAATATGGTTTTTTCCTACAGCATGTTTCTCCCCTCCCTCTGTGCTGCTTCCCTCAGCCCCTGGGCCTGGGCCATGGCAGTTTGAAGGCTCCATGTGTCGCCTATGGGAACAGGCTCCTGGGGAAAAGCAGTGGGGCTCTGAGACCCTGAAGCTCAGAGATGCTCATGGCTGATGGTTGCATCTCCTGGAGCTCATCTGGCCAGCACTCAGCAGGTGCTGCAGGATGTCCATGCTGCAAACAGGGAACCTCAGCTGTGTGTTGTCTCATGGTGGATTTTTAGTTAAATGGGGTTCCTCCAGCTCCTGGCTTTGAGCTAATTTTGGAGGTCTGGGCAGCAGAGAAGGGAGAGAAGTTCCCTCTTCCAACAGGACCCACACCCTAGACTTTGCTTGCCCCAGCTTTTCTGGTACAGCTGAGTCCCTTTTATCCTCTGGACTGCCCCGTAGATGTTCTGGACCCCCCAGCACTGTGAGCTGGGCTCGGGGCTCTGCAGCTCATCGTGCCTTGTTGTGGGGCAGTGGCATCCTCAGGTCCAGGTGAATCCTCGAGTCCTGCCCCACTCTGAACCCTGGCCTGGCTTCTGTCAGCCTCGTGTGCCTCACAGACCTGATGTTCTCATGGCTCATCACCATGTCCAGATGAGCAAAGTGGCTGCTGCAAAGGGTTTTGCATTAGTGGGACTGTGCCCCTCATGCTTAGCCATCCTCATCCCTACCACGCCAGTCCAGCTGTGCCATCTGCAGCCACCAGCTTCTCTTTGTTTCCAAAGGATACACAGCTTGTATCCACCCAAGGTGCTATCAAACGTAGGGTTTCTTCCAAAAACCCTAGCCCCTTCATCCCTTTCTGAGCTGTGAATGAGATGACAGGGAAGGGGAAGGAAGCCAAGGGCTGCAAGGAATCACTTGTGCATTCGGAAAGGCCTGTGAGGCATAGCTGTTGGCAGATGGAGTTGTCTCAAATCTACCTCAGAGGCCATCTGTTGCTACCGACCACTCTCCTTCTTGCACCTCCTGAGCCTGAGATTTGTGGGAAGCCATGTCCCACCATCTCAGTCCCCTTTGCTGGTGGGCAGCATCTCTTGCCCAGGGGTTTCAAGAGTCAGTGAGCTTCTTTGGGGGCTGTGCACCCATTTGGATTTGAATGATGAGTGCTTCTCACCCCACAGCTCTTCTCTGGGGTGGTTTCTGTAGCCAGGCTTTGCTGCTGGTGCCTCTTGTGCAGCAAAGTCAGCTGTAGCTCCTGATGTGTGGGGTTGAGGAGAGCCTGGCTGCTCCTTGATGTTCAAGCCAGGATGGAAGCCCACCTCCTTTGGTGGGGGTCTCGTGGCGTGTTCCTTGCTCAGCCCCTCAGGTGGCTGACCTCCGAGCACGATTCTAGCTTGGGCTCTTTTGCTGTGAGGCTGGCACAGTCGCCTTTTGTATCTTTCATGTATTGGGAAATGGGAGACAGTCGATTCTCTGCCACTCTTTGAGTTGTTTTTTTCCCCCTTTTTGTAGGTGTCTTTTCCCCCTTCCTCTTCCTCTCCTTGCAAAGCCTCAGCTAATGCTGGGCACAGGGAGGAGAAAATGTGTAGGGACATGAGTACAGGCGGTCAAATTCCACTTGTTCCTCCATCCCCATGACCTCTGAGTGTCAAATGAAACGTCAGCAGGACTTTGGGAGGATTCCCCCTTTTTGAGGGGAACTGAAGAAGGAGACTTTGAAGCCAGCACCTCGCAGCAGCTGAGGATTGGCTCTGTTAACAGATGACACATACAATCTCCCCCAAAAACTGGCTGCTGAATAATTCATCTTCCTGCCTGCTTTGTTCCAGGCAGCTTTTCCACTTGCACAATCCTGCATCTTCATAGAGTAGCTAATTACACGTTGTATCCCAAGTGCCTTACGTTGCCATGTAGCCTCTCTTAGCTTGCTCTGTGTACTACAGCAGCAGCTCAACACCCTTCCTCCTTACAACCTATGTACAACATATGCTACATTTATGTACTTTTTTGTTTAGATTTTTTTTTTTGTCTTTTGATAGAACTAGCAGTAAAAGGGACAGTTTGTTTTGGAAATATTTCCATGTTTTCTTTGTTTTTTTTTTTTCATAAACCTAGAGATGATGAGTGTTTTTGCCCTCCCCTGTCTTTAATCCTCTGAAATCCCCATCCTTCTCCTGTTATGCCCAAGCATGGCATGACTTCTGTTGTTTTTTGTGCCGAGCCTTTGCTGTAAGGCAATACAGACCCTCAACCTCAACCTAGAGGTTTCCAATCTGCCCTCCCTGGGAGGAGCTGCCCCAAGCTTCTTCTGCCTATGTCTTTTAGAGCAAACACCATCTCTGCAGTATCTGCTTTTTATGTCCATGGCATTTCTCAGCAGACCAAGCCTTCTTTTCAGCCCAAAGAATTTCTTCCCCTAAATGGAGAATTTTCAATGCAAACCTTTAGTGGTCAGTCTTTCCTTGACTGCTTTGTGTACAAAGATGCTGAAAGCCCTCTTTCACTGAGTGGATGCTCTTCTTGTGCCCCATCCTGCCAAGCCCTGTGTCTTCAAAAAACCAAACCCAGCAAACCCAACCCCAGACAGGAGCTCTTGTCTGCCACAGTGCAGAAACTATAGTAGAGACTATGCAACAGTGCAAGTTCCTACTTTGTGTAACTATTGCTTGCTCCACACCCTTCCTGTGGGCTTGGGGCTGCTTCTGTAGTCTGTGTCTATTACCAGCCTAAGGTCGGGACTGAGTAGTCTGTGATTTTTGGTGTGAAATTTAGTGTTTTCCTGCCCCAGCCTTTGAAATACCGGCAGTAGTTCTCTCTTTTTGTCGTAGATTGTTGAAGAATGGGATTGGGAAGAAAAGGAAGAGTCGAGGAAGAACAGATGTAGCATTTCACATATAATTTTTGAGTGACTCTTACATTATGGGGCATTACAATTACGTTTATTTTTGTTTAGGATTCTTCTTACTCATGTTTGGGTTAGCGGTAAAGAAGACGAGTTCCAGTTCCCCTGTAGGTCCCCTTACCCTTAACTCACTGTTTTAAGATGTATTCTTGGTAGGCTTCCCTGTCAGAGGGGAGAAGGACTACTCTAGGATGCCTCCCCCTGGCCCTCAAGTTAATCCTGAAGCCTGTAGGTACCATGGCTTTGTTGCAGCACATGGGGATTTACAGCAATGCCTGCCTCTTGCCTTGGATGAAGTCTTGGTAGACAGACCCTGACATGCATCAAGAGTAGGTGGAGATTACAGGGTCTGATTTACAGCCTTTCTGGAAGCTTTGTGAGTGTGTACTAGAGTGTTTGGCAGGCTTTATACTCAAACTGTGAAGCATGTTACGAAGCCTCAGGGCTGTGGGTGGGGGGGTTCCTGGCAGAGAGGCAGAATGGCTGTTGTGAAAGCCAGGCAGAGGCACGTAGCTTTTCTTCAAATATATTGAGCTCCATGGACCAAACTTCAGCAAAAGGAACTCCAGGAAAAATTTTGTTCTTCCGTATTTATGCTTTAGTGCAAAGCTCCTAATTGTGGAGGGGGTGGCGGGGAAGTAACAGTCTCTGACATTTTATCTCATTTGTTTCATTTCTTCCTGTCACGTAAGTTTTTTTTGTATGGTTTATGTTTGTTGTTGTTTGTTGTTAAATGACTTTTGTGATAAACTCAGCAAAAGTATTTTCTGAAATAAACAAATAAAAGGCGTAGATTCTTCCACTGCTGCTGTTTGCTGATGCTTTATCGTGCTGCCAGGTTTACAAAGTAGGCTGAGATGGGTTGTAATGGTCTCCCTCCTGCCATGCGAAATGAGTCTGTTCTCTTTGGTCCTCATATTCCCCACAGCCAGGGCTCGTATTTTTGAATTTCCTGTGTCTACAGCATAGGCAGCTGCTTTTGAGTTAGTTATCTGTAGCTGCCTTGCTTGCTGGGACTGGAGGATATGGGCATTTGTAGGATTTGATTTATTTGATGTGGCTTAAGTGCATACTTTCTGGTGAGCTCAGTTGTATACTTTCTGCAGCTGGCCTTGGGCATGCTACATGGTTTGGCTGAGTATTAGGTTACAGCTTTGTAGCATGTGCAGAAAACAAATTCTGACTTTCTTTTCTACAGCCTGCAGCTCCCGTAACTTCATCCACAAGTTCTTGGCCTCTGGGAAAGCTGTTTAGGGTGGCCATTAGAAGTTAGCCTTTCGCAGCTGCTGCTTGGAAGGCACCTCATGCAATGCCAAGCCATGCTTTGAAATCTGAGGTGGACCTGAGATAGCTCTAACAATTCTCAGTCAGAGTAAAGAGCAGCACAAAATGGGCCCAGAAAGGAAGCGCAGTGACCTTTTTGAACAACGGGAGGGAAGTGAAAATCCACAGCACAAAAGCTGATTTACATAAGCATTTTGTTCCAAAGAGCTTTGTTGTCTGTGTGCGTGATAGCTGCCCTTCACCTGTGTTCAATGGCAATACCTGGCAGGTGTCATCTGGGCTGGGAGGGTTCCTGCCACGTTTACCTTCATGGAAAGATGAGCAGCCTGAGCTGAAGTGTCATAGCTCTATTGCCATGCCAACTCTTTAGTTTTTCCTTTTCATTGGACCTATCCTATAAGACGACAGGTTGTATGAGATGAGTTGAGATGTTATCTCAGTTCTAAAACCTTTCTCCCAACCCTTTGTTAAAAAATGCAAAGCTGCTGTCAGCAGATCTGTGTACAGACCCTGCAATTTCCCTGAGATATGTGAGAGCTAAACCACTGCTCCATTTCAAGTAAATCCAGAATCAGAATTGGTTTTGCGGTGGTTTTTTTTCTTACTTTAATCCTTAACTATTCCAGGCATTGAGGTACATTTATTCAAAGCAGACTTTTTAACACTTTTATACCAGCCACGCATAACTTGCTTACATTTGGCCTAGGAAGCTATCATGGTCTGTGACAAGGCTCTTAGGTCTTCTTGCAATGCAAATAGAAATTCAAACTGGCAGTCTTCACTACTTGAAGGTGAAAGGCCCCTTTCAATTCTGTATGAAATCTAGATGCTTATCACTCCAGGCTTTCGAGAGCTTTTTCTCTAGCAAGCCTTGCTGTACTGCGTTAAAAAAGTGAGCTATCAACAGAAGAATCTGGCTTTGGTTCTCCAAAACTTTTTTTTTCCTTTTAAGTTTCCTTTCAAGAGCCAGCAGTTGTGAAGTTGAGTTTAGTGGTAGCAAAAAGGGGCAGGGGCAGGTTAGGAAGGTAAAAACCGAGTGAGGGTGAAGTTAGGGAGGAGGGAAGAGAGAGAGAGAAAGAAGCAAAGGTGAAAACTAGAGTATCCTTTCTGAAGTATGATGTCTTACAGTCCACTCTGCTAAGGACATTATTGCTGGTCTTGTGCTTCAGCTTCTAGGTGAAGATCACGAGGGGAAAGCTCTGAGGAAGTCATGGTAGTTTATCTTGTCGTCTCCGCAGGAACATAGGTCAATCAGCTGGGGGAAAAAAGAAGCAACACCAGAAAGAGTTGAAAGAACCTGCAAACATGATTTTTTTAGGGGAAAGTGCCCAGAGGTATTCCTTATGTGACAGAGCAGAAGAGCCTACTACCTCTGCAGTCCTGAATCACAGGGAATGTTGAGCACTTATAGAGGACTCTGATCTATGCAAGGCAAGTTAAAGTGTTGGAATTTAATCCTGATTGCTCTCACAGTGACAACAGGGCCACAAAAACTCAACTGTGGCCACAGACTGGCACAGGTCACAGCAAATCTTTCAGAAACGCCCCCAGAAATCCCTGCCAAAAGTGCGATGAAGGCAGCATATCTGAACAGACACTGTTTGGTGGTGTCTCTTTGGTATGTGCACATGGCATGAAGTGGAGACACAGATAACTGAGCTCAGTGACAGCCTTGCTAATGAACCATTTCTGGTATCCATGCCTGACCCTGCATTGTGTTACAGAGCTATAGCCTTTGTATGCTTTAGGGGAAGAAAGAAGGCTTTTGTTTCCTTAATTGCATAACTAATCTCCTTCTGACACCCAGGGAGATGGAAAAGGTCTAATACCACCGTTCCTTGAAAGAATTCTTCTTCCCTTTGTCGCCTGGAGACAGATTCACTAGGTTTGCTCATGTGTGACTGACAGTTGTGCTCCTCTCCAGGCCAGACAGTAGTTAACTATCTGCCCTGTGTTTCATTTACAGTGCTGTCACGCTCCTGAGCGCTCTGGGCACGTTCCTATTAAGATTTCAAGAGATGCTTTTAGTGCTAAGGTCCTAGATGGAGGACCATTCAAACATGGGGTTTGAGCCTCAGTTGTCACAGTCTCTCCAATTCATCTCCCATTCTTGGAGTGGGAGAAGGAAGGGTGGCCACCACCTGGTACTGGAAGTTCCTCAAGGCTAAGTGAAGCCCAATGAACTCTGGTACAGCAAGGATATCACTTTATGCTAAGAAAGCATCCTTGGCAGTCATGTTGCTGGAAGCATTCTCCCTTCCCTCTGCAGGATTTTTTCTTTGCTGTTTCTCTCACATTTTCTGCTATTCAGATTGATCTCCATGTGCTTTTGCTCACTGTTCCCAGCAAGGCTCAGTTTCAGTTGGGTTAACCAAATGGCTGCTGGTGGCCTGAAATACGGGCAGCAGAGAAAGCTTAGTTGCTTTATGAGCTGTGAGCTTGCTGAATTTCAGCAAGTGGGCACAAATGCTATGAGTTGAAGAAAGAAAGATCATAAGCTGACTTCCCACAGGAGGGTCAGGCTGCCAGACAAATGTGGAAAGAGTTAGTAATGGTTATGAATTTTTTTTTTTTGGTACAACACTTAGTTGTCAAATCTTCAATTCAGTTGCTGTTAAATGCACAATGTGTCTAAGCTTTCCTAAGGATGATTCCCTAAGCATCTCAGTGTCATCTCTACTCATGCCCAGGTGTGCCTAAGTCACACAGCAGCTTTGCAGTAGCCTCATCCTCCTCATGATTTACAGCCTCTTCTTCTGCTTGTCTCTGAGACCTAACCCAGCAGCCGCTTTCAGGCTTCATGTAACAGTGCAGATGAAAAGTACGCTGTTCATGTTGGGGGCAACCTGCGCTACATTTCTTCCCTTTACTTAAAGGACAGGAGTCATTAATTCTTCCTTTAAGAGAAGGGCTCAGTCCAGCAGCTCAGAAGCCTGTTTGAATTGGGATTCTCTCACCCTTTTCTTGGAGCTGTTCCCCTTTGTAGGACAGAATGGCTGTTGGTTTAGCTTGGCTTGGGTTGGTTTGTAGAAGAGATTTTTTGGAACATCTGTGGGCGGGATTCAATATGCACAGCACCCCTTCTTTCTGACCTTGTTAACCAGAACGGCGCTGGTTGGCACATTCAAGCTGTCACAGACAGATAAAAACTTTGCTTTGTTGAGGAATCCAGAGTCATCCTTGTCACATCGAAGCAACGCCTCCCGAATGCTCCTGTTGTCCAAGTAGTTATGGAGCTTCAGCTCCTCCTGAACCCGTGCAATTAGTCCATCCAGCTCCTGCGTGCTGGTCCCTTGAGCAGGGACATCTCTGTAGAAGGAAAGGGAAAATGGAACTTAATGTAAAAGCTACTTCTGGCAGCCCTGCTGTGATGCTTGTGTGCTGACTGCCCACCATGGCTGGCCAAACTCATTCAGAAATAAATAGCAGGCTTCTGGGGTGCTTATTTTTTATGGCAAATTCATCTCGGATTGGACTTGGAGGTGAAGCTCAGTCCTGATGTTGGACATTAGGAAAACTATTTTCCCTCTGCATGACATTTGCCTGCAATTTCTTTGGGACAAGGAGGGTTTTCTTGTGTGTTTCATACAGTCCTAGAAACTGCATGCAACTCCAGTTTCAACCAGAGCCTCTGAACTTTCACTCTACGAACTGACTCCAAAGGGTGTTCTGAGGTTATAGGGTTGTTTCTAGGTCACCCCAAATGGGTCCAGACAGACGGCTAAAAAAGGGGATGTTGTCTAGGCTCTGACAGGCTGAGAGCCAGGGCAAACGAGAAAAAGACTCCACCAGTCTTCCTCTAAGCCTGCAACCAGCTGGTGGCTCACAAAGATACTGTTAGCAGCACCTATTACACTTTACAGGTCCCTTTTGGAAAAAGATGACTGTGTCCATTTAGCTGTAGGTGCTACCAAGCCAGCGCTGTCCCACAAGGTTTTGTACACTCTTGACATCCCCCTGCTCCCTGTATGGGTTCAGACACAGGGTCCTGGAGGTGGATAATCAGCTGAGCAGCCACTTGAAAGCAGGCTGGAGCCCATGGAAGCTGCTGGAAATCCCCTTAGTTGTCAGCCCTGAGTCTCTTTTAGCTCCATGATGCCATCCTTTGAAGCCTACCTTTTGGCAGTCTCCTCCACCACCTGCTGTGGGCGAAGACGATCCCTCATGGACTGCAGTGTTGCTGGAGGGAAACTCTCTGCATTGCTCTCCATATAATTAAGCACATATTCATCAGCATCAGTGATGATAAACCTGTGGCCAAATACTGTGGGAGAGGTATTAAAGTGAGAACATAGCTCTTTTCCTAATTATATCTAAGGTCCAAACACTGACAGTAACAGAGTTATAGCCATTCTCTCCAGCAGGTAATCTGGAAACTCAAAAGCAGTGACATCTAGAAGGTACACATCTTTCAAATGAAGGAAGGTGTATGCACTGTGTGTGCAACAAATGACAAATCAAGCAGTCAAAGCCAATGCTCAGAGAGTATTACCAAGCCAGACTGGATCTTACCTTCAATTGTAGAACCGATGGTGAGGTCAGAGGGCCCATAGTACACAGGATTCTCTGTAGTAGAGCCTGGTTTGGCAACTCTGGTCTTTCGTAAGTATTTGCCTCCAATGATGCCAGAGTTACGGACTGGGGGTTCATAGATGCTGATCATGTCATTGGAGAGGAAATAAGAGAGGATGAAACGACGCTTTCTGTCCACAGGGTCTGGCGATTCCTAGAGGAAAAGTAGTGGCTTTGGAAAAAAACATTTGAACCAGGTCTCTTTATTTCTAGGGTGCTTAGGAGTACCTTTAACCTACTCATAAGCACCCAGAGTTCATAACTTTTCTAGTTGAGCAAACAAAGCAGCTGATGTAGGCAAAAGCTGCAGATACACTGACATAGGGTAACAAAGCCCTGAACAGCATTAAATATCTGAATTTCAAAGGTTACTTGTACTAGTCAGGATGACAGAAGCAGAATTTGGGCTGCAGTGACTAAGTGCATTCAGTGTTTCCAGACTGAGTAATCCAAGAGAAAGGAATATCCTATATGGAATGATTCATCATGCGGAGGAAGCTTGACTGTAAAGTTTAGTATTAAAGTTATATTTTTCATTCTAATGGTTGCCTGAGAAGGGTTGGTGCTGCTTCCAGCTCTTACTCACAGGAAGACACTCCCCTGACACACCAGTGGGTTTACTTACTTAGTTAAAATTAAGTTGATCTGAACTCATCAACTGTGACCTTTAGGAGCTCCTGCACAATAGGGAAAAGAAATCAGCCCTTATTCACCCTGAGTGTTTGGAGAGGGCAGGCACCAGGCAGCACAGGAAATGCCATTGCTGTTGCTAGACGTGCCAGAGGTTCCTTGCATAAACCAGCTGCAAAGCTGGCACAAAGGCCAGAGCCTCAATGCTATTGCTGTGGATGGAAAACACCATCCCTGTGGACTCCCCAGCTTCTACACTGACACTTGGCTGCTCTGCTAGCACAGCCCCTCGCTGGCTGCTGCAGCTGGGACTAGCCTGGAGAAGGACAGGTGCTGGGAGCCAGCAGGGAGAGACAGCAAGCTCACGCTTGTGGCAGCAGCTGGAGGCAGGCAGAGGCACAGTGCCCAGTTGCAGTGCTGTTTCAATTAGGGCCATCTGTCACGTGCTGATGTCAGTGGGAGTTTTTCCATAAATGGCTGTGGTTTTGTAGCACATCTATTTTGCACTGTCTGGCCTTGCTTTTTTTTTTTTTTCTCCTACCTTTGCATGCCACTAATTGTCACAGCAAGCGCACAATAACCCAACGGAATCTCCTAAGGGTCATGAGCTTGGGAAAATCTCTTGTCCCACCAGCACAGAAGAAAATTCTTCCCATCCTTCTTACTCTACAATATAAGCTGATACAAGCACAATATCATCAAAGAAAGGACTTACCAGGGCCACCTGGTATCGCAGCACTTTGTGGTCATTCTCTAGCATTTTAATTATATCTTTCCGGGGAGGCTTGGGAAATAGAGAATAGCAGTTCTGAAGGGAGTCTTCAAGGAAGCCATAACCATTATATGGAGGAATTATCTGCAGCCAGAGGAGATACCAAGCAGTAAGAGCTGAGACAAAGAACAAGACAATGCTTTCAAGACAGCTTATCAGAAACCATCTGCTTGGAAAGAAATCTTTTTGTCCACAGGTGACATCCTGCCCAGTAGAGATGCAACTAGCCCAGTCATGTGTTGGACCCCTTGTTTATAGAAATACTTAAGAGCACTAAGAAAATCTTAGTGTCAGAAAGCCAGGTAATTTCTCTGAATAAAGAGACTAACCTATCCTAACAACTAACCCTTCCTGTGTACAGGAACTCTGTCATCTTTATGGTTGCACTGTTAACCTAAGCCCCATCATGTTTGTGGTCTAGGCCAGTTAATACTTCACATTGTTCCCCGGCTCATTTTGGGAGGTAACGTGGGCAGTGATCATCTCCAATAGGCATTTTGGACTTAGCAACTCTTTTTTGGAGAGTGAGGGAGAGTTTAATGGTATGAGCGCAGCAAGACTGTGCCAGTTAGCTTCCCAGCCAGAAAACAAACCCTGACATTATTTAATTTTCTAGTATAGGCATAGTCAGAGTGCTTTCTAACATCATTAGCAAGTGTTCTGTACTTTACATTATAAAAAATTGTCATTTTCAGAGGACTTTCACTTTCATATTAATTTGACCATCCTTGGCTTGCCTTCATCAAGTACTGCATTCAGATGTGGAGTCCTCAGCACAGGAGAGACATGGGCCTGTTGGAGTGTGTCCAGAGGAGGGCCACAAAAAATGGTCCAAGGGATGGAACATCTCCCCTGTGAGGACAGGCTGGGAGAATTGGGGCTGTTCAGCCTGGAGAAGCGAAGGCTCCAGGAGTCCTGACAGTGGCTGAAAGTATTTAAAGAGGGGCTAGAAGAAAGAAGGGGACAGACTCTTTAGCAGAATCTGTTGCAATAGAACAAGGGGAAATGGTTTCAAAGTAGAAGAGAGGAGATTTAGGTTGGATATAATAGAAAAGTTTTTTACAGTAAGGGTAGCGAAGCACTGGAACAGGGTGTCCAGAGATGTGGTGGAAGCCCTGTTCCTGGAGACATTCAAGGTCAGGCTGGACCAGGCTCTGGGCAACTTGATCAAGCTGCAGATAGAAGCACAGAATAGAATCACAGCATCATTAGAGGTGGAAGGGACCTTTAAAGGCCATCTGGCTCAACTCCCCTGCAATGAAAATGAATAGGGACACCTACAGCTAGTTCAGGTTGCTCAGAGCCTGGTCCAGCCTGACCTTGAATGTCTCCAGGGACAGGATGTCCCTGCAGGTGTCCCTGTTCATTTCAGAGGAGTTGGACCTGATGACTTTTGAAGGTCCCTTCCAACTCAAATGATTCTGTGATTCCTCAAGCTGCTCTTTTCTTTAACTTTTAGCTTTTTTAAACTTTCTTTTACTTGCTCTTTTCTTTAAGCTGAACATCTTTACTATAGTCTCTTACTAAGCCAAACCTATACTTTACTATCAGAGCTTACATGGACTGCAGCTTTCCCTCCCTTCCTTTGGGAAATAGTTTACAGTACCTGTGGCACTTCCTCAGGTGGTTTCTTCTTTATCTCCACCGGCTGGAAGTCTGTGATGCCAAATTTGTCGCGATAGAAATTACGTGTGAACTCATCACAATCATAGATGAAGAACTCGCGTCCAAGAAGGGTGGTAGATTTGCCAACAGCAAAATCTTTAGCTGTGTACCACTCAAGTACCTCCTGATCAGAGATTTCCATCACACAGCTTGGGAAGGTCTCTAAGGACAAGGGAACAAAATGAAAAAATCAATCAATCAGGTAGCAAGCTGTATAAAAATCTCCAGGGAGCTGTTGGTATTGCTCTGCTTCCCAAAAGATAAACACTTTAGTGATTACTGAAAGAACTTTCCTTTGGGTAAAAACTGATGACACTTGCAGTGTTCTCAGCAGAAATGCTCCAGACTTGATGCACCTCCAACCCTAACTCTGGCAACTCTGCCCGTGGCATGGGGGTTGGAACTAGATGCTCTTGGAGGTCTTTTCCAACCTGTAGCATTCTATGATGCTATGAATTTTATGTCCACCGACCAAGGCACTTTAGCACAGACAGATGTGCTAGCTGCTCTAAACTTACTTGTCTTCTCCACAAAAGTTTTGGGCAAGCGTTGGCGTCTTATCAGTACTGGAAATGGGTCTCTGCCATCATTGGGCTTGTGGACTTCTCGAACTTCCACTGTGTCATCTGCCAAGTAGTAATGGATGACATAGGGCCGATTCTCCCCAAACATGTTGTTAGTGTCATCCCACATGGCATAGAAGCGAAGGACCTGGGGTGGATAAATAACAGGGAGAGAAAACAAACATGGATTAGAATTACTAAGCACTTTGTCCCAATGAAGGTGATTGAAATGAGTTGGGTGACTGGAAGCAATTCAACAATCTTCTTTGCCAGGCACAGAAGAACCAAGTTCTTGTACTGTGAGCACTGGGATTTTTGTAACGAAACGTAATAAAGTGAGGCAGAATCTAATTTTGACTCTTAAACCTCTTTGAGGTTTCATGACCAATTCTTTACCACTTATATGAGGAATGCAGAGGGGAATGTCTGTGGTTGTGCTGAGGAGACTGCATTCACTCTAGATCCCCTCTTACTTCTGTCTATTGGAAATATCACGTTTTAATGGCACAGAAATCAAACACCATTGCAATTTTTCCAATTCCATCACCTACTAGTGCAATGGCCTTATGGGAATGTGCTGACCTCATGACAATCAAACAAACTCAAGGCTGCCTAAGTATCAGGCACTGCTTTGGGAGTGTTGCACTCAATGGAACAGCTCAAGTGTTCCCCAAGGTGCAGCTCCTAAACAGGTGACCCAATAGCTGTCACAGCGTTGGCCCAGACTTGAGTCATCAAGGCTAAACTAGCAGTAATATAGCAGGCATAGCCTAGCTTGCATCCAAACTGTAAAACTGTCTGCTCTCCTCAAAACAAGGTGTCCATATCCAAAACAGCAACTGGATATGATCCTGGCCTGTGCTAATACCCAGCTGATGGCCAGGAACTCTTTCATTGACAGCTAGTCAATAGATAGCCCTGTTTTACTCACTACTATAAGGCAGTCTATAGTGTTTCTTACACTGTTGTTGGATGATAAAAAGAAGGAGGAGGAGCAGGGAGAAGAATGTCAGTCAACTGCATGCACAGGGAGAATGCTGTCAGAGCAAGTAGCATTTGTGCTTGTGTGAAGTTGTCTACTCTGGTACCTGGCTTCAATGTTTTGGGGGAAAAGATGCATGAATGCAGTATCTCCATTTGTATCAGAACTACATCTGGCCCAATCTGCTAGCTTCCCAAGGCACATGAACTATGTAATCACAACAGAAAGCAAGCAAGAAAGAAAGAATGGGCTTTGCAGTCCAAAGAGAAACTGATTACAAGGCACAAACTTGAGCAAAAAGATAAAATAATTTGTTTCTCACTAAAGGAGCACATTTGAAGTCTATCCATTGGACTGAGATCTTTTAGAATGAGTAAAGTTGCAGGCACACAAGACCCAGGTTTCTATGACACATACAGGTGATCACTGCCAGTTCACTCACCTGCTTGTCGTAAGTCAGAAATTGTTTGAATTCGTCGAAATCTGACGGTGTGATGTACTTGCGCATGGGCATCCGACGCGTTTCTATGTAAGGATCAAAAACCATTTTCTCTGGAGGGTTCAGTTCGATTCCTTGGCTCTCCAGGAATGTCTAGGAAAGTTATTGGAGATATTAATTGCTGACATGAGTTCTGAAGATATCTGAAGAGATTATAGATGGGATGAGATGAGTGTTGCTGGAACACTGCAAATTTATTCTTCGTAGTTCATCAGGCTGCAAGAGTTTTAGTTCTACAGCAATAGCAAATACAACAGAGGATGACCAAGATGTTCCTTTTTAAGCTACTTTTTAGCTTTGTCTGCCCTTTCACTACTCATTATTCAGGACTCAGAGCAGTCCTGCCCTCAACATTTTCAATCAGATTTTACTTGAGCACAGTTTTCCTTGGCCTTAGGGCTTTAAATGGAGGATAACATTTGGGTTGGTCTCTTTTATGTAGACCAAAAAAATTAAGTTAGTGCATAACCATGGATGTAGTCAGTCTAAATTTGCAAAAGACCCAGTGTTCTCCATTCTGTCAGACACTGGAAGTTTGTATAATCCATACCAGGCCCACCAAGGCCCCTCTGGTCAGGAGAATACGTGTCCAGCAGCTTTAGTTCATCTTCCAGGAGAAGCACATTTCCCACAGAAAGAGGACAATCTGTTTGTTTTATAAACAAAGGATTTTTGCCTTACCTTGGATGCAGAAACAAACTCTAGGGTATTACTTGTGCACTCACTTCAGTCACTCAAAACAACCTCTGAAGTCAATGGACTTCTTCCCTGTTTGGCCATGAGAGGTGGCCCATGAAAATATTCAGGCCAGGAAGCACCTGTGCAAACATCTCCAACAGGCATGTGAGATCACCCTGAAGACTCACAAGGCAGGTTCACACTTTCAGACTCTTTTTGGTCTAGAGGATGCCAGTTAATGATAAATAGACTAGTGACCTTGAAATATAGACCCATGTAGCTCATGCCATGTTTTCCATCAAATAACCAACATTACCAGGAGAACCAGCTCTTATAAAAGTCAACTGATTTTAATGGTCATCTAGTTCCAGCACAGCAGGTCCCACATGCTTTCAACAAATACGTGTATGTTAACATATTACATGATTGGGAACATTCTTGGGCACTGAGGCCAACTGGCAAGGAACAGCCAGCATCTAAACTCAGCCTCCAGAACAAGTTGGCTGCATGGAACTCATCTATTAGGAACAGTCCCCGGAGTGCTCTAACTCTTGAACTGATCCTGAGAATTGCTTGAAAGAATAGTTGTTGGCCAGGGCCCAGGTTGCACTGGGGACAATCTAACAGAATACCAGTACATTGGTATGTGTTACTACTTGTTACTGTATTGTTAGGATTTAATTTACTGGTATAGAAATAGCCAGAAATAGAAAAACATGCAATAAGTAAGCACTCTTAGATCAGTTCATACTATGATTCTAAATCCACTGACCACGACCACTCTTCTGGTTTGCTGTGAGTGCAGAGTTATGGACAGCGTTCCCTTCCCCTGTTCTTATCAGAAGAGTGTTAAGCTGGAAAAGAGTTAAGACCAGTAATTTCCCTCTCATATATGCACAATGGTTCATCAGGACTCTAAGCAGCTAAATTGTTGCACACATAGAAATGAGCTTAGACCAATTCTCTTAACGTGGAAATGAGTTTAGAATTTGTACTGCAGAGTGCAGTCTTGAGGACAGAGAATGGATTAAAAGCAGCCCTGGTGAAAAAATACTGAACAGTTGACGTGCTCTCTGCAAATATCATGCTTTGAAATACCTATTGCTCTAAGGAAAGAAATCTCCACAAAATGTAAAATGAAAGATCTCAAGCAGCTTCAGTGTGAAAGCTACAGATGTGGATTATTGGACTAGACTCTAACAGATCGTGCCACCTGTAACTCGGCATTCTTTGTGTCACTTTCTCTGTACATGGAACACACCTGTGTGAATGGGTCACAGTCGACTATGCGGTACGTCCTCCCATACATGGTGATGTTCATTCCTCGGTTCAGATCCTTCCAATGATAATGATCCCCCTGATCATTCTTGGGCACCCGATGACGTCTCATAAGTTTGCCTTGACGAAAACCACAGTTCTGCACAAAAGGCTCTATGACAGTCATGCTGTCATCTTCCAAATAGTAATAGATACACACTTGGCGAAAACGGTAATGTTCTTCTGTAGAGAGAGGAACGTCTTCCTGGAAATAGGCATCAAACTTCAAAATCTGCCAAGGAGACAGGATCCCAAAGGGAAAGAGAAAGAAACAATTTGAACACCGTGATCGACCGATCGATCTGTTAATCCAAAGAATTTATTTGTCATGGGCTTTGGCAGTGCAAAGTTACTGGACTGTAATCTATAAAATCATCAAAGGCAACTGTTAGCCTCATCTGTGACTAATGGCAGAGGCATCGTGAGGGCTTTTATCAACACTTGCCTTTTATAAGTTTGGTAGGCACATGACACTTGCAATAAACACAGCAATTTCCCTTCTCCTTGATCACCTGCTATTTTACCTCTTAACCAGGTGCTTGGTTACTGCCAGTCATCAGACACAGCTGACTTTCTTTAATAGTCAGCCTCCCTAAACAAATCTGCAAAACTCTCTGGTGATTCTAGTTAAGAATCCACCACATCTTTGAATTTTAGGTTCTGCATGGCTCATCTGAACTCAGGTCCATCCAGCACTGACAGGAAGAGTCAAGCTGTGCTGGAGAAATGAGAAGGGAAATCAGAGCACAGAAAAAATGCACGCTGCATACCCTGCCAAAAGCCAGTCACTCACAGTTCCTGTACATGAAAGAAGCATGGGGAATATTCCCTCCAAGAGCATTTGTTGCCCCTAAGAGGATGTAGGTGGCTAATCAAGCCTTGCATACCCAGCCTACGTCAGCCCACAGACCTAGGTAAGCAAGTGGCTGCTACTCTGGCTCGAATGAAGGGGCAGAGAAGTATCTGACATTAAAATGGCAATTTCTACATTACTCTGAAAGAACAGCCCCTGAAGCAGTAATAATTAGCACAGCATGTGTGTTCCCCAGGCAGTCTCACAGATGAGCTGCCTTTCCAGACCTGCCTGGCAGTGCGCAACCCCTGCACGTGCTCAGGACTGCTGAGCCTTGCACATTCTGCAGGGACTGCTCTGGTTGCAGCTGCAGTCTGTGCAACTGGCACATTTAAAAGCAAAGGTCAGCTCAGGACTGCAGACACAGAGCCACCTCCTAGTCCAACAGGATCACTAAGATGTAATGCAGGAAGCAGCACAGGCTCTAACATGCTGTGGTGACAAGTACAAGCATAAATAGATAGACCACAGCTAGACAGTCTAGCAGGGATTCCATTGCAGAGTGTTTTTTACAGTTTAAGCTCAGTTACAACATCAATACAGTTTTGGAAATGCAGGAGGGCAGGCTGTGTTTTACAGGGCAATGCTTATAAACTGAAGCTTTTCAGAATTAATCAAATTTCTTTTCAAACTCCTGCTGGAAATGCTCCGGCGTTAACTCGTGGGGAATGTCTTACATCGTTTATGTATTATAATCCTCCTCCTGAGCAAAGAAAGCCTCTTTCAGACTGGGGTTCAGCTGTCTCTGACTAAGGGCTATGGCATCTGAAAACTGCTGTACGCTGTCCCATGAACCCTGGAGCTGCCTGTTTATGTCTCCGAACTCGGCCAGCCGATATTCCTGGAATAAGCTTCTTTATACCTTTTTGTCAAAAGCCACGTGTGCTGGAATGAAGCCTGAAGGAGGAGCCGGCTTGGTTTGCCCATAGGTCAGCGTGGGTCTCGTGTTGGATAATTCATCTAATTCAGCTTGAGAAAGCTGATTCACATACAGTCGCTCCCTGCCGATCCCCACTGTTGGCAGCCGAGAAAAGGCATATCCATTTTTGTAGCCCAGTGTCTGAGAGCGATGAAAGGATGTTTTCTGTGGAAGAAAATCCAGCTGTTAAAATCCTACACACACTTAGTAGATATTGCTACTGAAAGAACAGAAAAACAGTAAGAGTTTGATATCCAGAATGGCTCCACAGTGATTTATTATAACCTACTGCAGCAGTTACTTACAAACTAATTTTACACTTAGATCAAGAAGGCTGAATAAACAGTAAGGGACTGGAGGAACAAAGCAGCCGAGTGAACTCAAATCCTTGCATTGGCACAGACTGACCATGAGCCTTAGTGTCCAGAATGGGGTAAATGCACTTTATCTGCCCTAGTACTTATCTCACAAACTCTCTGTTCCCTGCTCTGTGTTACAACAGTACAAAGCACCAAGGGACCTCACTGTTATGCCTTGTGGTGCTCCCTTGACTATTACATGAGGACAGTCCTGTACCTTCTGTGTTTTCTGCTGCTACTTTGTTAACTCTCTCCCAGGGATATCACAGGGTTTGCCTTGCTGTATGGAGTCAAGGCCATGCTTACAGAACAGGAATTATGAAACACACCAAAGCACATCAGCTGTTCCACCACCTCACCCCACAGCCTATGCAAGGGTCCATGCATGAAAACCCCCAACCACAGTGTAAGGCCCTATAGCAGATTCATGAGAAGCCTGATAAGACAAACAGAATTCTGTCTATGTGAGCAGTGTGTAACACTGGCTGTTGGATTCACCTGTTATTTTTTGCTTTGTTGGTTTATTCTTGGTTTTCACCTTAGAACCCTTCACCTGTCTTTGCTATCCACTTCACGCCTGCTACCATTCTTCAAGCTAAATAATTATCCAGATGGCACAGGAACATCCCTGCTTTGCTTAAGGACACACAAGACAGTATCAGAGCTGTGAATAGGATGTGAGCTCTGTCTGCCCAGCTGTGTCCTTCACTGCTGACGATGAGGATAGGACTTGATTGACAGGAGGCTGCTCGACGTGCTATACAGCCCACATCTGGTGCCTCACCTGCAATCCCGAAAGCATTTGAAGCAATGTGCAGCTGGCTGGTCCTGCTAAGCTTTTGGCACTTGTTCCAGAGAAAGCAGGAGAAACTGGGAGTCCATGATCATAAAGTCTCTGCCTTTACCTTGAATTTTGCCAAATCAAACAGAATTGCAGGCATTTCTAGCGCTAAAGGAAAAGACTTCAGCTCCTTTTCCAGCCCTAGACTCACAATCAGTCCAACCTCAGGCATGTGAACCACTTCTCCACCCCCTCCCTCGCCCCCCATGGTTAAGCCTCTAATCTTATTTATACCTTCAAGGCCCCGCTTGAATTTCACATAATTGCTTGTTTTCTCTCTGAGCTGGTACTACGCATCTTGCAATGCTGTGGACAGAGCTGTTAGGAAAACACGTTCAGGTGAAAACAAGAGAGTTTGCTGGAGACGTGTTAACAGAATGCTTCACAAACATTAGCCCTGCCGCAGGATTGCCATTTCCTCCTGTTAAATAAATACCGAGGGAAAGCTGTGGGAAAAAAACATTCAAGGAAAATGAAGAAGTTTGTTCTTAAATTGGCAATATCGGTGTTTGTCAGAAGCATACAGACTTCTAAGGGCCCATGGTTGCTTGAAGGAAACACCTCATACATTCATAAGGTTCCCAAGTCGACAGGCTGTCACAAGTGAGCATGAATGCCAGGCTACATCTCACAGTATCAGGTGAGTAATGTAAAACTGAAAGGGAAAACCCAGAATGTAAACTCCTAATCTCAGTTGCTGCCAGCCCGTATCTGAGAAATCGTGCTGAATTAAGTCCTTGCCAAGTCTACAGAGCTTCATATGAATGTTGCTTCCCCTCCCAGTGTCTCTGTTTCTTACTGTGCACATGAATACTAACCAGTAACTATATTATCTTATTTGAAAGCAGATGTTTTCTTCAGCATGTCTCAAAATTCACTTGGAAAACACGATGGCCATTTTATAGGCTGGAAAACAGAAGCAAAGTGAGTTGATAGCACTCACTGAGGCTCACCCTGAGGAACAGTGCAAAGCCATTTCTGGAGTCCAGATCTCCACAAACGTCACTGATAGTTCAGTACTTCAAGTTACTCTACAATAACAATCTGCTCTGGTAAATCCTGTGGGTGTTTCTTCCACACGCAGCACCGCTGATGTCAGTAGAAGCACCCACATGACTAAAGCAGGCAGGATTTTAGTGATAGAAGAAATATTTTGCTAGGGGCAGAGATTTGCATTGTGAATTTCCAAGTTGTTACTGAGAATAATGCTGAGATAACCTTTATAACTGCGCAATTGAGAGTATTTGTTATGAGTGAATGACTCCACTTACTGTTGAAAACTCAGTCGTCACCGACTTCAAAAACAGTTGGACTGTTTGTGCTGGAAGCACCACTAAGATTGGTACAGTGACAATTTGTCCTTGGGGAGCCCTAATCCACACACACGCAGAATAAATAAACGAGAAGATCCTATTTAGAAAACAGATAACTGGGCTCCTATAAAGCCATCCAGAATGATCTGGACAGTGTTTACCAAAGCTCACTGTAATTCAGTCCAGGTGAAGAGCACATCATGTCCAGAGCACATCTATCAAACAGGCACTAAGTGACAATACCACAACTGGCCTAAGAAACATTGAGTGACACCTTCTAAAGGGGCCTTATATCCCCCCAGTGTTAAGATCCTTCAGAGGTTTTAGCGATAGGACGAGAGGTAATGATCTCAAGTTGCACCAGGGGAGGTTCAGGTTGGATTTTAGGAAAAATTTCTTCTCAGAAAGAGTGGTCAGGCATTGGAACAGGCTGCCCAGGGAGGTGGTGGAGTCACTGTCCCTGGAGGTGTTCAAGAACCATGCAGACATGGTACTGAGGGACATGGTGGTGGGCGTGGGGGGGAGGGGTTGACAGACAGACTAGATGATCTTACAGGTCTTTTCCAACCTTAATGGTTCTATGATTCTTCCCCACTCCTCCTTAGAGGAAATCAAGAGTTATAGAAGTTTCTGTCACCAGGGAACCTGGGAGTCTTGGGAAGTTAAGAGGCTTTGTGAGTAATAGGGGAAGAACAGCTTTGACTGATCTGTGATAGGGCTCACCATCCTTTGAGAAGGTTCACCACATCAGATCCCAAAGTAGGGACTGGGTTAGTACTACATTCTCTCTTTTGCAGAGAGCAATCTGTGCGAGGGATCATGAAGACATGGAAGGGTTTGCTCTGGAAGGGTCAGTTTTCAACAGGAATATCAAGGAGAAGGAAAACTGTCCAAAAGGCATCTCTCTCTCTCTCTCTACTTTTTATTTTTTTGCAGTGGAGCATGTCCTATGATGAAGGTTCACATGCAAGTGCATGATGCCCCTTATCCTGCAATGTCAGAGCATACTGGAGCCTTGCCAGGTAACCTGGATGTATTGGGAGGAAACAGAGGAAGAAGGGTCTTCACCTGGAGTACCAAGCCCCATGGAAACGGAGGAGCCCATTCTTAAAGCTATTAAGCTCCAGGGAAACATCAGGCATGTCCTGGTGTATCTGGTCCCTACTGAAGCTTGGGAGCATTGCTTCTGAACAAAGCAGTCAGGAAAGTTCAAGATTTGATTGAGTTCAAGATTTTGATTCAATCAATTTGACTATTGATTTCTCAAACTGACAATAGTAGGACTGAGTTGAAGATGAGTAACAGTGTCAAGACTTGAGATATGAATTCCCCAGAGAGAAGGATGTGCAGAGTTGTCAGCTGCTCCAAAACAGTACTGGAAGGAACTCAGGGAGTATCAATTTTCATCTGTGCTACTGCTTTCACAAGAGAATATTGGGAGGATTTGGGGTTATCAGATTCTCATTGTGTGGACCATTCGGAATGGGGAAAAGGAAAGGTTGCTTCCTTGTTTAGGTATCTATTCAAGTGCAGAGGATGAGACTACTTCTTCCAAGGAACCTGAGCACAGCTGAGAGGTGTCACTTCCTTGGCAGGATTCTGGAGGCCGTGGCAGTATCAATTCCATGAAGGGGTACCAGTTCTCTGTACAAGCTCTCAGTTCTCAGGTTCCAGAGCATCGTTTCCGTATGGCCTCCCAAGGATTAAGTTATCCAGAGGACACAGGGAAGGCATTTGTGGAAGCATCAGGTGACTTTACGGGTCCTGGCTCAGGGCAGTATCAGAATGAGTAGCAAGTTCAGAACACACCTCTTAGAGAAACCTGAGGTGGCTCAGAGACACAGCAGTCTGCCTGATGGTTTGAAGCCTATAAAGAGAGTTTGGGGGTACCGTTTCCCTTGGGGTACCATAAGGGGACTTCTGGATGGATTCAGGGGTACTAGAACTCCTAGGGGTGAGTTTGCAGAAAGGGGTTCTGCAGTTATAACTTTTCAGATCTCAAATGAGATGGGGAAAGCTCACCCTCCAAAGCTATCAGGGCAGTTTCAGGGGACATCAGCTGGGGGCAAGATGCAATGGTTTTCTTGGGGATGAATTTAAGAGTACCAAGGTCTCTAGAGGGTGGGCTCTCCTGCTCCCCTGGGAACAGACTTTAAATTACATTGGGAGAGCACCAGATCTCCTGCTGTGGGTGAGGTCAGGGGTACCAAGTGGGTTCAGAGAGTTCAAGTCCCCGGGGAGTGAGTTCAGCAGGATGGCTTTGGGAAACACCAGGTTCCCTGGGCAAAGAGTGTGGAGGGCATCAGTTCCCCTGGGTGGATTCACACGGTACCAGGTCCCTTGAGAGTCACTTCAATGCATACCCCAAGGGGTGTAAGAGCTGAGGGGCACCCAAATTCACAGGATAGCAGTTCAAACAGGGATATTAGGTTAATTGAGGAGGTTCCTTCTCTCTTGGGAGGAATTACAGGGTAGTGTGAGGAACAGCAAACTCCTTGGGATAGGCTGCAAGGAGGCAATATGTCCTCTGGGGGAGCCATAAGGTGAATTTGGAGATGCCAGGTCTCCTGGGGAGTTAGAGAAGGGCTCGAGGGAGCACCAGGTTCCCCGAGGGAGCCACTGGAAGGTCCCTGGGGTGTGGTCCCTGGAAGCACCTGGGATATGTGGAGGCCCAGCTCTCAGCGCTTCCACCAACTGGGCCTGGTGGGGACTAGGGAGACCCCACGGGAGCTGAGGCACCGATGCCGGGAGGAGGGCTGCCCGCAGGCTGCGCTCACCATAGGGTCCCTGAAGGCGCAGCCCGGGAGGAAGGGCAGGCCTGGCTTCGGCTCCGAGCTCATGGCGGCAGCGCTCTCGTCTCGGCTTCCAGCGACGCCGTCTCCACGGCAACCACCGGGCGCGCCCAATGCGCATGCTCACAAGTGAAATGCGCATGCGCGTTGGGCCGCCCCGGCGTTCCGCGCATGTGCATTGAAGGGACAAAGAGAAGGGTTCCTATGGCAACGGGAGGGCGGGCGCGGCCTTGGCCCGTCCGGGCCCCGGGTGGTGCCGCCCCCGTCTGCGCGAAAGCAGCGGCCGTGGGAGCCGTGAGTCCTCATGTTTCTCTTATTTGAGCCGCAGCCGTGTTCCTCACCGCCCCCTCACGTCCAGCCCAGGCCCTGCTGCACCCCGGGGTGTGCACTGAGTGCGCCTCTGCCCGGCCCTCCTCACAGCTCTGTGGTGTTCAGACCTCCCCGTGTTTGTGGGAGTGGTGCCCAGGGAGAAAAGGAGCTGTGGAGGGCCGGATCCATGCCCCGAGTGCTCAAAGTGCTTTAAAAGAAGTGATTGTGCTGATGGAGTGTGTGTATGCTATCTACATCAGCTGTGAACCAGTGGGTTGTAACACCGACGTGATTCCTCTCATCTCTGTGTTTTTCTGTGATTTTTCATGTATAGGAAGCAGCCCGAAGAAAGCAGGAAGGCCACCAAGGAGAAAGTTCCTGCGGAAAAGTCGCTCCTGAATGTAAGAGATAACAAGAGCCATATCAATCACCACGAAGAAGAGAAGGGTTTGTATTTCTTCTCCTTGGCATCTTTATCACCAGCGTACAAGAGAGCAAGCAGTGATTCAAGGGCAGCAGCAGGATCTGGGAGCTCTGTAAGCAGAAGTCGAGCAGAAACACAGCCGGATCGTCTCCCTTAGCATGGTGTGGGAGAGACAGAAAGCAGCCGGAGGGAGATAAAGGAGGAGTCTGATGAGCTTAGGCGGGAAAATAATAGCCTGAAGGCCAAGCAGGGCTGGAAGGGCTGGGTCAGACAGGCAGCTAGTGTGGCTGCTGACTGTTGCTGGGGCCTAAGCAATCTCTCTGATTTCATAGAATCATAGAATTGTTTGAGTTGGAAGGGACCTTTAAAGGTCATCTGGTCCAACTCCCCTGCAATGAACAGGGACATCTACAGCTCCATCAGGGTGCTCAGAGCCCCATCTAACCTGACTTTGAATGTCTCCAAGGATGAGGCATCCACCACCTCTCTGGGCAACTTGTTCCAGTGCTTCACTACTCTTCTTGTAAAAAACTTCTTTCTTACATGCAATCTATATCTCCTGATTGGTTTCTCCTGCTGTGGTATCCAAACGTCATTTAGCAGGTGTCCTGAACACAGCAAGGCCCAGTCCCTTCCTCAGGGAAGGAAACTTGTCTCCTTGGGCCATGTGTCATCCTGTGTGATAGCGGTAACAGCTTTTTCACAATACTGCATGTATAAGAGTGCCCCGCATGCACATCTTGCAACAGGGCAGGAGAACTGCAATCCCACGCTTTGCATGAGAGGGGAAATAAAGCAAAGAGGCCATGAGATTTATGCAGGGTCACAAAGGTTGAGTTTAGGCTCTGGACATGAACAGGGACAGGACTGGAACACTTTGGTTCCACTACATTTCCCCCAAGTGTCTGAAGGCAGACGGGAATGGAGAAAGGACGATTTAGGAAAGCCATGGCACTTTGTTATGCGTAGTGAGCATGAAGCAGGAGGGGGGAGAAATGGGGAATAAGGAATTGACCTGGAACTCAGAACATTTTGATTCAGCTGCCTCACCAACGTCTGTACAGGCAAGTCAGTCTTGCCAAAGTGAAGACAAGCCTCGTAAGCCTCTTGCATCTCTACAACTCTGCCCCTAAAAAGCAAAAGGGTTGATGTTTCCTGTATCAAGATTTCCTAGCTCTTATCTGCTTAAAGCCCATGTATTTTGGAGCAAAGGCTGTGCTGTTATGTGTGTTTACACCACTGTAATGTTTACACCACTGTAATGTAAGGCAATAGGAAGTCCAACTTGTGAATCGTTATGCTACAAGAAGAGTGGCTGATGTTTCAGTATCTGTGGTTTGAGGGATCCAAGGTTTACTCACCCAGGGTTTGTTAAAAAACACTTGGAAGCACAGGCTTGGTGGCAGTGGGCTGAAATTTGATACCCGAGTATGCACAGGTCTGGTGAAATCAGGGATTCTTAAATCAGGCTGTTCTCCCACATTGCTTTCTACGCTGCTTTGCACACTGCTTTTTGCACACTTGGATTTTTTCTTTTCTTCCGCACCATATATCCATCCAGCTCAGATGGACAAATATTTGATAGAAGTATCCTGCTAAAGAATGAGCTTAGTGCTTTTCACACCTAGAGAAACTGGTTTTGTTTGAGGGTAGGTCGTAGCTTCAACCAGAACAAAGCAAAGGTGACAGGATAATGAATAAACTATCACTGGGGACAGCTGCAGAGCTGAAGACCCAGCAGCTGGCTTAATCCCTTATACTTCAGGTATGTTCAATGCTGATTTTCACTGTGAGGCTCCACCTCTCACTCTGGAGTCAGCAGAACAGTGGGCAACACTGGGAAGTGTTCTTCCCCTGACCTGGTTGCTGAGACCAGCTTCAACAGCTGCTTAAAAAAGAAAGAAGGAAAGATCTCACTTAGAGCTTCTTGCTAATGCTCTGCCTCAGCCCATGTTCCCAGAGATCTGCAAGGATAAAACCAGGCAAAGATTGCCCTGGGGTAAAAGAAACTCTTCTGAGGCAACTGAGAATATCTGCTGCAATATCTGCTGCTTGAAGTCATGCCTTCTCTCCCATTCTCTCCTCTGTGGCTGGTGACCCTTGAAGTGTCCAAAACAAAATGCTTTGTTCCTCTGACTTCGAAGCTTTTTTATTTTTTGCACTTGACTTCATCTGTTTGGGATAAACCCATTCCCTCTTTTGCTAATAACTGCCTCTGGCTTTTCATGCATCAAGGATTTGTAGGTGTAAAATCAAACAGTAAAGGGCATGTAGTAAACGTTCCCTAAAACAGCATTGCCAAGCAGCTTCTTCTCAGCATACCACAAGTCTCTATTTTTGCTTCTTTTTAAAAACATTAACAGCCCTGTTGTTCCGTTTTGGTATTTTGTCCCATTCCTCTTCAGTTTTTACTTCATGGAAACATAAAACTTCAGCCTAACCCATCTGGCAAGATCCCTGTCACTTACGCAGAGGGCGAGACGTTAGCAAGGCACATCCCTGGCTCAGAAACACATCTCTGTGCAGGGCTGGCTGCGTGCCCGCTTGAGTGGGAGCATTTTTTCCTAAGCCTGTGTGCAGAGCTGAAGCAGAGCCTGAAGGCTGTGCTTTCGTGGCACTGGGGCCTCCCTGCAGCCACTGTGGTGAAGGCATCTCGCCCTCTGCTGGGTGGAAACACAATAGGACAGAAGCCTTGCTCTGCGTATTATATTAAGAAGTAATGATCGAAATTACTAGGGTAGTGCTAATAGGAGGAAAAAGTGCTTTTAGAAGGAAAAAGACTTTTAGGAGACGGAAATTCACACTGATGTATATCCTAGGGATGGGGTACGTATGTGATTGCATGTGATCTTACTGGTAAGGAGGGCATTAAATTAGGAATGACAGAAGGGAGAGAGTGAGGGAGCCCAGTGAGGGAGTGATGGACAGAGCTGGTGAGCAAAGGGCCTGGACCTGGTGGAGTGGGTCCAGAGGTGGCCACGAGGATGCTCAGAGGATGGAACACCTCTGCTACGGAGACAGGCTGAGAGCTGGGGGTGTTCAGCCTGGAGAAGGCTGAGAAGGAGAACTTACAGCAGCCTTCCCGTACTTAAAAAAAAACCTAAAGGGAAAGCTGGAGAGGGACCTTTGTCAGGGAGTGTAGCAGCAGGACAAGGGGTATGGGCTTTAAATGGAAAGAGGATAGGTGAAAACACAGTAATTATCACATAGTTACAATAAACCTGGAAAGCACTTTGAAATTCACAGATAAAAGCACACCCTATTATTAATAATTGTTATGGATGGTGTCCATCCTACTGTACGGCCACACTTTCTTCCTAATGACTCATAACCTTCTGTATTTGTGCATTCGGGAACTTCACACCACACCAATTGTTTTACTTTCACAGATTTCTTTTTTCACTAAGGTTTTTAAATAATGATCAGTACAGTACAAAGCTTAAAATATTATCAATATTTCCAACCATACAAAGTCAGCAGATGGGAGGTGGGAGGGGGATGGTTAATATCTAACACCCATACCCTTCCCTATTTCCCAGGGGAAAAAAGTACAAACTCTTTCGTCCTTCTGTTTAGTAACAAACATTGCTTAAAAATAATCTTGTCAGTAAAAGATGTAAATTGCAAGGCACATGAGGAACCCGTCCTTGCCCTGCTACACAAATCCCTAGGCATAAATACAAGTTTAAGGCAAGTTTAAGGCATCTCTCTCCATCCTCCCCCTTCTGCTCCATACACCAAATTCCGTCCACTGTTAAAAAGAACCACAGAGCAGCAGACAGCAAAGAGGCTGCCCCTGGTTCCTTCAGTATAAATCCCAGGAGGTAACATCAAAAGGCACATTGGAATGACTTGTCAGTTGACCTGTGCAGATCCAGGTTCTAAGATCTGCTAAAATACTGTCTCAGGACTGGAAATTGTTGGAGGAGGGGACCCTTCGGCATCCCAAAAGTGCTCTCAACTTTTGATGGTCGGCTCTTCACCAACCCAATGCTGCTGGTACATCCGTCCCAGCCGTGCCTCCTCAGAGGAACACCAGGATGGATGAAGCCGTGCTCCAAGCAGGAAGCCCAAGGAGAAGACCCTGGCAGGCTCCTGGATAGGCTGAACACACAGCACTTGTACTCTCTCAGCAGCTCTGGTTTCCCCTAGATCAACAGCACGGCTCTCAGGAGAGCATTGGCAGTCACTTCCCAGTCCTGACCCTGTTGAGGCGGAGCAGAGTGCTCAGCACGTTGAGTTTGCACAGGTAGGCAGCCAGGTGCGTAAGGCACAAGTCCTGGGATGAAGGAACGAAATAAGCTGGCTGGAGGAAGAGGAGGAGGAAGGAGACAGGGATGAAGGAAGCTCCAGTGCAGACAAGCTCCCTGTGACACCAAGGGTGCATCCTCACAGCAGCAATGATTTGGGTGGCAGCTCCCTGCTAAATTGACCCATCATAGTAACCAGGAGGTCAGCTCCAGGTCCGAGTGCAGGGCCACATGGGGATGTGAGGAGTAACGGGGGCATGCAGAAGCACCACTGCTGTCACACAACAGTTGCGTCAGAAGGAGAAGTTTCACTTTGGCTGTACCAGGGAGGAGATGACATTTGACCAGAAATACCTCGGAAGATTCATGAAGCGCCTCCCACCCCACTGTGAACTGGACAGCATTACTGTAATCCTCCTCCGTAGCCAAGGGCAGGACATGTCACATATTTTCAAAGCCTTAGAGAAGCAAACACTTGGGTGATCCCTGTCTTTTGATACCAGTATTACTAAGTGATAACAGCACCATTTGCTGTTAGCAGCAATGTCCTCTCCTTCTCAGTCCAGAACAGAGCTGTGGACCAGCCTGTTTTCCTCCTTTTCCTGCACAGAAGCCCACTGATACCACCCAGCCAAATCCACACTAAGTGGCTTATTCTCCCTTACCTGCCACAAAAGCAAAGCAAATTTGCCTGCGAGAAGGAGCACCACTCCCACTGGAAGTCTTCTCCCAAACTGAGAGGAGACCCACGTGTGCAGGCAGCAGTGCTGGCCAAGTGAGCTGGCTGGAAGTTAAAACCAGCAGAAAACTGCTGACATTTTTTCAGCAGGATTGATTTTCTGCTGGTCCACCTCCTAGCCATTCTCTTACTCTGCAGTCAGATGAACCTCTGTGCAAAGAATGGAGTATAAGGAGGTGTAAGTCAACAAACAGTGTAGGAAATGAAGTAATCATTAATTTCTAAATGCTCCTAAGCTGGGCTAGATGTGAACAAGAAGCCTACAGCGATGAGAAAGGGTGGACTAGATGACCTCTCAAAATCTCTCTTATGATTCCTTCTCTTGTACTCAAAAATTACTCCCCTCTTCCTCTGCATTTAATTTGTGAATAAGGCCAGAATTTCAGTTTTGTCCACAAACCATAAGTTGCAGCAAAGTACCTATTAATAGGTGAGTTTTCAGAGTTGCTGTTGTCTGGACCACTGCGCTTCTCCAGCAGCCTGGCATTACTTCCTTCAAGCTAATCTTGACCCAGCTAGGAGGCTCTGTAGATGAAAAAGCCAAAGGCAAAGCCTTTCTGGATATTAAATCAGGCATGCACACACATACACAAACACATCTCCATAGTTAAAAAACAGATCAAGTGCAGAAATTAGTGCTTGTCTTGACAAATCATATCTCCAACCCTAAACTCTGCCTGCTCAGTACCAGCAACCACAATTCATTTGCCTGCCCTTGGATTCAGCGAGACAGATCTCTGGCTGGCGTAGATGCCATGCCTTCCTTGTTTTCAGCAAAGATTTACGCATTGTGATACAGATGTCAAGGCATTTGAGGCTTCTTGTGTAAAATACAGCTGGGAGGACCCAGAGTTTACTATGAAAAGTGAGCAGTAGGTTAAACAGAAGGTGTCTAGCCTGAATGAAATATATCTGTATGGGCTGGGAGCCTCCAGTCCTCTAAGTGCTACCAACTTCAGTGCAACAATGTGGCTCCATACTCCATATTCCCCAAAGCAAACACAGCAGAGATTCATCTAGTTGGGGACACCATAAACCAACCCTTCCTATACTTTGGACAAGAGTGACCCATGGACATCAAGTGTCCCTGACCACTATCTTTGCTACTCCACACAAGAACCACCAAGTTCCAAGGGCAAACCCATTCCAAGGTTACAAAAGACCTTAATTCTGTCAACCTGCTCCTGCCTTTTGCCCTTCTACCTTCATCTAGTGCCGATAAAAACATGCCAGATTCATAGCCCCATAGGTCTAAGAGGAGCAACCTTGCAGCTTCATGGCCAGCTTTCCCACAAGGCTCATCAAGGATTTCTTGGCATCCTGAAAAAAACAATTAAAAGGGGAATAAAGACTTCACATCTACTTCACTTTCATCTCCTTTTGGCCATGACCATCCTAGGACTGTTGGAGGCCCAGGGTCCAGAGGCTTTCCTGTATCAGATCACACCCAAGCTACTTCTACACTGCATGGCAGAATTGGAGGTCAGTCAGGCTCCCATGGCAGATGATACAGGGTCAGTTTTTGCAGGGATGCATGAACATGTCACACAGGCAGCCCAAACGAGGCACTTCTCAGCAACAAATGCATTTCATCTCCCAGTGCCAGCACCTTGAACACTGATGGCTGCAGGGATGCTCAACCTCTACTACTACTACAGAGAAAAGCTGTGAAAACCTGATCCAGGGCCAGCTCCTCAAAGGCAACTAAGCACTTAAAATGGAAGTGAGGAACCTCTGAAGAGCTGGGACAGTCTGACTGCTTAGCTTTGTGAAGCAGCTCCAGTGTGGATGGTGCAATGGTGCAGAAAGAAAAGATGGAGATGACCTAACATCCCCAACTGTGCCAGGGTTGGCTGGACCCACACCACTGCCTGGCAGACCCAGGGGTCAGGTTCAGATCCAGTTCATCCTAGAGGACTCCAGGTCAAGTCTTAGTCTGCAGACGTGCTTTGCTGTTCTCACCTCAGCAACCTGGTGTTGAGATACTTAAGAAGGGGGTTATAGAGAGAACCTGGCTTAGCCCAACTGGAGCTGAAAAAGGATTAGTCCACCATAACACATGTGCCCTTGCAAGTGATCCCTAGAAATGTAGACCCCTCCTGAAGCCTTGCTACTGCCTTTGATGTGAACAGGTCTGCCCACAGACAGCAGAGATGGCAAAACCCAAAGAGGTCATTGTGGCCCCTCGTGAGCCTCATGGTGGGTTCTCCACTGTGCTGTGAGCCCCGGAAGATCCTTCTACAGTCCCACAACCCTCTGGCTACCTTCCTTGACATTCAGCAAGACATCTCCCACAGGCTTACCAGAGTGAACAAGAAACCTCTGCCTATTCCAGCATCCTTCGTTAAGTGACTTTTTCTGGCTTAAAACACCCCATGTCCCCCTGCGTGGCAGAAGGCAGCCCCTGCTGTGAAAATGCATCCAGCACGAAGTATCTAGCCCTCCACCCAAGTCCAAGGTCCAGGTTAGTCACAGTGTGTTAGGCAAAGAAGCCAGTTAGGTCTCTAACATGCTATGCCCCTTTTCTTGATTTTTTTTTTTCGGGTGATGTCATGCCCATCACCTTCACGATTCTCAGGAGTCTTTTTTAGCCAGGCTGGCCTTGATCCTGCATCGCAGGATGTAAGCTGTGATGGCACTACAGGCCCCCAGGCCAAAAAAGGAGATGCAGGAGAGATAGATGGAGAAAGGCCCGTGTCTTTTTAAGAAAATCTCCTGCCTGTTCTTGTAATCCAAGCAAATGGCCTCCAGCTGTGATAGGGTGCAGATGGCCAGGAAGGTGTGGAAGATCTGATGGGCATGGCCGACGATGTCGCAGGAGCCAGGGAAGTACTTCTCGGGAACTGGGCAGGAGAAGAAATAAGCACTGATAAGGAAAAACAGTATCTGGTACGTGTGGTACCAAGCAGCATCCTCCTCGCAGCCCCCCAGGTGACACACCACCACCCGGTGAGCGACAGGACTGATATCCAAGATGAAGGCCAGCCCGGCTGGGATCACCTGGCACATCTTCCTCATGATGGGGTAAGGCCGTCGGTAGCGGTATTTCGCGTAGCAGCAGCCAGCACACGAGAGCCAGCCACAGAAAGCAGCTGCCGGGAGGAAGAAAAGCCAGAATTTGTCATACCAGGCCTGGTCGGAGCTGTAGTAGAAGTGGGCCAGGGCACTACCGTACTGGTAGATGCTGACTCCGACGTAGTCCACGAAGTAGAAGGTGTAGTGGTACAGCTCCGATTTGGACTGCAGCAGGTGCGCCAGGAGGCTGCAGGTCAGGTAGGTGACAGAGGAGAGGACAAAAATGAGCAAAGGCAAGGACCACGCGTCCACGGGTCGCTGCTCGGCCTCCATAAACACCTTGAACCTCAGCAGCACGGCCAACGCCGCCAGGAGATGAGTCCAGACATTGACCACCTCGTTGTGCTTCTGGAAGAGGCTGAGGAAGTAGTACCGCCAGTCCTGCCCAGTGGGACGGTACCCGGCGTGGATGTACGGCTCGCGGAAGAGCTGTGGCACCTCAGCCTCCGGGACAGTGCACGGCATTTTGGGGAGGCCATCCTCCAGCAGCCGGGGCAGACGGCTGAGCTGCGGCCCGCTGAGGGACAGCGTGCTGAGGCGCTCCAAGATGGCCGTCATCGCCGGGAACGTCGTCCTGCTGCCCTGTGGGGAGGGGAGAAGGAGGAAATGTTAGTGGGGACGCATTGGGAAAATGGGACACATGTGGCCTGGCACAGCTTGTACTGCGGCCTACCCCCTGCTGCCACACAGAGCCAGGCAGCCCGGCCCAGCTTTAACTCTGCCTGAACCCAGGACACAGGGACGGTGCAGTGCAGTGCTAACTCAAGTTATGGCAAATGATTTTATGCATGTTGATACACTGGCTAAACAGAGCCCTGGGAACAGTGAAAAATACGCAGCCTTGTTTTCTGTTTTGATAAAGGAATTTGAGAGTAGGTTTCAAGGTTGCCAAAAAAATCATCAATTTTTTGGTATTTTCGCGCCTCCATTTTCAGTCGACATAAATACATTCCCTGCAAATTTTCAAACTGAATGTATAGAGTTGCCATCAGATATTCAGCTCAAAGAAAAATGTGATCATGTCTGTTTATTAGACTTTCATGAGACGTACCTTACCAGAGAAAAATATATCTCACTTCACAATCACGACTTATTCGCCTCATCACTTTTTGGCAGTATGTACAGTTGTGAACAACTATTTTCAAAGATGAAGCACAGGAAGAGTAAAATTCCATCCAAAATCTCTAATGAACACCTCGAGAACTCACTGAGAGCTGCAGCCACTTCCATCGAACCAGACTGATGCATTCGTTTCACAAAAACAAGGCCAGATATTCCACTAGTTTACTGTTTTTGTTGCTCTCTTTATGCTCTAATAAAAAATATATTAAAAAAGAGTTTTGTTTGTTACATACATTAACTATATTACGTATTTTATGTGCGGCCCAAGACAATTCCTCTTCACTCAGTGTGGCCCAGGCAAGCCAAAAGGTTGGATACCGATGCTGTAGAGGCAAGGGGCTTTTCTTGCCTGGGCAGACCTAAATTCAGCATGCAGGAGAATGTCCCTGCGGTTCAGCATAGGTGAGATAGCAACGTTACATCCTGCTCTTCATCCCCATCCCCGTGGCAGTCCCCACGGAGCTTGTTTAGGGGTAGCTGCCAATAAGGGGTGCAAGAAGCAGTTAGGGAAGATTTAGATTGGATATAAGAAAAAAGTTTTTTACAGCAAGGGTGGTGAAGCACTGGAACAGGTTGCCCAGAGAGGTGATGGATGGATGCCCCATCCCTGGAGACACTCAAGGTCAGGCTGGACCTGGCTCTGAGCACCCTGATGGAGCTGTAGGTGTCCCTGTCCATTGCAGGGGAGTTGGACCAGATGGCCTTTAAAGGTTCCTTCCAACTCAAACAATTCCATGATTCTTTGATTCTAAAGCACCTGTAGAGGGGATTTTTCACCTCTTCCCTCAGAACAAACCACTCAGGGACAATATTAGGATGTAATGATTCATCTAAGGGACAACTTGCTTTTCTTTAAGCAGATTTGGAACCAAATCATGGAGATTGCAAATAAACCTGGCTCCCCTGCCACATAATTGGCACCTGGTGTGCACACTCAGGGCTGCAGGAATGAGTAGAGGGAGAAGGGGAGAAGTGCATAGTTCCCAGCCCACAGCCCTCATCCCTCCTTGTCTATGAGGCAGCAGAGTTGGGAGATGATGGAGAAATGAGGGGCTCTGTGTCAAAGCTGGCTGCAGTTCAGGTCTCCAAGCCTTAGAGCACCCACAGAGCCAGACAAGATCCCTAATATCTGGAGATAACCTCACAGTGTTGAATTCACTCCCAGTACACTCGGTTTCCCTTCTACTTGACATGCTTTTCTTTCCTGCTGGTGTTTATGCTACATCAAAAAAAGAGAACTCATCAACTCATCACACGTGACTGTGCTTGAACTGAACTCGACGCTGATGGACCAGATTCTGTGCACCCAAGTGCAAGGAGATGGCCAGAAATAAGTAATAGGTAATAAGTATTTTGCCTGGGTGTGGGAAATGCCTTATTTTCATTCCGTAGCATCTGCTGCAAGAGGCAGAGGAATGGTCTGAGTGGGTACACAACAGGAGACCCAAACCAGGCTGGTGACACAGAGCATGGTGTTAACAGCCAAGAGGAAGTGAAAGCAGAGACGGGATCTGACAAACAGTCCCAGGGTGAGCTAGCACAAAGAACAAAGTCAGAGCAGACTCTGTGCTGGCTTGCAAGTCCCACTTCCCCTCGCAACCCAAAGCCTCTGATACTACACAAAATATTTTCACTTTACTTCCTTATTCAAGCAGAAGGGAGCTGTCATAACTGACAGTTACTGCATTTCCCAGCCAGTTCCCTCTCTCCTTGTGCTTTCCAGGCTTTCTCCATTAGCACCTTCCAGGCCTGGTTTTTTGTTTCTTTTTCCCCTTCTTTGCCAAAGGTGGGTGCTGAGTCTGCTGAAGCTGCATGAGCTACAAGAGCTGGAAGGGAAGCAAATCTAGATTCTTAGGCACCTCTACGAGGGGACGGCATGAAAAAGGGACAACACTCGCTGTCCTCATTCTTATTGTAGGTATGTTCATGTGATACAGTCTGTTCTGGCTCCTTATACCTGATGGAGAAAGAAAAAACTCATTCTTTCAACTTATTCTAGACTTCAGCTTCAAGGCAGAGCCCAGGCAATGCTACGCAGCATTGCAGTACTCCCTCTGTTACCCTATATGAACGCTACAGAGCACAACACTACATGGGCTGCTATGGGGAAAGTTAACTCCATCCTAGCCAGACCCAGTACACAGGTTAATGGCTGGATTTGATGACCTTGAAGGTCTTTTCCAACCTCAATGGCTCTCTGATCCTTTATCTCCTAGGGATGAGCTGGACAGGACTTGAGGCTGAGCACGATATGGTGGGAAGGGCAGGGAGGTTTTATGGATGTTGTCTCTACTGAGATGATGTTTGACTTCCTGGTCTAGATGCAAAGAGGCTACAGGAAGTCTTTGTGTATTCACATCCCTGGGCAGGCTCTGCAACACTCCCCATGAACTGGTGGTGTCCCTCCAGGACAGGCAGTTTTGAGCCATGGCAAGCAGTTTCTCAGAGCTTTGAGCACAATCCCATGACCCAGCCACAATGGTGCATTTTGCAGCAGCATGCCTGCTTCCAGAACAGGCTCCCAGGGGTCTGCATGCACCAGGCACAGCCCCAACACACTGTCAGCCAAGGCAGCCACTGCCTCCAGGTGATGGCTACAGGCTGTATTCGCAGGTTTTGCCCCGTGGAAAGGTGTGAGTAGGGACTCTGAAGTGCTTTGGGTGTTCTAAGCACTCCTACCCTGTCTGTTCACTTGCCTTAATGTGTTTTCTGCCTCTCCCAGCTCTGATATAACCCAAGCAAGAGGCCTTGAACCCCATCTCCCAGCATCCCTTTAACCAAGCGTGGTCCAAGGATTTGGGTCCAAGTGTGGTCCAAGGACAGGGGCTCAGTGCTGCATCTTCATCCCAGCTCATCCCAGCACAGTGCTGGAAAACTCTCCAGGAAGGTACAAAGGCACTGAAGCCAGGGATGGGGCTCATGGTGGCAAGGCACAAAAAGAAAGGGCTTCCAAAGTTCCCCAAGCGATGGAGAAAATGGGTTAACGCTCATGCTGACCCCATGATATCAGGAACTGAAAACCAGCTTGGATATGGCCCAGATTGGACAAGCAAAGTGCAAAGAGAAAGGTGCAAGGATGCACAGCAGTGCCAGGGGCGTGTTGTGTTTTCCACTGCCCCTGGCACGGCTGCTTTGCATGCTGATGAGGATATGAGAGGGACAGCAGCATCTGTACCAGGCACAGGCTGCCTCTGGCTTGCAGACCGGGATTTTGCCATGGTCTCATTGGGTTCAGCAAGCACTGCCCTTGAGCAGAGCTAGGAAAGGCTGGGAGCTGCTCTGAGAGTACAGAGATTCTTCCAGGCAGGCTTGCAGGGCTGGGAAACGCCCAGTTTTAACATCAGGCAGAGGGAGGTGCAGACATTTTCAAAATAACAGCCCGAAATGACAAGAAGCACATCCGATGCTCAGACAAACAGTGAGTAAATCAGGACTCCAGCAGGCTTACATTAACCCAAACTTGTGACACTCAGCAGCGAGAACAAGTTGGCAACTTCCAGCGATCATGTGATGGACAAAGCAACGAGCAATTACAGAAAAGAGAGCGAGAAGGGGAATAATAATAAGAAAAAAAAGAAACCCCAAGGTCGGCACTGGCTGTTTCGTGCTCACAGAGCCCCTATTCTTCCCCTCCCACGGGGGTGTTGGAGCGGCTGAAAGCCACATTCATTGTCGGAGCGTCTCGTTGCCATTCCGTCCTCGCTCCCATCTCCGGGGGATTCAGTTATTTTGGCTGCTCCCAATTAACAGCAACCAAGTATCGTTTGTTCAGGGCCAGAGCTGCCAGGAGGGAGTGGATGGTGGCCAGGAGGGATCATCGCGGCCACAATAAGAACTGCGGCACAGAAGAGGAACGATCCCACTCCAATTTTTCTCTCCCTTTCTTCAAAAGTAATTGGAAACCCGAGCTTTTTCCCAGCTCTTTTGCTTTTGGTCACAGTCTAATGGAAGGGTTTGAATGAGAAAATTTCCTGCAGGGCACGGCTGATTTTCCCACCAGCCTGGTCTTGGTGTTAACTCTCTGTAAGTGAGGCTGCAGCAGTGGGATGTATTGACTTGCAGGCACTGGGCACTGACACAGGCAGCACCTGCTTACAAAAAGGCAGCAACTCCTGGTTAACAAAGCAGAGGGGACTGGAGAACCTAGCCGTGGGGCAGTCTTTAATAAAAGCATTGCATTTATAAAGAAAAGTGGCTGTGGACAGCATGAAAATAATAATTCAGTCCTGAATTCTGCTCTTCTGAAAGTTGAGCCAAAGCCCCTTGGAGGCACCATGGGTCAGTTTGGACCCTGGACTTTTATTCTGACCTCTTACTGGGGTATGCTTGGAGGGAGCAGTTAGGATCATGACGCCAGCTCCTCGGTCCCATGCTGCCTGGTGTTCTGGAAATGACTCCACCAGAGATAGGAAATGAAGAGGAGACCCCAGCCTGGCTCATAGCAACAATCCTGCATCCTCTTGGCACTACCAGAAAAGTAGAAATCCCCCAAGTGCTCAGGATTTCTATAAATTGGGTTTCCACCTCCCAGGCTATTAAATGAGTCTACAAATCCTCACCTGCCTGATGAGAGCTTGGTGTTGTGCTCCTGATGCACTGCTGTAACATACCTGGCAGGGCTGGGACTGCAGAACAGAACACCACACTGAATATTTTATTTTCCTTGACATGTTTGTGTGCTCAGTTACATCTACATCAGCCCAATAGCTGTGTTAGGAGTGCTCACCCAGCAAGGACTGTGTGTGGGTTGGGACGCTTTGGAAGTAAATAGGTGATGTAGAATCATAGAACCATCCTGGCTGGATAATACCTTCAAGATCATCAAGCCACAGAATGACAGAATGGTTTGTGTTGGAAGGGACCTTAAAGTCCATCCAGTCCCAACCCCTGCCATGGGCAGGGATACCTTCCACAGCCCAGGTGCCCAAAGCCCCATCCAGCCTGGCCTTGGGCACTGCCAGGGATGGAGCACCCACAGCTCTCTGGGCAGCCTGTGCCAATGCCTCACTGCCCTCACTGTGAAGAATTTATTTCTTATATCTAATCTAAATCTCCTCTATTTTAGTTTAAAGCCATTACCCTGGTCCTATCACTATACCCTCTGACAAAGAGTCCTTTCCAGCTTCCCTGTAGGCCCCCAGAGATACTGGAAGGCCATGACAAGGCCTCCCTGAAGCCTCCTCCAGGCTGAACACCCCCAGCTCTCAGCCTGTCCCCATAGGAGAGGTGCTCCAACCTCTGAGCATCCTTATGACCTCTTTTTGACCCACTCCAACAGCTCTATGTCCTTGTGCTGGGGCCGAGAGCTGAACATGGTGCTCCAGGTTGGGTCTCATGAGACCTCACCACCAAGTCCAGCCATCACTGTGACCTACTGAGTCCCAGCACTAAACCATGTCCCTTAGCGTTTGACCAGTGGAGTCACCGTCCCTGGAGGTGTTCAGGAACCATGGAGATGTGGCACTGAGGGACATGGTTTAGTGGGCATGGTGGGGATGGGTTGATGGTTGGACCTGGTGATCTTAGAGGTCTTTTCCAACCTTAATGACTCTGTGATTCTATGATACTGTGATTTACTGGAGACCTGGAAAGTAGCCTTAGTTCTGCTAAGAAGCAAAGCAACCTTGTGGAAAATTCCACATAAAAATTTATAGCCCAAATTCTACCTTTCTGTATACATACATTGCACAGAGCTGAAGCAGGGTTTGTCCAAGTGTGTGTTAATCAGGAAATTAATGCCTGACGGTGCCAGGACAGTGGCCATTGAGGATGGCAGGAGATGGCAGGGTCCCCTTGCTGCTGGCGGTGGCATCTTCCCTGCAATTTCTGGCCAGGAAAGCAGCCAGGCTGGCTGCCAGCTGGGTCGTGCAGAGCTGTGAGTGCCTCTCAACACAGGCTCAGCGTTGGGCTGGATCCAGGGGATGAGAGCAGTGGGGACAGCGGTGTCAGCGTCATGCTTGGAGGGGATGGAGTAAAAAGCTCCTGCAGCAAAGCTGGGGGGACACAGCATCCCACCAAGGTCCTGTGGTGCTTTGGGCACCCAAAGTTAGGAAATCCAAGACTTGGCTGTGGGATGTATTAGAGCCTTGAAGCCAGAGCCAGACATCACATGCAGGGCTCTGATTTTCACAGCACTGAATCTCAGCTCTGGGTATGCCTCTCTTGCAGCTTTACCAGGGCTGTGTGCTGCTTCCATGTTCCCCTGAGCCCAGATGATGACCTAGAGATGTATGGGGGTGAGAAGAACATGGACCAGCTTTCTCAACCCTCCAGCAAATCCATCAAAAATTGCTCAGGATTGAGGTATTATTCCACAACTTCTCTTCCTGACCTCACAACACTGTTTGCTCTTTCCAGATCTGCTCATCAGTTTCTCTCCCCACACACACTCAAAGCTTTTGGGTAGGTGTGAAATCCCAGGGAGCAGTCTCCACCCCCCAGGTGGAGCACCCAGACCTTAGGGCTCATCAGCGACCAAACAAGAGCAGGGCACACTCCCCATCAACGACCAGTTTGTCACTGCCAGTTTGTTAGCAAACACCCAGCACAATTTTGGATCAGCCACCCACATGCAATTTGGGTAAATCCACCGTATTTTGGGGCAAGGAGGGCTTAGGCACGCAGCGAGCTGTGCCCTGCCAGTGAGCTGTCACTGAGTCGTGCAGGGACCGCTGATGGAGGGGGGTGACTGACCTGACCTGCTTCAGATGCCAACACTGGAATGAGATGAATAGTGCCACAGAAATGCCCATTTTTCTCCCCACGGGCTGAAAAGGGAGCTTGGATTTGTTTCAGCTGCATCTTGCTTTAGCGCCCTCCATTTCTGTGGGATACAGTATCCCTCCATCCCTGTGCACGCAGCATCCCTGGGGCCACTCTGCCCACAGTGGGGCCACTGGTCCTTTCCTAAAGCCACATGAATACAGGGTCCCATCGATGGGACAAACCTCAGTGCCAACCCGAAAATCCCTCCTAGCTCAGACCTATCTGCTGATGGGACACCCATCTGCCTGCAGGCAGAGAAACCACAACCCAACCAGCTGCACATTTCTGGGGACCCAGAGCACTGCTAGAAGACGTCCCAGAGCCTCCAGGCTGAGCTTAGCTTTATTACAAACACTCTGTCCTCTACAAAAGCCCAAAAACGTTTTGAAGGCTGCAGATTTTACAGCTTCGGTCAGCAGAAAAAAATGTCCATCCATCACATGTGGCACCGCAGGCAGCGGGATGCCGGGAGAGCCTGCAGCTGTGTGCCAGCCCCTGGGGCTGCAAGCCCTCATCTCTCATCCTCCCTGTGCTCAGAGTCCTTGTCCCCATCTTTCCATGTGGCTTTGAGGTAAGCAGTGGGGCATGAAGCCCCTGGTAAAGGAGCAGATGGCAGATTTCCCCTTGCAAATACGGGATGCTGGGAGGCATCCCATAGGCTTGCTGGGGAAAAGCAAGCAGAGGGCATAGAGCGTATGCATGGAGGACATAACGTATGTTAGGATGTATGTGTCCCCGTGTACATCCAGCTCGCATTAGCACCGCCCATCATCACAGCCCCCAGCAGCTTTCCAGGGCAATTTGTTGCTTCTGGGGAATTTCTTGCAGCGTGCACAGATACTGCAATTAAAGGGCCGCTGGGCTGACCCCTGGAGCACTCTGTAAAGTGCATTGGGAGCTGACTATTAAGCTGGTACACGAGTCGCTCGGGTGGGACAAACAGCTGCAAGCACAAGCACGTGAGCCGTCCTCTTGCTGTGCTCTGGGTTTGCTGCTCAGCCCTCCCTGCTCCACGCTGGGGGGGGGACGGGACGCAGCCCTCTCCTTGGCCTCACGCTCCAGGCACAGCTTCAACACAAATAAACCCAAGCAGCAACGCCTGTGGGACAGCGATTCCCGCGGGCTGGGGCCGTTAAACAACCCCTTAACGGGAGGAAATGTGCAAGGGTTTGTGGGTTGGCTCAGCGGGGCTGCTTCTAGGAACTGTTTGCGATACGCAGCATCCCTGGGAGCTGAGAGCAGCCCGCATCCCCTCCCAGCCCCAGCAGCAAGCAACAACAGCCCCCACAGCCTGGATCCTGCCCTTTTTCATGACCTTCTCATGATTTCAACATCGCGTTCCCTGGGTGGAGGCACCCACATCCTCACCCTTTTGTAGGCAGCAGTTCCCTGGCAAACCGCTCTTAGGGTGAAGAAGGGTCTCCCATACAACCATGGATCATTCCCCATTTGTAGGTCGTCCACGACTGTGGAGTTGTGGAGCCATTTCCTGGCATCACCAATCCCACGGCATCCAACGAGAAAGGTGCATCTCCATCTGTGACGCAGAAAAGCGTAACTTCCCCCCAAAAATGAGATGCTCGTGCTGGTTTCAGTGGGGAAAACACAACGCACAGCCCCAGGAGCAGGGAACAATCCCTCCATCAGCCTTTGGGGCTGTGACACGGGTGTGCCAGGGGACACAGGTGCCTGCGGAGCCAACAACGGGAGGGGGCTGCTCATGGCACACCCCGAAATTCCACCGTTCCAAAAGACTCCGGTGGTCAGACTCCCGCAATGGTCGCAGATTCACGGGGACACCACCAAACCCAAGGAGGACCCCGACCCCAACCCCATCACCATAGAAACGGGAGCGGACGCGGAGCGGTTCCTTCGTTCCCTCTCTCTTCCTCCCCCTCCCTAACCCCCCCCCCCCCCATCCCCGAAGAGGC
>WBMW01002122.1:0-22311 GCA_013396635.1 Penelope pileata | reverse complement strand
CCGGCAGCGCGGTGGCACCGGGGCCGCTCGCCCGCACTCACCGCCCTCCACCGCCGCCAGCAGCGCCGCCGCCGCCGCCGGGCACCGAGCGCATGCGCCCAGCCCCGCCCCGGGGTGTCCCGCCGGGCGGGGACTGCGGCGGAACGGGGGGAGAGGGGAGAGGGGAAGGGAGGTCGGGAGCTGCCGTCTTGGGGATGTGACAGAAATGGAAAGAGGGGACGTCTGGGTGCGTCTGGTTCTACCCGTGATCCAGCAGAGCCATCTCCAGCGCCTGGTCCGGGGCGGGTGTGCTTGGAGGTCACAGAACCACAGAATGGTAGAATATCCCCAGTTNAGGGACCTCAGCTGCTCCTCACACCTCCTGCCCTCCAGACCCTTCCCCATCTTTGTGGCTCTCCTTTGGACACTCTCTGTCCCAAAATAGCCCTGTTTTGGACTCTTTCAGCATGTCCACATCTCTCTCATGCTTCTTCATGGCCCAAAATGTGAACACATGGAAACTTCTGAATGCTCTTTTCACAGATGTTAACATTTCTGTGTTCCTCATGTCTGCAGAAGGGCAACGAAGCTGTGAAGGGTCTGGAGCACAGTCTTATGAAGAGCAGCTGAGGGATCTTGGGTTGTTTGGTCTGGAGAAGAAGAGGCTCAGGGGAGACCTTATTGCTCTCTACAACTCCCTGAAAGGAGATTGTGGTGAGATGGGGGTTGGTCTCTGCTCCCCTATAACAGTAATAGGACCAGAAGTGATGGCCTCATGTTGTGCCAGAGGTGGTGCAGGTTGGATATTAGGAAAAATTTCTTCTCAGGAAGGGTGGTCAGGCACTGGCAGAGGCTGCCCAGGGAAGCGGTGGAGTCACCGTCGCTGGAGGTGATCAAGAACCGTGGAGATGGGGCACTGAGGGACATGGCTCTGTGGGCATGGTGGGGATGGGTTGGGGTTGGACTTGGTGATCTTAGAGGGCTTTTCCAACCTTAATGATTCTGTGATTCTATGAACAAACCAACGGAGGGTACGTTACTGCCTCTGAGATGACATGGAGGTGCAAGGGCTGACTATGCTGCCTATCAACAGACCCAGAAGAGCTCAGTCTTGATCATCACCATGCCAACACTGCCAAGGGTTGAGCAATTACAGGTTGTAGGCCAGGGCTTAAGGACAATTAATTACAGCGATTTGTGTGTAAGCCGCTCTAGTTTTACTCCCTGTTCTAAAATTGTAAAATTGAATTTGATGGGAAATGAGTTTATGAGCAAAACAGCAGGAATACTCATTTTGCAGAGGCAATGGGGACAGTTCTGCAGGAGAAGCAGCCCCGGAGCGGGACTTTCCAGCTCTGATAACATCACTGCAGGCTGCAGGAACCTGTGGGCATGCGGGTGGGGGAACCATAGGGTGAAGGAGCGGGACAGATGACCTCCATTTCCCCTTGTCATCTCACTGAGGGATTTGTCTGGGATATGCTCAGCAGCTCCTGGCCTCCTTAATCACATCTTGTGTTCATTTTCTGGCAGCTTGTTTTGCAGGCGGATGTTGTGCAACGAGAGCTTTAGGGGCAATTTGCTTGCTTGCTCCATGACCTGCTCCCTGGCAGCTGGTTGCTGTGCTCCCAGCTGCTCGGCGCTGCCTGGTTTTGGTACTTTACACCTTGAAATGAATCATCCCTGTTCCCTTAGAGGCAAACCCCAGGCGTGGTTGTGTTTGCTCAGGGGATTGTTCCCAGCAGGTTGTGCCAGGCTGGGCTCTCCCTGCCCTTCACACTCATCTGATAGGATTCAAGCAGGTTCCTTACCCTCAAATAGGTGTGCACGACCTGGGTAAAATGGATGTGAGCCCCTCAATCTTGGGGGTGAGGCCTGTCCTTCACCAAAATGCATCCCAACACCCTGTGTCCACACTGTGCTGCTCAAGGAGAACAAAGCAACTTTGCACCCAAGACAACTGGGATATTCAGAACCACAAATGGGATGCAGAAAGCAGAACGAGCCACCTGCTTTAGGATGTAGTAAACAATAGCAAAATGCATTATCATAGTGGAGTGACAATGCACTGTGCACTGCTGTCTGATGACAGATGAAAGAACTCCTTTCTTTCCACAGCACAGACTTTATCCTTGTGGTTTGGCAGGATTTAGGCTAGATGGGTATTGTTAAAGATGGCAAAAGGAAGGGCAGTTTTGGGAAGGATATAAACCTTGATTCAAACCCAAATCTCCAGCTTGTGGGTCTCAGGAAGGAAATTTCTCTGTGGATGTAGGAATCTGTAACTCTTATACAGGGTTTCCTTTCATCTTCCTCTGTAACAACACACGTGAGCCCCAGCGTGCTGGGTTACAGGAATACTTTGCAATCATCCTGAATCCTGCTCATATGTTTTCTATAACTTAAAATTCAGATAAACAGCTCTAAAAGTCCTGGGCAGCCCTTGCAGTCAGAGGGAAGCACTGAACACTGAATTTTGCCACCTCCCATTGTTCCCCCACTGCAGACTGCATTGCACAACCGGTGTGTGACACTTTGGGGTCAGGGCTTTTCTGCCTCGTGGGGCCGAGCACACACCGTGAGAGTCAGATGAGGATTGCTAATGTTGCTCACATTGCCACACATGCAGCTTCCCATCTTCCAAAGCCAGGCATCACTTCTTTAGTGACGACTGGATCCTGCCTGGTGGCCAAGGGCTGGGATTGCTCCCAGTAAGTGGGACCCTGTCCCTGTTACAGTGCAGAGACGATGGTGCTTTGTGTACAGATGGGTGATTTCCAGGCTCAGAGTGGGGAAGAAAATGAGGAATAAAAAGAGCCAGCTGTCATGGTCTTTAGTAACGGCCAGACCTCATGATAGCAGATGAGCAGACAGAAATAGAATGCAAAACCTCCAGGGATGTATCTTTGGGCTGTTCTGACTTCCCTGGAAATGCAGTATTTTTAATTGCTGTATTTTTCTTCTGCACTACAGGAAAAGAGAGTGGTTCACCCTTGGGGCCCTGAGCATCAGGTGCAGAATCACAGAGTCACAAAATCACAGAATTGTAGGGGTTGGAAGATACCTCTAGAGATCATTGAGTCCAGCCCCCCTGCCAAAGCAGTTTCCTACAGCAGGTTGCACAGGTAGGCGTCCAGGCGGGTCTTGAATATCTCCAGGGAAGGAGACTCCACCACCTCCCTGGGCAGCCTGTGCCAGTGCTCCGTCACCCGTACCGTGAAGAAGTTCTTACACATACTGGTGCCCAAGTTCCTCTGCTCCAGTTTGTGGCCACTGCCCGTCGTTCTGTCCCCACACACCACTGAAAAGAGGCTGGCCATGTCCCTTTGCCTCCCGCACTTCAGATATTTATAGACATTGATAAGATCCCCTCTCAGTCTTCTTTTCTCCAGGCTGAACAGCCCCAGGTCACTCAGCCTCTCCTCATAAGGGAGATGCTTCAGGCCCTTTACCATCTTTGTGGCCTTCTGCTGGACTCTTTCCAGCAGATCCCTGTCCTTTTTGTACTGGGGAGCCCAGAACTGGACACAGGGCTCCAGGTGAGGCCTGGCCAGGGCAGAGCAGAGGAGGAGGATCACCTCCCTGGCCCTGCTGGCCACGCTCTTTTTAATGCACCCCAGGATCCCATTGGCCTTCTTGGCCACCAGGGCACACTGCTGGGTCACGGCCACCTGTTGTCCACCTGGGGGTCCTTCTCCGCAGAGCTCCTCTCCAGCAGGCCATCCCCCAACCTGTACTGATGCGTGTGGTTATTCCTCCCCAGGTACAGGACTCTACACTTGTTGTTGTTACATCTCATGAGGTTCCTCTCTGCCCAGCTCTCAGCCTGTCCAGGTCTCCCTGAATGGCAGCACAGCCTTCCGGTGTGTCAGCCACTCCTCCCAGCTTCATATCATAAGCAAACTTGCTGAGGGTGGACACTATCCCTTCATCAAGGTCGCTGATGAAGATATTGAACAAGACCAGACTGATAAGAACAAGAACCCACAAGAACAAGAGGATTTTAGGTACCAGCTGTGCTAACGGTGAGCTGGCCGCACCCACCGGTGTGCACCAGGCTTTCTGCTCTGGGAAGCAAGAAGGTGGCTATGATGCATCCCAATATGCTAAAGGTCAGAGTTTTAACTTTTTACCTCCTTGCTGTGCTCTCCTGGTGAGATATGTGCAGCTCCCAGTGTATGTAAGTAAACAAATCCTATTAAAATACACTGATAGTGGTTTTCCGTGTTTCACTTCCCAAACCTAAGGGAAAAAAAAAAAAAAAGAGCTCAGTTTAAAGATTTACAGAGTGCGTGGGAATAACAAATACTTCAAGAAAATGACGTCAGAAATGCCTGAGATGGTGCAGATTCGATCGGGTGAAATTCTTCAGCCTATGTTATGTGAAAGGTCAGATTAGAGGAGTAGGAAGGGTTCCTCCAGCAGTGAATTATGTCTTCCACATTTGGTCCTGAAGTGGTGAGAGTCAAGAGGAATGTCCTCCTGCAAGGGCAAATTCCCTGATCAGCGTTCAGCTCCTGCAAGCGGAGCTGGGGGAGAAGCCAGAAGGGATCAACCCCTTTTATCTCTGGAAAATTTACATTGACAAAACCATCTCAACAGATTGTTTCACTTTCCTGTATCATTTCAATTATAAAAAGCATTTTTTTCTCCATTCATTCTATCTCATTACACTTCTGCTTTATTATATTTAAAATCTCAGCTCCAATGTGTTGCTTGATGATGAAGTAACACTCCATGGAATTTGGGATACTCTTTCCCCAATTTTGGAGCTGTGAATGAAGCACAAGCCTCTCCCCTCCAGGGGTGAGATGAGGTTGCTCAGCTAATAGATGGTAACTTGAAAATTGACTTCTGGCTTGAAAATTGATTTTAGATTAAACTGAGGGAAATAGAGAGGCCGGGAGGGACCACAGAGTTCCCAAAACGGGATCCCAGAAACCTTGTGCACATGAGATGTAAAGAAAATGCAGCCCTGGATATTATTCCTACACCTGCCCATGACTTTTCTGGGCTTTCATTCATTTCTCTGTGAGCTCTGCAGCCTTGGCTCTCCATGCATTTAGGTGCCTAATTCCTGTTGTGTTCAGGTGGGTGTGAGGTGCCACAACACCTCCATGAGTCTGTGCTTCACTGTGCCCAGTCCCAACTGAGGTGAAAGGTAGAGAATTGCACAAACCCGAAGAATAAGCACGTCGTTTTGTTATAGCTTTAATTATTCCCACCAAAATGCTCATTTTTAATGTTTTCTACTGTAAATCTGAAACTTCTTGACAGCCACAGATGGAGCTAACTCAAACCCAAACACCCCTGGTTGGTTTGTGGCTGACAGCACTGCATGGCAGGAGTGGGCTGGGCACAGCTCTCCTCCCCACTGTTCCATACCAGGAACATCTTTGGTAGCAATATGGCTTTAGAATATAGGATCACTCCCCCACCCACCACCAGAGTGCTGACAAACACAACAGTTCTGTGGCCATGCCCTGCTCACAGCCTCCATCTCTTCATCCTGCTGCCTTCTCGACCTGTTGCAATGAATTATTCACACAGCAGCTGCTGCACCGCAGCAGTTGCTATAGGCATGCTCATGAATAACAACAGGCAGCTATTTTTAGCCCTAACTCTTGTTACCTTCCCTCTGCTTTTGCTTTCACAGCCAGCTCGGTAGCTTCAGCAGGAGGAGCCCTGCAGTGCCCTACAGCACTCCTACGGGGTGGGACTCAGAGCAAGAAAACTAAACGTGTTTTTTTGTGATTTAGATCTACAGGTCTGAAGCCCACCCTGTTTCCTCTGGATGCAGCGAACAGGAGTGCATGAGGAGCCACCTAATGCAAGAGGCCATCGCCTTCTATCGCAAGAGATTTCTGCTCCTGCATCCAGCTGTTAGCTGCAGCAAAGCCAGCAGGCTGTGTCCACTGCTGGATGTTATGGGCCATCTACTGTAGAGAGAGAAATGCTGTCTCAGAGCTGCAGTTTCATGCTGTGATCTGACACCTGTAGGATGCACTGTGTACAGGGTACCCTGAGTCCTCTGGGGATTTGCACAGACTGATTCCTTCCCACTGGCTGCTCACACTGTCCTTGCTGAGATCTGGTGAACAGGGCTGAAGGCTTTCACTGGCACTCCTCTCTGCTGTCTTCACTCAAATTGCCTGCAATGAAACTGAGAAATCTCCATAAAATCCTGGGACGGGCTGGATCTGAGCAGGGAGAGCGGCTCTGGGGCTAGAACTGCACGGAAAATTACAAAAAAATAAAGAAAACAGCAGCAGAGCACAAGATGCTGCATTCCTGCCAACCTGTCAAATGCAGTGATACCCCAACAAGTTACTCCAGAGGCCTAAAAATTTGGGAAGGGAAATCAACCCATCATTTTAGAGGGATCTGGTGCAGATAAGGGAAAGAAAAAGAGGAAAAAGGGCAGCGATTGCTGCCAGCTCCTCCTGCAGGTCGGAGAACTGGAGCTGCTCCCTCTGCTGAGCTGTGGTTCTATGATTCTCAGCCCGCTGATGGTTCCGAAGCTGGGGCAGGACTCCGCGACCAGAGCCCAGATCCCTGATCCCATCCCGGAGTCCAAATCGCAGATCCCGGCCCGCCCGGCCCGACCCCATGCGGGGAGCGCTGCCCCCTCTGAGACCCGCCTCTCCATCTTCTGCGCGCCGATTGGCTGCCGCGGCCGCGCGTCAACTCCCCGCGACTTCCCTCCGCCTACCATTGGCTGGAGCCCGGCGGCACCGTCCAATGAGCAGCGGGACTGCCCCCGCCGTGGCGGGAAAGCTCTCGGTTTTGGCGCCAAGGGAGGAGCTCGGCGGCTGCGATCGGAGCCGGGGTTTGGGGTCGGGCCGCGGATTTTGCCGGGGCCCTTTTAGGACCAAGCCGGTGCCTCTCTGTTTGTTACCACCTTCCTCCGCCTCCTCCTCCTTCTCTTGCAGCAGGGTCCCCGCGGCCCGCCCGGCCTCTCCGAGCGGCCGGCAGCATGGCAGCCCCGGCGGGCGGGCTGGAGGACGCGGAGCTGCGGGAAGCGCAGCGCGATTACCTCGATTTCCTGGACGATGAGGTGAGGAGCGGGGTGCTCTGAGGTGCTGCATCCTCCCCATGCTCCCGCGGACGGGGATCACTTCGCCTCCCATCTCCCTCCCTCGCCACTGGAACTGACTTCTTCCCAGGGCGGAAATCGCGCTGCACAAATGATGCGAAACGGATTTTTTTTTGTCGTTCTCCTTTATTTCTGCAGGAAGATCAAGGGGTTTACCACGGCAAAGTGCGGGACATGATCAGCGAGAACCAGTACCGCCTCCTGGTCAGCATCAACGACCTGCGGCGGAAGAACGAGAAGAGAGCAAACCGGTGCGTGGGGTGACTCTGGTGGGGACCCCGTGGCTAAAAAGGGCCCAACCTCCTCCTGCGCACCGCAGGGGCCCTGTGGAGAAGGCAGACCTTCTCTTTCCCGTGTGCCATCCATCCCTTCCAAGCTTGTGATCCAGTGATTTGGCTAAAGCTGTTTGTTTGAGGATTTACAGTGAGCCGTGGTTGTTGACGTGATGTGAATCATCTCATTTTTAGGATTTTGGGGCCTTTTTGCAGGAGACTTGAAAATTGTATAAGTACGTGACAAGAGGTAACAGTCTTAAGCTGCACCAGAGGAGGCTCAGGTTGGATATTAGGAAAAAATTCTTTTTAGAAAGAGTGGTCAGGCACTGGCAGAGGCTGCCCAGGGAGGTGGTGGAGTCACCGTCCCTGGAGGGGTTCAAGAACCATGGAGATGTGGCACTGAGGGACTTGGTGGTGGGCATGGTTGTCATGAGTTGATTGGTGGATTTGATGATCTTAGAGGTCTTATCCAACCTTAATGATTTGGTGAGGTTTTACGAATATGATCGGGCTTACTGACCTTCTGGCTCTTGGTGTCCAGGATTTTTTTAAGTCATATTCCCAATAGTGTGCGGAGGCATCTGGAAAAGCTTCCCTAGAGCTGTCTGTGGAGTAGGCAGAAAGGGACTGCCAGGGAGCCTGCAGCTCCCAACCATCATCTCCCTCTGTTTCAGGCTTTTGAGCAATGCCTTTGAGGAGCTCATCGCCTTCCAGCGCGCTCTGAAGGATTTTGTTGCCTCCGTCGATGCCACCTATGCCAAGCAGTTTGAGGACTTCTACATCGGGCTGGAGGGCAGCTTTGGCTCCAAGCACGTCTCGCCACGGACGCTGACCGCCTGCTTCCTGAGCTGCATCGTCTGTGTGGAGGGCATTGTGACAAAATGTGAGCCTGGGGGCAGGTCTGGGTGCCTGGGGTGTAGTGTGCAGGCTGAGGTGTGTTGTGGAGGGACTGTGCAGCGAAGAATCCTTGAGGACCATTGGCTGGACAACCTGAGCAAGGGGGACAGGGGACTTGGCAGAAGGTCTGGATGTTGGGATGCTCTTTGGTGTAAGGAACTACGCAAATCTTGACATGCGGTGCGTCCTGGTTGCCAGCACTTGTGCCCCACACAAGTGGTGGGAATCTCTTTGGGGATTGCCTGTTGACAGATGGGTGGGACTTCCTGCTCCTAACTCTTCTTTCTTCCATACCCAGGCTCTCTGATTCGTCCAAAGGTTGTCCGGAGCGTCCATTATTGCCCAGCTACCAAGAAGACTATTGAGCGGCGATACACGGACTTGACATCCCTGGATGCTTTCCCTTCCAGCTCTGTCTACCCTACAAAGGTGAGCTGAAGTGGCCTCATGGGGAGTATCTGTGGGTTCCCACAGGGAGAACGTGCTGGCTCTGAGGGCAACCTGATTTAGTGGGTGGCATCCCATGGGCAGGGGGCATGGAACTGAGTGGGCTTTGAAGTCCCGTCCAACCCAAACCATTCTGTGATCCCGTGATTGCTGTCCTGGAGGGTTCATGGACCCTTGGGCAGAGGGATTGCCTTGTATGTGGGAATGGAAGAAGGCTGACTTTAGCTGTGTCCACATTGCACATACATTCTTCTGCATGGATGATGTGTTACCACTGCCTGCACTAGGGGCAGAGCTTGGAGAGATCTAATGGAGCAGCACTGCTGGGTGCAGACAGTATTAAACCTGGGAAGGTGGAGAGCTGCTGAACCCCAGGATCTGGTAGTCCTGGTAAAGCAACCCTGTGCAGTGCTTTTTTGTGTGTTGGGTGGTGCTCTTTTCCCAACCCTAAGGTGGCCCAGCCCTTTTCCCTGTGATCCCAAAAAATGCTGCTAATCTTTTTATTGCTTTCCTTCCTCCTTAAGGATGAAGAGAATAACCCTCTGGAAACAGAGTTTGGCCTCTCGGTCTACAAGGACCATCAGACCATCACCATCCAGGAGATGCCTGAGAAGGCACCAGCGGGGCAGCTGCCACGCTCGGTGGATGTCATTCTGGATGATGACCTGGTGGACAGGGTGAAGCCTGGGGATCGCATCCAGGTGGTCGGGACGTATCGCTGCCTGCCAGGAAAGAAAGGAGGTTACACGTCGGGGACGTTCAGGTGAGCTTCTTTTGGCTTGAAGGACAACATCAGCCCTCCCACTACTTTTTAGTAGGTTCACATCTCTGGAAGATGAGGTAGAGGTAGCCATCACATAGCTAGGCCAAATACTGGTTTAAATCACTTGGAAATAGTTTGCAGCTGGCTGCTTAGTATCAGTGTTGAATTGTGAGCTCTGTCTGTGCACGGAGTGGGTTGGGTGCTCCTAAAGATTCTCCATTGCTGGAGCAGTGCAGTCAGGCAGAGGGTTTACAGCTCTTGGAGCTCTCCAGCCCCTTCCAAGGCTTCCTAGAGCAAATGACCCTGTAGATGTTTCTGCTCTGTTGTTGCTGTGCCCCCCATGAGCTCTGTGAGGTTTACAGGTGTGGTCATGGCTGTGTCACTTTTCCAGGACTGTCCTCATTGCCTGCCACGTGAAGCAGATGAGCAAAGATGCTCGGCCTCTCTACTCTGCTACTGATGTGGCCAAGATCAAGAAGTTCAGCAAGAATCGCTCCAAGGTATTTACTTAGGCCTTATTTCTGAGCTTGCCTTCTGCGATTTTCCACTTGCTTTCTTTGCATTTTCTGCCTAGGCTTTTGTCCATTCCTGTTACATTTTTTTGATTGCTACTTCTGCAATTGTAGGAGTTATGGCAGCTTTGCTGTGCGTAGCTGTTGAGATGGAGATCTGGCTGAGCTACGTGTGCCCTGACTGCTAGCAGGTTGCCAAAAAACCTCCTTTGCAGAAATCTGCTTTTCCTCCCAAAACAAAAGAACAGAATTAGATAACAGCCTGAATTTCTGAAAGGAAACAAAGGAGGAAATTCCAGTTCTTTGGCTGGGGAGGGAATGGGGGTCTGTCCCAGCCTCATTCTGTATTCAGGTTTTTGCTTCATAGTGTGAAAAGGAGAAAACATTCTCATGGGATTTGCTGCTTCCAGTGCTTGCTAGGTGTTCTAGGACTTCAGAGCCCCATTGAAAGAATATTCCAACCAGTCTTCTCCCTTCTAAATGATCTTCATCAATGCAGCTCTGTGATGGGAATGAGATCCCTTTTTTTGTGCTGAGATGGACTTGTGAAGAATTGCTCCTTGTTCTTATTTACTGCAATCCACTTATTGGGGTATGCTTTGCCTCTTCTGCCTTAGGATATCTTTGACCAGCTGGCAAAATCCCTGGCACCCAGTATCCATGGGCACGAGTTCATCAAGAAGGCTCTCCTCTGCATGCTGCTTGGAGGCGTAGAGAAGGTCCTGGAGAACGGGAGCCGCATTCGAGGAGACATCAACATCTTGCTGATAGGTCTGGAGGGGCTGAGCATGAGAAGCTGAGGCTCGTGTTGTGGGAGTGAGATGAGGGAGCTATTTCCTGGATGTAATTTTATAGAATTATTGGGTTAGTAAGGACCTGAAGGGGCCTCTGATCCAGTCGTGCACAGAGCAGAGCCAGTTTAATTGGTAGATCAGGTTGCTTTGGGAATTGTCCAATGAATTTTGAACATCTCTGAGGCTGGAATCCCGCAGCTTCTATGGGCCATTGTCCCACTGATCACCCTCAAAAAGATTTTTTTTAAATTTTGTTTTCCTTCTACTGTTCAATGGGGATTTCCTGTGATCAAAGTTTTCTCACTTGCCTCTGTTCCTGTCACCATCTTAAACCCCCAATTCCATCTTTCTCCTGTCAGGTTGTTGAGGAAGGCAAGGATGTGGTCTGTCGCCTTCTTTTCTGAAGGGTGAACAAACCCAGTTCTTACTTATATTTATTTCCCTACACAGCACCTAGGAGATGCGTGGTTGTTAAACCCAACCTTCTCTCTTTTAGGAGACCCTTCTGTAGCCAAATCCCAGCTGCTGCGCTACGTGCTGAGCACTGCACCCCGTGCCATCGGCACCACTGGCAGGGGCTCCTCAGGCGTTGGCCTGACTGCTGCTGTCACCACTGATCAAGAAACTGGTAAGGAATGGACTGGTCCCAGTGGGAGCTGGTGCAGGGATGCTGGTTAATACCTGGGAGGGACTCTGCAAGTGCTGTTTGTCCTTCCTGCAGTGGCACTTGCAGGACTTGCTTTGTCCACAAGCTTTGGAGCAATGGTAATGGCATTTTGGAGAATTTTCTCCACCTCTGGTAGGTGGTGGTCTTCAGTTCTACCAGGTGTACCCCATATGGGTGCTGGTGGGCAGCCAGGAGCCCAGATCTTTTCTTCTTCTTTTGGTCTCGCTTCTCAGCTTCAGTGTCGTCCTCCTGCCCTCAAGTTGGGTGGGAGATGGGCATCCCTGAGACCAAAGGTGCTACTGCTCTTTGAGGATTATCCTCCTCGCAAGGATCCTGTTGCAGTGGTGGGGGACAGCAAGACATACTTGGAGCTGTTAAACAGCATTGACCTTCTTTTCTTCACCTCCCACCCAGGTGAACGGTGTCTGGAAGCAGGGGCCATGGTGTTGGCTGACCGGGGCGTGGTGTGCATCGACGAGTTCGACAAGATGTCCGACATCGACCGCACAGCCATCCACGAGGTGATGGAGCAGGGCCGTGTCACCATCGCCAAGGCTGGCATCCATGCTCGCCTCAACTCCCGCTGCAGCGTCCTGGCAGCAGCCAACCCCGTCTATGGCCGGGTGAGTGCTGAGGTTTGCTGGTCCCCCCATGGGGAAGGCTGCTGGGAGCTGTCTTTATGGAGGAAGTAAAACCCAAAAGATCCCCCAGAACCAGTGACTTGGTTATTAGTAGAACGGAGATGCCTGAAGACCTGGTTTGCTTGGCAGCTGCTGCTGCTCATGGGTATCCTGGAGGTTTCTCACCCCATCTCAGCACTGCCTGGGTGCCTCAGGGCAGCCCAGTGGACCCTCAGCCTGGTGCCTAGTCTTTAGGGGCTGCCTTGGTGGCATCTCATTTCCAGGTGTTTGGTCCAAGCTGGAGAAGCCTGGTTGGGTTCGGGGCTGTCAAGCTCAGCCTTTTATGTCGTCTCCAGACTTGGTGTTTGATCTGAGATCATAAAAAATCATAGAATGGCTTGGGTTGGAAGGGACCGTCCATTTCCAACCCCCCTGCTATGGGCAGGGTTGCCACCCACCAGATCATGCTGCCCAGGGCCCCATCCCACCTGGCCTTGAACACCTCCAGGGATGGGGCAAAAAACAGCATCTTTCCTCACAAAGGAGAGCTACACCCGTCTTCCTGGGTGGGGAAAAGAGGCCTTACTGCTGCAGGAGGCTGGGTTTAGCATGGTGTTTTCAGTGCCCAGCTGTCTGAGCATCCATCCATACTTGAAGGCCTGGCTTGAGAGGGTCTTCCCATCTCCCCTAGCAGAAAACATTGGCCCATTGGAGTCTCTTGTAACCCCTTACTTCAACCTCTTGTAGTACGACCAATACAAGACACCCATGGAGAACATCGGCCTGCAGGACTCCTTGCTCTCCCGCTTCGACCTGCTCTTCATCATGCTGGACCAGATGGACCCCGAGCAGGACAGGGAGATCTCGGACCACGTCCTGCGAATGCACCGCTACCGCAACCCCAACGAGCAGGATGGGGATGGTGAGTTGCTCTTGCTGTCTATAAGCCCAGAAATTACAGGCTTTCTCTGCCTGTGGTTGCTTTCCTTTTGCTTGGAGCAAGAAGGGATCAAATTCTTGTCCGTAGTAGGACATGGAACATTGTTGTACTGTGACTTTGAAGCAGAGTGTCCATCTCTCCTCCATAGCTGGTGCCCATCTCTGTCTTGGGCAGCTGTGGTTGAGGTGACGGAGTAGCAGATAAGTGAGCTGCTTGCGCTGTGGCACAATCTCAGGCTCTCTGAGTTGTCACCAAATTCACTGTCCATAGCTGAGTGCTGCTGGTAGGTGGCTTCTGGCTGTGAGAAGCTGAAATCCTGTTCTTGGCAACCCTCCCCTCTCCAGCCATGCCCCTGGGCAGCGCCGTGGATATCCTGGCTACAGATGACCCTGATTTTGCTCAGGAGGAGGAACAAGAGCTCCAAGTGTATGAGAAACACGATGACCTCCTGCATGGGCCCAACCGCCGCAAGTGAGTCCCATGTCCCCTCTGCCTCCCTGTAGCTCTCTGGGGGTTTCCAGCATGATGAGCTGATGCTGAAATGCTGTGGATTTGGCTGGAGCATCCAGGTACTAGATGATGGCTGGGGACAGTGATGCTATAGATGGCCCACAGCAAAGTGTGTGGGTGGGATGCACTGGGAGCCTGCTTTGAGTACACTGATCTCGAATGCCGGGCAGCTGGGGGAACATCTGGAGCAGAATTCTTCATTGAAACTGGATGCCCACAAAGGGTAGCACTCTCCCTGGGTGCAGCCCTTTGCTTGTCCCTTGTGGTCCCCTGGAGGACATGGGCACGTGTACATCCCCTGCAGGGAGAAGATAGTGAGCATGGAGTTCATGAGGAAGTACATCCACGTGGCAAAGATGATCAAGCCTGTCTTGACCCAGGAGTCAGCAAACTACATAGCGGAGGAATACTCGCGGCTACGCAGCCAGAACCAGATGAACTCGGACATCGCCAGGGTGAGCTTCCTCCTCTCTTCAATCATGCCAGAAGTGAAACTGAGGCATGTGCTCCCCTCTCACGTTACGGGTGTTTCCTACCCTCAATCACAGGATGGTTGAGGTTGGAAGGGACCTTTGGTGTTGCAAAGAGGGGTGAACCAGATGCCACTGTGGATGCTATGGTGGGGGATTTATCTCAATCCCAGGGGTTCCAGTGCCTCACCACCACCTATCTCCACCCCAGACCTCCCCGGTCACAGCCCGTACCCTGGAGACACTGATCCGCCTGTCCACAGCCCACGCCAAGGCCAGGATGAACAAGACTGTGGATCTGCAGGATGCGGAGGCGGCTTTGGAGCTGGTGCAGTTTGCCTACTTCAAAAAGGTGGGGGAAAGTGTCCCTCAGCAGCCACGGGTCCCAAAGTTTTCGTTGAAAGGGACAGGGCTGGGTGATGAACAAGTGCAGGCTGAGCACCTAGAGCTGCTGGTGTCCATCAGTTTGGCTGGGAAGGATGCATCTTGGCATGCATCAAAAATACCACTCAGAAAGCTTTGGCAGTGCAGAATAAGATGTGTTGTGGGATGTTGCTGAGCCCTTCAATTCATCGCAGGTGTGTCTGGATGGATGAAGCTGGGAGGATGGGTCTCGTGCTGGGGACAGATTTGCATTGCGAGCAAACGGGTGATGCTCTGGGAGGGGCCAGAGAGATTGGAGTTTCTTCCCACCTTGAAATGAGGCTGAGTCCTGTTTGCTGTCCTTGTGCAGGTTCTGGAGAAGGAGAAGAAGCGCAAAAAGCAGGTGGAGGATGACTCAGAGACTGAGAAGGAGGAGGAGGAGACACAGCCTGAGGAAGAGGGCAGGAAGCGAAGGTGATCATGGCAGGCCTTGGGGCAATGTTCCATGTTTTGTTAAACCCAGTGGGTCATGTGGCCAAAATTTGTAATAGTGGAGCCACTGGGGACAGGCCTCAAACCTCTGGGTTTGTGGCTGAGGTGTGGTGGATGAGCCCTGGGCTTACCCAGAAGCTACAGATAAGCTGCGTTGTCCTGGCCAGAGACTTCCAGGAGCTCTAGGGGGTGGCCTCCTGAGGTCCATCTTTTGGGTGGATCAGAACTGACCTCCTCTTCCCCTACCCAGGAGGAAGAAGGCACGCACGGAGGGTGAGGAAGAGTCTTACGACCCCTACGACTTCAGTGACACTGAGCAGGAGATGCCAGAGGGTGAGTCGGGGGTTTCAGTGGCATCACCTGGGAGTTTTGCATCACTCACTCCATCCCGAGAGGCCAACTGCTTTTCATGTGCATTTGCTCTCTGGCTGTTTGGACACCAAGCAGCTGAAGCTAACTTTTCTTCCTCCTCCAGTCCAGGCACATACTCCCAAGACACCCGAAGCCTCGGCTGCTGGCGAAGCCAAGAAACCAGAGTTAGCTGATCCAAGGTGAGTGGGGGCTGGAGAAGCAGCAGGAGGAGGTGTTTGCCCCTGCCTGAGCCCAAGGAGGGAAGGGCTGCTTGGATTTGGGCTGAGTTCCCTCTCTCAGCCCAAGCATAAAAGTTGTTTTTGTTGTTGAAAGCCATGAGCAAGTTGTTGATTGTCATGATGGCACCTCTCCAGCTTTAGGAGCCACGCAGAGTCAACTTGGGCTAGACTCAGAGAGGATTTCTATTAAATGTCTCCTCAAGGTGCCAGCAATCTGCAGCTCTCAATATTTTGGAGCTGCTACCTTTTGTCCGGGGTGAGAGCAGTGCCTCAGCCCCCTTCTTACCTGCAGCCATGAGACTGTCTTAACTCCAGTACTGCCTAGAGCTGAACTGGTGTGTCCAAGCGTTGTCCAAAATGTTGGTTTGTGTCCTGGAGAGCTGAATTTCAGGTGGGGGACTTGCAGCTCAGCTGCTCTGAAGGATATTGTGAATAATAACACCATGGCACAGGTGATGAGTGCAGCCAGTAGAAGATGTTGGAGATGGGTGCTTGTGACTGAGTGTGGAGATGGAGCTCCCTGGGTGAAGGGATGAGGCAGAACTGGGTTAGCCCAAGGCCTGGTGCTGAAATTCAGCTCTCCAAGACAGAGGCAGGGCTCTGAAGCAGACCTGGTGGGAGCTCCCAGCTTCAGTTTCAGCTTTCATGCTGCATCTTATTCTGGGATAGCGAAGGGCTGGGATATCCTTGGCTGAGAAGGGCGGGGAAGGGAGGGTTTTGAGCTTGATCTCTGAGGGGGATTATTTCTCATCTAGGTTGAAAGCATTCAAAGCTGCCCTGCTGGAAGTCTTCAAGGCTTCCCATGCTCAGTCTGTGGGCCTGAAGAGTGTGATGGAGTCCATCAACCGTGACAACCCTGAGCCCTTCTCGCTGGCTGAGGTGAAGGTGGCATTGGCCCACATGCAAGATGACAACCAGATCATGGTGTCCGATGACATTATCTTCTTAATCTGAGCCTTTAGGAGGAAAAGCCCAATTTCTTGTGAACTTCCAGTCTGGGGACTCCTTGTATTTACCTTCATCTCTCTCCTGAATGCTTCATCTGGCTGAGCTGAACTTTGGGGAGCTCGAGTCTGGTGCACGTTACAGTCCTTCCTCACTGAGTGTTGCTGGCACCAAAAAAGCCAGGAAAAGTGGAAGCTCTCTCACTCACCACCTCCAAACTTGAGTATTTGGGAAGGGGTCTGTTCCTGCAAGTAGCCAAAAGGAAGAATTTATGTGCAAGTTACTGATGTGCTTAATGTATTTTTTAGCTTTGGTCTTGATCATATGTAAACTCAAGCTGTTTTTATTCAAAGCCAGTTCGTTTTAGTGCAGGGCTCCCAATGTCAGGCTTTTGCCCATGTAAATCTTCCTCTTCTTGCTATGTGGGGGCTTTCCAGGCTGGAAGGAGCCTCTTGCCTCCCAGATTTTTAATTGTTTAATAATAATTAAAAAAAAAAAAAAAGAGACTTCGGTTTTCTCAGTGTAATCGTGTGCAAGTTCACCAGTTGGTGGTAATAGCTTCAGCCTTTGTGTTTAAAAAAAAAAATAATTAAAAAGGGAATAAAAAAAATCAATAGCAGTGGTGGTAAGAAGCAATGTGGGAAATCAATTATTAGGGAAAAAAAAGTTGGGGGGATGGAAACAAGCCTCTTCTAGCTTGAGCGGAATGAGCAGCTACAGAGCTCTGTGCTTCCATGTTTGTGACATCAAAATGCTGCATCCAAAGCCATTCAGTGCACCAACACTATGGTTTCCAGGTCTGGGAACTGCAAATACCCTGGACATGCAGAAAACAAAACAAAACCAGAATCTTGGAAATTTAACCTCACAAAAGCAGCTTCCACAAATAGCAGAGGTGGCTGTACATTATCTGGGAAGGGAGAGACTGGGCCTGAGATGAAGTTGGCGTTGAGGTGGGTAATCATTTTGGTACAAGCTACCAAGCTTGCCTGCAATGCCTTCTGTATAGTCTTTACACTGTACACAAATCCCCTGTGACAGGGCTGAGAGGCATCCAGCCAGCTCTGCTCCCCTGGAAAGTTGCCTGACTGCTCTAAAAAATTTCTCTGGTATATTTCTCTTACTCCTATTTTGCCTTGTTGTAGGACTGGTGTTATTTTCATCTCTTCCTCTCTCCACTTCTCCCTGAATTTTGGAGGCTCTTTTTGCAGGTCACAGCAGAGAGCATTTAATCAGTGTGGCTTTTCAGAGCTGTCTCCTTTTCTTCAGCTGTGTTTTCCCTGTCCTTACGCTGGAGTGCTGCTAATATTGTGTCTCCCATTACAAGTCAGCAGGGGGAGCTCCAAGGTAGATAAATGCCTGCTGTCTTTTACTACCCTATAGCCTGCGATGATCAGATCTGTACCTCTGTGTGCTGCTGGTTGCCTGTATCGCTACATCAGAGCATGACAGAATATCATGAATTGGAAGGGACACACAGGGATCATCAAATCAAACCCAAAATTCATACTGGGAGGAGATAGGATAAATCTAATTTTCTACACGATGTTCATAGCATCTGCTGGATGAGGCCAGGCAAGACAAGGTTTGGAGCACCAACTGAAAGGATGGACTGAGCTTCAGACACCCTAAGGTACATTTCAAAATCTCTATGCAACTCTATAAATAAACATCTGCAGTGTGAAAAGCCTCCACTTTAGGCAGTGATGCATCATTCTGAGGCCTTTTTGCCAGGAGGCTTGCAAATTGTCTAAGTACATGACGAGATAATAGCCTTAAGTTGCACCAAGGGAGGTTCGGGTTAGATATTATGAAAAATTTCTTGGAAAGAGTGGTCAGGCATTGGAACAGGCTGCCCAGGGAGGTGGTGGAGTCACTGTCCCTGGAGGTGTTCAAGAACCATGCAGATGTGGCACTGAGGGACATGGTTTAGTGGGCATGGTGGGGATGGGTTGACAATTAGACTTGATGATCTTTTCCAACCTTAACGATTCTGTGATTCTGTGATACCCATTGCAATTGCTCAGGCACGTGGGAGAGATGTCTTTGCAGATAAGGGAAAAGGAAATTCTTGATTCTTGGAGGTAAGCTGATTTGGTTGAAGGTTTATGGGATGGTTTGTGGGATGGTCAGCATGGGATCCATGGATGGTAAGTACAGTCACCAGGACTGAGTTTTTAATAGTAGGGACATAGACAATCTGTCACTGCTTAATTTACAGATATATATTTAAGGACTTTTAACCTAAGAGATCCACCTGAGCAATAAAGACTGCATTTCTGGGAGTAGGCCAAATGACTGGAAGCTTTCGGAGGAGCAGTCTTAAATACTCGTATACAAGATTTTTGCCATTCTTCTTGGCATCACGAAAATAATGGCATCATGGTGTCAAGGTAAGCATCTTTTGTTGGCTTTCCAGACAAGACAATCTTCTTTTTGGAGGCTTTTGTGACTAAATCATTCAGATGTCAGTGCTGGTGGATTGTGACTACCCCAAACTCTGTTGTGCTCCAGACTGCTCAGCAAGTCCATGGATTCTGTTGGGGAAGGTTTTTTTTTTTTTTTTTACAGTGTGTGTGTGTGTGTCTTTGTTTTCAGAATAATGAGGGAAAAAGCAAGATTTCATTTGCAGGCTTCATTCTTGCTGATATATAAGAACCCACCGAAAATTCCAGAGCAGAGGAAAACAATAATAGAGTTTGTGATACTTAGAAAACAAGGGATGGAGACCATAGAATAAAGACTGCAATTCTCAAGAAAACTGGTTGAGTAAAATTAGGTATTCAGTAGAAAAGATGCCACAGGAAGACATCCTGGAAAATAATTTTTATATTTTGAAGAAATTCTATTAAATGCAAACCAGATGAAGGAAATTTTTGATTCCTGTAGGTCATGATTCCTATATAGATTAAATTAAGTCTGAGCATCTGCAGGTGATATGATTAATTGGGATTGAGGTAAATAGAAATTAATTATGGTCTAAACGTATCTGTTGCTCTACTTTGGGTCTAAAGCAAGCCTCAACTGCCAAGCCCAGCTCCATGTTTTAGATGACTGATGTCAGTTGAACAGAATAGGTAAATTTCTGCATCACTTTCTCATAAGCACGTTATAGAAGTGGTCTAGATGGGAAGTTATGAATTGGTGGGCAAATACTTGAGAAATAACTGCCTCATAGTCAGAGGCAGGAGACCGATGGGGTGAGAACAGTCCTTCAGGGAGAGACTTGGCACTGACCAATTGGATCACAATCTAAACGTGAGCCCACAGTGTCATGCTGGTGTCAGGACCCCCGTATGTTGGGATTTTTAAAATGTTGTAGAATCTAGAAGGCATGATTGCTTCGAAGAAAAAAAGCAATAAACTTTTTATTATTGATTTATTGATTTACTTATTTTTCCACTTGGCCACAGAAGAGAAGAGTGGGCTTAAATGTAACATGCTGATCTTCAGGAGCAGTTCAAACAGTCACTGATCACAAATGATTCTGGTAGAGATGCTGCTGTGGGGCTGAGGAATAGGTGGCAGATGCACTAAGCTTGTTTTCTTGTCTCCTTCCAGCCCAAAATATCGCACAGGGTGCAGAAGTCTGCAAGGTTTCTGTAACGCTCGACTCTGGCTGTGTGATGTCATTCCAAGACATCATGTGCTATCTTTGGGGTCTGGCCTATGGAAGATTTACAAAGCATCAATGTGCATTTGCAGACAGAGTGCAAATGCAAATGCAACCTACATTATCTAGGAAAAAGCCTATATGTGAGCGAGAGGTTGCTGGGCTTTCCCCAGAGCAGCCCTGATGATCTGCTGACTGGAACTTATCTCTCTGGAATCAAGACTACAAAGCTGATCGTGTCAGCAGGACCAAGAGCAGCACCTGACCTTTCTAGATTAGTTCTGTGAATTAGATTAAAGCATCGTCTTCAGCTTCCTCTGGGAAGTGGGGAGCGTGTAATCTTTAGAGGAGCATCATGCTTCTGACAAAATTCAAGAACACAGGTAATAATAATGAGGGCTCAAGGCCAGTGAATCCATCTTGAGCAACCAAAGCATTTGGTCTCATCAGTTGCCTGTTACACACTCTCAAGTTATGGCCCTGACATTTTACCTGCTCTCATCCATGCTGGATGGGAGTGAGGACAGGAGAGGCAGTGCTGGCCCAGACCCGTGTTTTGGGATTGGTGACCCAATACAGAGTCTGGGTCCTCTAGCATCAGCCAGCTCATGTGTGATGCCAACAGGGCTGGGTCGTGCCCCAGAGACACAAATACCGTGTTGGGTCATGCAACCAGGTACTGCTCTGGTGTCTTGTTTGACACATTCTGCCTTAGTTTTATGTTTGAAGCCTTCAGTTACCTTACTTTTGACAGAGTTATTGTTGCTAGAAATTAAATACCCTTTTTGTCTGTCTGCTGAAGGATGAGTGAGCAGCCAAGATGCAGGATTAGGGCCAAAATCCCTGATCCGATGCAAGCAGCCGCACCTAATCCCCACCTCTCACTCAACCCACAGCCCTGGCCAAAGTGTGAAGCCAAGCTGGGTGGGGAAGGCGAAAGTGAGGTTGGCTATCACCCATAGAACAGGGAGATGCCGCCAGTCCCTGCAAGGCTGCGATGACACAGTGCTGTGGCTGCTGGCGTGTCGGAGCAGAACGCGCTGATGGCCCCATTCTGAGGTTTTTGCTGCCTGCATCTGCGGCACGCTCGGCCAACCACGTTTCCTCTCAGAATTTGCTCTTTCCAGTTCACATCTCTGGGCTTGTGGTCGGCAGTTTGGTCATGCGATGTCAGCAAACCCAACCAGGGTAGGCGCGGGTGTGTAACATCAGCTTTCTAAAGCAGGAGGTAGATGACATTATGGTGTCACACGTAACAAAGGGAAAAACCTGGGGTGGACAGCAAGGCAGGAGTACGAGCTGGAGGTAGGAGCCTGTGCTTGTGCTGCTGCCAGCCTGCTGAGCTCTCCTCTGAGATATTTAGTCCTGGGATCTATATAGATGTTACCATTTCAGCCCCAGTGCCTGCCATGGGCTACAGAAGGTCTTCTGATGTGTTACAGCTGATCTGGGACATCTGTCCTCAAATGCTGCCTACTCTCAAAACAGAAATCATTGAGGCTTGCTTAGATGCAGGCTCCAACTTTGAGTCAACCAAACCTCATACATAGGACAAAGGTGGGGCCAGAGCACAGAAGAGTAATGTTACTTCCAGAAAAATCCTGTTAATTTATATTGTATATATAAAATACCTACATATTACATAAGAAATATTAGTTTATTAGCGTGCCACCATCATCTAGTCTCCCTTGTCTGTCCATCCCACTTGGTAGGGTGCTCACTTCCAAAGCAGAAAATGTTCATGTCTTTGAAGCCTGACTGCCAGCTATGAATATTTGCAGAGGAACAGCTGGGAAATGTTGCTTGCTTTGCCTAGTAGGAAAGTCAATGAAACACAGGTCACAGTTCTGTGTTGTGTTTTTTCTTCTAGATTTAAAGGGTTTGGGGTTCTTTTGGTTTCTGTCCCTTCGGTCCATGTGTTTTTGGAGAATCACTCATGTGAGTTGTAGGATTTTTAAGCTGAAATATTCAGAGGAGCTTAAAAGGATGTTGCATCCAAGCCCAATCGGAAAACAGCCAAGTTGCATGGCTGAAGCCCCTGCAATGTTTTGAAAATATTAACCTAAATGTGTAATTAATCCTACAGTGCAAACTTTTTTTTTTAGTATAACTTAAGTGTAGAACAGTTCTTGTGTATGAAATGAAAACAATTTCTCTTTGATTTCTAAGTCTCCATCCCTATCTATGCTCCAAGACCTTGAAATACAGGAATGAATAGGGTTTTTTTTTTTTGTGACTTCGAGATAATTTTTTCCTCCTTTATAATGATCCATATTAGATGACCTCCTTTAGACCAAAATTTCTGCAAACTTCAACTGCTCAGGGCCCATCCAGCCTG